>VZTI01004938.1:965405-1017995 GCA_013397865.1 Struthidea cinerea | reverse complement strand
TTTGTTTTGTTTTTAATTTGTTTGCTTTCTTCAACATTCATGAATTTGTTTTTGTTTGGACCAAATTATTTGAACAGAGATGAACCGATCCCACTAAAGATAGCAACACCCAGCTCTGCAGCTGAAGACAGCATGCACATTTTAAAAACATACAAATTCCCTGCTTTACAACTTCAGTCGACCTCTGAAGGGCATCATTGCTTCCAATGTTATGCTCTCCACTTGTTATGATCCCCTAATATAGCTTATGCTCGCAGCAGCCCCTAACAATTTGCCCAAGGTCAGTCAACAAGTCAGTTGAAGAGGTGGAAAAATCAGTGCTTTCGATTTCTTCTCCCCTTCTTCCACCAGCTATTGGACTATCATAAAACACAGAACATTTCAGGCTTTTTGCGGGGGAAGGGGAACATGACAGCTTCCTTTTCAGACATCAGAAAATACTTTAAAGAATTGGTTTCTCTAGCAACAGGAACAGGAAAAAAAAGAAGCTATCATAAGTTTTTTCCCACCTACTCATTTTTTTTTAATGTGGTAAAGCAGATGGCTTGGACAATGCAGGTGTGACAGATTCTGATTTATTGACTGTAGACAGAAATATAAATACAGAAGCGTATGCACTCTGCTGTGCTCTGTAACACAATAACACTTACTGACTTCAGATTTCATACTTCTTTTAGGTTCTAGTCATGTGTATCAACAAACACCATTATTTATTGTTAGCGCACATTGATGGCAGAGCTCACAGTGTGTAGAAATCAAACGCTGGTCAGCCAAGTACTTCCCGCACTCTCTACCTTCTCTGACAGCAGTGCTGGCTCCATGAATTCCCAATTTACATCTTTGACAGCTGTACATTTTATTGACCTAGCCAAATACTTTCTCTTAAAGTGTTGTAAATCGGTCAGTACCAATGATATATATTGTCAGAGGACTCAACATCTTGCCTTTGCCAAGAAAATTAAAAATGTCTTAATGATCTCTTTTTAGTGATGATAGGAAGGAGATATTCTTTTTATGACTGTACCTGGCCCATAGCTATTCTCTGTATTTCTTCTGCTGCCACAGCTTTGAGTGTTAGTGGACAGAAAACAAGATGTTCCCTTCAGTAAAACGCTGAGGACCACGTGCCCCCTTTCTCCTGAAGCTGCTGACACTGGTAGAGCACAGTTGACCTCTGCTCTACGGTAACTTTGTCAGTGCTTCCAAATTGCAGGAACAGCCTCAGCGCTATGTGCTTGGTTTTTAGTCACTGCACTCAGTATATTGCAGAGCATGTGCCGAGGTCAAACTGAAGCACTGATGGTGTCAGGATCTGAGCTGTTCTCAGGATTCCGTTTCCACCGTTTGTGGTCTGTGTATTTGCAAGCAAATAATTGCAGCAGCATTACCAGGCAGTGTTTGATACAGCAGTGCCACCAGTCTCTCTGCAGCAGACCTACTGGGAGAATACTAGTGGAAAGGAAAAGAACAAAAAGGAACATGGAGCCATTTTTCTGGCTCAGTTTCAGTCAGGGAAGTACCATTTCCAGGCTTTCCAGACTTCAGCTTGGTTGCTGAGAGGACTGGGCTGCAGTTGCTGGGTGGCTGATCACGGCTGGTGGCAATGGGCTCTTTCTTAGGAAGCTGTGAAAGGTCCCACAGACCTGCCAAGTCAGCACTCCAGCTTTTCCATGCCAGGCAGGAACACGTGGACACTGTCACCTGAAAGTCATCACTCAGCAGCTATTGTAGTATAAATAGACGGGTTATTTGGGCCATTGAGATAAATGTGTATTTCCAACCTTTTGCTGTCCTGGGAAGGCTGTTGGAGACTGATGCATGGAGCTTTCTCCCTTGCCCTTGGCCATGCAGGGCAGCCCATCCTGGCCCATCCTCTTTGGCTCTTCTCAGAAAAGGCTACTCAATTTATAAACAGAATTTTTCCTATGTCCAGTTCACCACCCTGGTAGATTTTTCAACTTTCATCATGTTCAGCAGTATAGGAACTTGCAAACTTTATCTGTCTAATGAAAAATACTGTTTTTGTTCCAAAGTGACTGTAATGATCCTCAAGGTAGCGAAAAAAATTTGCAGGATTGCAGAAAAAAAATTTCTCTTGATGGGTGAAAACTTTCACTGAACAATTGGATAGAAAGGAATGAACTCTAACTAAAGTCAGAGCAGCTGCAGAAACACTGCTGCTTTGGGGACATCGAAGAGCAGGTGATGAAGTTCTCTGACAGGGTGGAGACTGCTGAGCAGAGTCGGCCTCAGATCATAGCTGCACAGTGTGCACAGCACACCATCTGCCAAGAAATGGAGAGGGTCTCTCAGAGGACTGACAAATGGGTTTTTTAGGGTCCTGACAACAGGCAATGATACGTAAGGGGTTTGTTAAGTGTGTGCCAAGGAGACTCCATGGAGGCTTCTGGGCTGTAGACCTTTGAGAGCCAGGCTAGTGTTGCTGTGATTCAGCCCATGTTCGGAGCAAGGGGGCCGGAGTGGGTCGACTTCCCCTCATCCGACTCTATCCCCGAGGATGAATCAAAAGACAGCTCTGGACCATAGCAACATCCACACCTGGTGTGCCACGTCACAGAGCCTCTGACCCTGTGGCTGGCTCGCATGGTCTGAAATCTTTTTTAGAGATAATTTTTGTAAGTTAGTATAACTTTGTTTCTTACCTGAGATGTCTCTATTGGTCTCCTGTCATGTGTTGTCAACCTCCTGATCGGTTGGCCCTGCTGTATCCTCCTCTCGCTGTACCCCCATAAATCCCAGAGCCGAGACAAAGAAACCCGAGATTCTCTCGGCATCAGCTCCCCTTCAAGATCTATCTCCCTGTCCTTCGGGGCAGAGAAATAAACTTGGAAAAGTAGCACCGAGACTCCACTCTTTCATCTTTGTCCTCGCTGCGGTTTGTGAACTGCTTGGGGCGGACGGCCGCCGGCCAGGGAAACTGAGGCACGCAGTTCCCCAAACAGGCACGCCGTACCGTGCGGGCAACGAACCCCACTAGCCGCAGGCCGAGCCCTCAGGGGGAGGCAGCGTGGCGGGCTAGAGAGGATGAGAAAGGTGTAAGTGAGCTTAGGGAAGGACTGGAGAAGGTTCCTTTTCACTGCTGTACATTAGCAGAAGACTTGCTCTGGAATGGCTGCTAAGTAAGAGATGCCTTCTAATGGGATGAATGGAGATAATTTTAAAATATTTACTGTGACATTATGTGCAATGTGTGTCTTATGTTTTGTGTAGCTTTTCATGCATTTTTAATAGAAAATCTAAAAAATAAATTAATGAAATATTTCATACAATCATTTAAACCTATGATGTGTCTCCTCATGGAATATACTATGCTTTTTAGTCTTAATATAACTTTTCCTGATGAATTTTAAAGCCAGAGGCAATGTTTCAAGTGGTATTGTTTCTTACTAAAAATACCAAATCTTAAAAAGCCTTGAAATCTTTTTCTGACTTTCTGAAGTTCTGAAGTCCTGAAGTTTTTCATTATGTCAAGCTCGTCTAGGGAAATTTTTAGAAGATATCTTTCCATGGGGTAAAGCTATTTTTTTAACTAAAATTCCAGCTCAGTGCCATCATGAATAGGAAGATGTTAGAAGAAACATTAAGGCTAAAGGAAAATTAAGACAACAGTGAAATAATTTGAAATTATAATTTCAAACTCTTATGCTTCAGAGTATTTTGTTAAAAATGCGTGTAGTTTTTTGCCTTTAAGGTTTCAACTCTATGATTTTTAAAAACACAGGCCTAATTATCCTTTAGAAAGCTTGAGAGTTATAATAGTGGGACAGCAACCTGGCTGGAGCAAGAAAAGGGGATGTCAGGATTAATTTTTAATATCCAATGAAAGAGCAGTGCCTGCAAAACTGAAGATAGAGCAACACAAAAGTTGTGTGGTTTCTTCCAATCCTTCATCCTTCTTCTTTGTGCCCTGCTCCCTCCACTGTAATTTCAAGCTGCTGTTCTTAGGAGCACTGAGAACCCATAGAGATGATAAATGATTTTTTATGTTGCCTTGTGTGTTTCTTGACACCACATTCCTCAATGCACTGCTGCAGTGTCTTGCAGAGGGTTATTGGTTTGAATGGTGTGACATTATTCTGTGAGTCCTACAGGACACACTGGGTTCAGGCTCCCCACTGCCGTCCTTTTCTTTTTTGGGGTGCGTGCCGAGCATGGGTGGCATGGCATCTCTGTGCAGGAACACTAACACACCCACGGGGCACTTTGAGCTCAGTTTCTATTTTCTTTTATTCCTGCAGACATGCACAAAGTTCTCAACTTGAAAGGCTGACAGTGTCTCATATTTCTGACTTACTGATGTGATGCAACCTATTTATTTCCTAAAGGCATTCAGCCAGCTCCTGTGTCCATAAAGGCAAATTAAAATTGTATGGAAATCCTGTGCTTAGTACTTGAAAAGGCAACTGTAAAGGATGCCATGTATGTGAAGGTGGAATGCTTTTAAAGGCAATTAATAAAATGACATGAAAGCTGTGGTGTCCAAAAAAGGCAAAACTACAAGATAGATAGTAGCCAAGCTGTATCTGGCCTTCATCAAATTTAACGTTCTTCCCCCAACAGGTTTTCATGATAAGGTTTTCTAACGTAAATGTGTGTGTAAAGGCTGAGCTAGTCACAGGGCTGAGTTCAAAGGGAAGGATTGCAGGGTGGGCTGGGAGCTTCAACAGTTTCTGGTGGAGGGCTGAGAGTGTTCAAATGCACACTTGGAACCTGATCTGGGACAGAGTCACCCATTGTGGTCAATATTTTTGCCAGATGGGAGCATGCATGAAACTCAGATAAGGCAGCTCCTCAGATGCAATGATACCTCGCATGCACTTAAAAATAAATAAAGCCGAGGGAATGCCACAACAGACAGCACCTTTTTCTTTTTAAAATAAACACTGTGACTTTAATGAACAGAGTTCAGATGAGCAGTTCTCCTCTGCAAACTGCTAGTGCTGGTATCTACAGAACAGGAGGCCCAAGTTTTCCAGAGGCTGGGTGTCCATGGCAGCGTCTGGTCTTCCCACTTGTCTTGTGTCTGCCTTGGATTTTGCAGTGCTTTAAGGCTTTACTTCTTCCTTTCTGTTTGTAGAAGTCCTGAACTGCCACCAGTTCTGGAGGCTGAAGCTATGTCTGCCTCTCCTTACTGCTGTGGGAATAAATTCTGGTCAATCCCTTATAATAGTCATGGAATTGTAGAATCATAGAATGGTTTGGGTTGAAAGAGATTTAATGATCATCAGGTTCCAAAATCCCTGCCATAGGCATGGGACCTGCCAATAGACAAGGTTGCTTCATCCAACCTGACCTTGAGCACTTCCAGGGAGGGGGCATCCACCACTGCGCTGGGCAACCTGTTCCAGTGACTCACATGTGAGGGTGGTATTGACATATGATCTAATAATTCCTTGTGATCCTGGAGCTGCCTGGAGAGGACATCTGAAACTTTTTTTCTGCACTGGCATTGTAAACTGGATTTGAAGTTTTGATGTCAAGCAGCTAGTCCAGTAGTGAGGGCTTTCAAAAATGTCCTTGTGGTAACAGTATAACCCCAGGAATCTCTGAACCTTCATTTCTTCTCCCTGGGCAAAGAGATCCTTACTTGGCAGAAGACATCAGTCACGCTGCCTGCAGTTTGCAGATGCTGAGAGCAGGAGCAGTGACAATGTAGGGAGTGACAAAAGCTCTTTGCTGGCACTGAAACTGTGAGGAAGCCTTGGGATGGCACATTGTTATTGAAGCAGCAGGGCAGGTCAGCCAGGCAGGCGGTTTTCCTCGTGTGTAAGACAGACAGAGCACCACTATGCCAATACAGCCCATGTATAATGGAGAAATGAAATCCCACTATGAATGGCAAATTTTAGAAAACCACACTAGAAACAGTGCAAACCTGACATTCTGAGACGCAGGAAAACATTCTCCTAATCTCTGAATTTCATTGCTCATGCACATATCTTATTTCAGAGCAAGAAATAATCTGGGCCTGATTTTTAATATGTAACAAAACCCCCAATCAGTCACAGAGTATGCACACACACACACACACACACACACACACACACACACACAAACACACACACACAAGAAATGCAGCAATAATTTCTTTTCTGATAAGGAAATCCAAATTGCACAAACTTTCAAACATAAAGGGAAAAATAAAGTATATGCTAAAATATTTAAAAAGGGACAAAAATCATCTACTGCATCATGGGAGGAAACTTTCACAGATTAATATTTTCCTTCTGTTCACTTCTCCCTCAGAGAAATCTATTTAAATGTATGTGAAAATATTATGTCAGACATTCTAAGAAAGCAAACAAAAAACTCCTTGTATATAAAAAATTTCCCAAGAGAGAGAAATCAACTCAACTTCCAAGTAACACATGTGATTTCATTACACCTGTATGAATTAGAAGGGTTTATTAAGATATTACAGTTTGCAGTTATGAGAACAATGCTGGCTAATTGTGTTTTGAAGAGCTTTTAAAAAGTTGGAAAGAGGAGGAAGCCACTTTAAGACCTCTTCTGTTTGAAAACTAATGGTTTTTATAAAATGCAATTTACATTAACTGCAACTGCATCTGTCATTGGCTTTTTTTCTTTTAAGTATATATTAAATATTTTCTCTTCCCTCTGCAGCATGAAATGCCCACAAACACAGACCAGGGAATTGATTGACTAATTACATAGTGAAAGCAGTAAAATGGAGTATGGATAAAATATTATCAAATGAACAGGGTTAGCAGCTTCAAAGATGGGGCTATTTTTATATAAGTTATATTACATTTGATTTTCTTTATGAACTGTGCAAAGTACAATATGTTCAGACAGAATGTCACTCTAAAGCAGACAATAGCCTTTTAATAATTCAGTCTCTATCAGAAAAACTCAAGATCAAACTTGACCCTATTTCTCAGTTTAGAGATGTATTTCATAGACTCTCTACAGGCTTGCTAGCCAATCACCCCTCTTGGCTTTCTGAAAAGAGGGCACAATAGTAAAAGGATAGAAGGAGAATACATGACAGATAATGTTGGAAATATATTGTTTATTACACTTGAGATATACTTTTTTTTGCTTGACTTCCCAGTGAAATAAGGCTTACGCAACTGTGTCTGTAACTCTGAAATCCATCCGATTACTTCAGTTGCATCTAAATGGGAACAAGGGGTTCCTACTATTTATATATATATACAAAACTATGCAGTGGAGTAGAGGAAAAGGAACAAATTCCAACAAGGAAAGACATCAGTTTAGGATCAAGAACAGTGCTTTCTGTCCACTGTGCCAGTCACCTGACTACACACTCATACTGACCCTCCAGTTGGTATGTGTGGATTGTGGTATAGGATGTGGTGTGGGCTGCATTTCAGTCAGTCAGGGAAAAGGAGACAGAGAGAGTGATGGGGGCAACAGTTATGAGGGCACTGGAGGAAGACGTGTGAGGTGACACAGCAGCACTCACCTGTATTAGAGCTGCTGCCCCTAGCACAATTTCCTTTTACTCCGAATTATGCTTTAAAGTGATGCTGTTATATCTATCTCCAGTGATATTTCTTCCACGGCAAGCAGGTATGGTGAGAATCATGGCACTACCCACCTACAGTTTAGTCTTCTAATCAAATTATCTGGATCCCTTTATTTCAGTGAAGGCGGATATGTCGTTCCATGGGATCATTCATGACATCTGTCTAAGAGTGAAATGAATTGTCTTCTGAAGAAACCATTCTCTTCCTGATGCCTGATGACAGAGGTCATCTAAATGACTGGCTTAGACTTGACAGTTGACTTCAGGTAATATCAAATATTCTAGCTACTGATGAGCATCTTCTGTTCTCACTCAATAAGGCTGGAAATAGAAGGTCTCTACACTTGCAAGAAGTTAACCAAAGGGCCTTGACTTTCTGGAGTCCTTCCTTGAAGAAGCAAAAGGCCTCCTATCTGTCTAGTATAGCCACAAGAAACATAATGGTGACAGATCTTCACATTTGATTTCTATGCTGATTATACTGCCAAAAATTTCAGTGTGGGAGAGTAGTTATATTAGGAGACTGGCTTGAAACCAAACAGCCAGTCTTGTAAATGGAAGGAGTATTCTCTCCACATATTTCCCTGTTTTCCAAAGAGGGGATGAACAGTGGGATGATGAAGCTTGCTGTTAATAAAAAAGTGTCATGACAGTCTCAAGATACATCAAATGTGATGATGATTCAGAGAGTAACAGAAAGATAATAGCATGCAGTGAAGTGCACATATATTCTACTGATCAGTGAAATGATATAAAATTTAATGTCTGCATGTGTGAAAGAAATTTTATTTGTTGAGCAAACCAAACCCAGGCCCTGTCCGTACCTGAATCGGGGGAGTCCTAGAAGAAGGGCTTGGGAAAAGGCAACTGCAAAGGCAATATGACAGGGCAGGAAGAGGGTTAATAAGCAGCAACAATTTGTTCTTTTTCAAAGAAGAAGAGGAACTATGATGTCTCTTGAGACAACTAAAGAAAACACTTTTTTAGTGACCAGATGAAATAATGCCATGTAACTCTTCCATAGGATCTGCGGAGGTCAAAACCACTCTCAGGTTACAGCAATTGTTAAATCTAGCATGCACAACACAGTCCCTTAGACACTGGGTGCTGCAAGCTGAGGGGCTACGTCCTCTCTGGCCTCTCACGCATGTAGCAGACTTTTCATAGTTACTCACTGCTGCTGCTGCCAGAGACAGGTCCCCAGCCTGGGTGACACCGTGGCTCATCTGCTGCAGCCGTTCCTGTGGCCTGTACATCAGCACAGCCAGAACCATCCTGCAGCCACAACGTCAGCTGCCCAGAACCATTCCAAGCAACCCAACAGATGCGCAGCATCACTCGTCAACGTTTATTATTGTAGCCGGTGTTAGATTTTCCCGAGTACCCAAGTTACTGAAGGTGAATGCAGCACCACCTGAAGGAGCAAACAAACAAACCCGGACATCTGAAAAATCTGCAGGATAAATGGATTCAGGAATACTTTAGCTTTCACCTTCGCAAGCCAAAAAACTGATTTTTATGGATAATAAACTTAGTAGCAGAGTTGGTGTTTATATGGGAACATATCCATGCAAATGTTAGAAATGACAAATCTATTTTGCCTTTTACATTTTCTGCTATTTAATCAGTAGCTATTTTCCTCTATTTTTTTTTTTATTTTAACACTGAATTGTTAGATTCACTTACCAGTGCAAAATGATAAGAGAAAGCCTTATGATCGATATGACATTTTCTTAATTGTGAAATTGTTCGGTTACACCCAGTGATCACATAATGTTCTGGTTATTAGACATCATATTGCTACTTTTGCATCTAAAAATGTCTGAGCATGGTACAGTTTCTAATTTCTTTCCGAAGTTATGTACTGTAAGCAAAATAATGTGAAAGGGATGAAGGGATTAATCAAGCACCTAAACGAGATTGGCTGTGTGCACCTTTGTGGATGTATCAAAAAAGTACATAGTACCCCCAGTCAAAGATTAGGTAAATGAAGTACATACTGATTTTAAGGGCTTTAGGGTTGATAAGAGGATTGAGACAATCACAGACCTAAAGAAACCCAGATTAGGTGTTGGAGAGTCCCAATTAAGAGATGGGGTGAATGTTCGCTCTCTTGAGAATAAGAGTACATTGCAGAAGGTCCCATTATTCCTTCCCTGACTGGATTTTCTCCAGGTACCAGCATGGTTCATGGGTCTCTAAAGAGCCAAGATTGGTCTGATTCCTTTACTTTTACAAGTTCCTCACGTCCTTGCAGTAGGGTGTTTTTTGTAGGTATGTTAAATTTCAGGAAGAAGAATATAAATACAACTTGATTCATGTCATATGTATTAACAATGACAGGAAGATGTGCATTTGCAGAGTGGCTGTGAAAATGGGAATTTGGTTCCAATAATTATACCTGCACCTATGAAGGAGTAGTTGTAATAATAGAGTAGAGCTTTCCATCCTGTTTTTGAAGGAAAATAGGCAGCAGGTTGACATAAATCTTGTAAATTCTTGGGAAATATTTTTTGCATATATTGTCCAAGCAACAGTGACAGTGTACTGGTAAACATACTCCTGCTGTTTAATGTGGATTTCTGCCTGGGTTCACTACAAGTTTTAACAAATGACAGGAAAGAACTTGTTTTTCTTGGTATTGCTGAAATGTGCAAGTGGCTATACTGAAGAGAGTATTATTTTACTTATCTGTACTTGGGAGGTTTAGAGTGGTTTCTGTATAGTTTAGGTCTTAACAGCTCCATGAGTGGCAGCGGTGTGAAGCTGTAATAGCCTTTCAGCTCTGTTTTTTGTACTGCAGTGAAGCATCTCTGCCTTTTGTTATGAAATTTTAAAATGTATTTAGTGATTTGGGACTACAGGCACATAATGTATCTGAAACTCTTTAGGCACTCAAAAGTGAACCGTGCACAATCAGATGCTGGCCTCAGCCTCAGCCTCAGCCTCAGCCTCAGCCTCAGCCTCAGCCTCAGCCTCAACCTCCCTTCAGGACAGCTGGTTCCTCGTGGGTGTTCGTGCAGTGTCTGAGAAGGGTGAGGCTATACCCCGAGATGGGATCCCTTAGCAGAGGGCTAATGTAGGTGTTGACAGATAAATATTTTCAACGGATGCTGCAGCTTCACTGGATTCTGTTCCCAGCCTTTTACATTTTCTCCTGTCACTTAACAGCAAGACTGCATCATGGGGGTCGGTGTATTTTAACCAGATACTTTAAATTAGACTGCTAAAGTCATATTTCAGTTTGGAAGTCTACACTGCATTTCTGAGACACTTGGATGTCTTTGAAAATTCTCAGTGTCTATTCTGTGATGAGCTGTAACCTGACAAAAGTATCTCATAAAACTGTAATATTATTCTTTAATGTTATTCCCAAACTTCAGTGCCTCTCTTCCTTGCAGTTTAAATTCCTACCATTTTTATTTGATTTCTAATAAAAAATCCCATTAGTAATAATGGTCCCTTGAAACGTTCAGCTTCAGATTTCACCCAGCAACAGTCTGGCACTGTTCGGCATTTTGAGTGCTGCTGAGTAACAGGCAAAGTGCATTTCTCAGCGTCAAATCTCTCATCTGATAGGGCTCACAAGAGAGGGAATAGGGATGAGTGAAATAATTTTAATTCAATTACTCTTAAGGACAGAATCAATACAAATATCCTTTTTGCTGAGACAACGAGGTAGGGTGACCCTCCCCCTCCCAAATTTTGCTGCAATTTAGAGCTTTTTTTAATCTGTTTGTGTGACCAGAAGAGTGTGACTTTTGACTGGGAGCATTAAGCCATGAAAGTGACTTGAAAAATAAGGCATCTATGCTTCTGCCAATGTAAAACAGAGATCTGGTTTGGCTGACTTTAAAGCTTGCAGCCTAGTCTCTAGCAGCAAATACCTCTGGGGACTTGGAAAGTTCAGAAATTTGCTACAATCAAGAAAGAGGAAAAGGATTAAAAGAAACCCTAAATAAATTTGCTTGCAGCAATTGGGGAGAAAACCTTATCCCCAATAAAACCAGTGACTCCTGTGTAGTTAGGCCTTCATCCTTCACACTCCTTGTGGGAAACATCCCCAGGGGCAGCTCTCCAGGGCTTTTTACAGGCACTCACCTTTGGACATCTCGAGCAGTCTGAGCCTATGCTCTGGGCTGGTTTCAGGCACATTCACTGTTCTCACAAGGGAACAAAAAACCCTATAAATACTCTGTTGAAAAAACCCGCATAGTGTTTTCATATATAAGCACAGAATTCTGTGTACATTCTTAAAGGTCTGGGTTTTTTTTTCATTTTTATAAATGAAAGGGAAATGCTCTCAGACTCCTGTCTCAAAGGATGTAAATGCACATCTCTTCAGATCAACTGTCATCTCTCAGCTGTATATGCCATGTCATACTTCTGACAACAGTCATATCAACATGGCAAGATATTGGTGTGACACATGGTAGAGCAATGTGTCAACAGGGGAGCCTGAGCAAATGTCTGTGAAAATATTTCATACTTCATGGAGATACAAAAAAGAGAAATATGTACAATAAACTCATTTATGTCCAGATAGATTGTTGTTTAAATAGTGGGCTTCATCTGGGTAGATGAATTCTGCTCAGGTGAGTATTCATGTCTGTGATGTAAGAAGTAAGTCGCTGCATTAGGATACAAGCCCATCCGGATAGGGACTCATGGAATGAACCAGGCTCCTGGAGGCATTGACTCCTCTGCCCCCATCACTGACATTCAGTTAAAACCCTAATGGCAGGGCTGCAATTAGTGCTGGGCTGGGGGAAGCCTGAGCCCTTGTGACTGATCTCATGTTGTCCGTTTGAAAACCAACCACATAAACACACAATATTTTTTAGTTCTAGATTAGCTCAAAATCTGAACTCTCATATCCTTTCTTATTTACGTATTCAAACATCATTGCCAACCATATATTTAATTTTTTTAGGGTTGATGTGGCTTGCAGGAGGCAGAGTGTTTAGATAAATGGATCAAATGAATCTGTTCATTCAGGTAGGCAGAGTCTGATGGTAGTCAGGCAATGTCTGCAGCTCCTTGATTTTCCAACTTTTCATTCGGATTGTGGTGAGACTAAAGATACTAATTTTATAATTGAAGTGAGTTTGCTCATTTGGATAAGTGGCTCACCATCTATAGTGGTAATTAGTGTTTTCTTCTTTTTTGATTTGGTGTTTATTTTGTTCTTAAATCTATTTTCACATCATCACTCCTATGCACTATTCATATGTTTGAAGTAACTAACTGCCTTTTTAGTTCCCTACTCAGATTGCTTCCCATGCATCAGTGTCAAATGTGCTTAAAGAGCAGTACATGCAGCATGACAGCAGATTACTGATTGCAGTGTCCTTTATGAAAGCAGCAAATCCTTCTGACCCCGCTGACCTCCCTCTGCAACCCCATGATTTAGTCTTTGACCTTTCTGCACTTCCCTTCATCCCCCCAAAAAGCAAAACTGTCACCAAAACTGCTGATGGTGTATGATACAGTTCTCTAAACTCTGGATATCTCACAGGGCTAGCTTGAAATTGCTTGGTATTTAAAATTATCCCTTATTTAACTTTATAAAATCAGCAGGGAGGTTTATAAACTGCATAATAGCAAAATTATTCCTATAGCACTACTGACCACAGAACATGTACCTGAAAAAATTCTTCATCTGTTTATATAGATGTGAAAAAACTATTGGTTCCTTTGAAAATTAAAGCTCATGCCCTGATGATGGTAGTTCTGTCATCAATATTCTCTCTTTTTAGGGGGGAAAAGTATGAAAGAAAATCTAATGCAAGTGGACCTAACTCTTGATTCTAAGGGAGAGGTGCATATGTACAGTCAGGGCAGTATCAGGCTCAAACAGTTCTATTTCTTATTTTGTCTGGTGGATACATTTGGAAATTGTTTTTGAAGGATTACAGAGAATTGTAAGGACTGTTGTAAAGTTGTCTTCTTTGATAACTGCATTACTACAAAATAAAATGCGAGAGTGATTTTATCGGATTTCTCCTGGTACAGGGTGATAGCAGCATTACAGCTGCACATGAGACATTTTCCATGGAATGAAAAACTAATAACAGTTTCAATACCTGAATATCAGTTTCAATATCTGATGAAATTTTAAGGGCTGAAGCCTGAAATTACAGACTTCTTTATCAATAATCAAAAAAGTTTTTAGAAACTGATCAAAAATTTAAAAAGGGCTGTATATTTCTAGACCGGCAGAACCAGCACCACAGAACTGAAGAGTTTAAAGACAACAATAGGAAAATACATATTGACTTACTGCTAATATACATTCCAAACCAGTGAAGTATAAACCAAGTTGAATGAACTCATGTTGATGTGTCAGGTTATGCAATGACATGACTCAAAATAAAATCTAATTCTGTGATGACATTGTAGCCTCCTGTCACAGCTGAAGATAACAATCATCTCATCTAAAAGTATTTGATGGGTCTGGTCCTGAATGGGGAAAATTGCTCAAGACATTAGAATTGAACACACAAAGGGGCTGGCAGAAGTGTGAAGGGAGACCTCATGACATCTTACATGCTGAAAGACTCGTTATTCTCCAAATGTATGCTCTGTTGGTGGGAATTTGAAGAAGTCCTCATAAGGCAGATTCTTCATTTGTAGACACTCTGGGTTTGAAATGTCATCTTTCTTGTGATTATCTGTCAAGGACATATGAGCTTAGAATAAAACACCATATCCACTGATCTGTACTCCCAGTGGATCTGATTTGTTTGTTGAAAAGGGTAAAAGCTCCTCCAATATAGACGTAAGAAAGGCTTTCCTTTATTGCCTCTGGGAGACAGACTGTAGTCTGCAGTCATATTTCTTCAAAACAGGAGATATACATGTTTTTGACCTGAATAATTAGATGAATAAATTCTTGCAGACATAACTGTTATGCTATTCTCAAATTAATTTCTTAAACTTACGTTGAAATTTTTGTTTTAGTTCATAAATTGGCATGAAAGGCTTTGAAACAGAATACAGGGAACTCACAGTCATATTGGTATGAACCTGGCTCTGCTCCTAAACTATTAAAATATGCCTGGATTTTGCCCTTTGGATTTTGGAAACTTTTTTTTTTTTTTTTTTTTTTTTTTTTTTTTTTTTTTTTTTTTTTAAAGACAAAACCTGCACATGGTTTTGTTTTATCTCTTTCAGCCAACGTCAGGAGGTAAATGTTCAGAATGGCATAGGTGGATTTAGATTATTGATTCTTTCTAGCTAAATTGTGAGGTTAAATTCCCTAGACAGTGAACTGAAAATATCCACCTAGGATTTTTCCTTCTACTGCATCATTAGCATTTTTTAGAACTAGAAATTTTCTCTGAGCTGGAGATCTCATACAAGTAATAAATAGAATAATATGCAGCTTTGATGTCCTTCTTCTCTTCTTTCATTCATAGTGACACCTGTCACAGAAGAAGAAAGATTACACCAGAGGTTTAATGAGAGTGAAACATCTAATACTTATGATATCCTTCAAACCAACATCCACATGGCCAAATCCAGCTGCTAGGTACTGCCTGGGTTTCTATTTTTATTTTAGCAGCCCTTGATCAATAGCAGGACAGTTGTCAATCTATTAGATTTAGTCAGCTATGGTGGTTCCAACTCCAGTATTGTAAAACAATGTTTGGATGGACCCTATTCACTGTCTCTGACAGAGAAGCAAAAAAACCCTCCTAGAGAGATAGGTGATACTTGAAGGTTTTTATCTGACATAGGGAAACTACCAAGGCTAATTTTTATGCTGAAATATGTAAGATTAAAGTCAATCATAGTAGAAGCTGTACAGCTTGCATATCCAATATCTCCAACGCCCCCCTATGACTATCCATCATTCTTTCTGATTAACAGACTAGACAGTTGATACCAGCTGTATAGTATCATAGAATAATAGAAGCTCATTCATCTATTAATAAGTTTTCTTCAATTAATTGCAGAACATATTACACCAAAAGACAGCGTACAAACTCGCAGGCTTATTTTAAAACAAACAACATCAAAATGCAGCAATTAATGTAGAAAGTCTTTTTTTCAACCACATCTTTCTGAATTTCTTTAAAGGGTTTGAAAACATTTCTGAGTTCAGTGTTACTAGCTATAAATAATCCATTTATACTACTTCTAATGCTAAGGAAAAAATTCAGCTGAACCTCAGAAAGCATCCAGGAATCTTGTAAACTCCAGGGTAAGGCAGCCTCTCTGGCACAGGCTAGATCTGCACTTTTCAAGCTGCCTGTAACATATTTCCTCTCCCAAAGCGTGTAGGCATCTGCACCTCTTCTGCATACATTTGTCCTCCAGGGAAGGAAAATTTGGGGATGAATTGTGGACCAGGTGAAGGAGGCAGCAAGGGCAGAAGTGGCCTGATGGGACAGGGATGGGAGCAGCACACAGGTCCAGCACAGAAGGGATCTGCTGGGTCCTGGGAACCTTTGAGAGATTATAGATGCACAGGAGCACAGGATGACTTAGGTTGGAAGGGACCTCTAAAGATAATCTACTTCACCTCCCCCTGCTGTGGGCAGAGACAACATTCACCAGATCAGGTTGCTCAAAGCATCATCCAGCCTGACCTTGAACACTTCTGATGATGGGGCATCCACTGCTTCTCTCTTCCAGTGTCTTACTACCCTATAGTTCCTGGGGTCCCTGTGTCAGGGATGGTCATTGCTCCTGGGGGACCTGCCAGGACACAGCTGTAAATCCAGTAGAAGCTAAAACTATAAAACAGTAAAGCCTTCTCATAGCTGTTCCTTCCTCCATCTTGCCCCTGTCAGAGATGTATTGTCTTGGGAATGCTTTTTCCCTCTCCATTTCAAGGTAAACTTGTCAGTGTGCTTCTCCTAGACCTGGTCATGAACAAGAAAGGCTGGGTAGAAAGTATGCAGTCCTTAGACTGGGAAAAAGTAATATATTTGCTCATGGCAAATTTACACAGGACTTGGCTTTCTACCAACCCTAGCGCAGGTTTGTTCATCCCTTTAACAATAAAAATTGTAAATGTAAGAGGAATTTATATAGGCAGGATGTAATGACCTTAGATATGAGCAAAATCCTGGCCTCAAGGAAGACAGTGGAAGATTTGCCATTGATCTTAGTGGAGACAGGATTATACTTGCAGTTTTGTCAAGATTCTATAATTGACATTGTTTTTAAAGTGTCATTGGATATTTAGTTGCATCAAGTGTGAGAGCTTTTACTGTATGATTAAAAAAGAAGGAAAAATATCGTTAGGCTGAGAGTTCTGTCAAGGCTGAACAGTTATATTCAACGTGCTTAAGAGGTAAATCCTCTGGGAGAGTGATATTTAATAACGTTTAGAAGGTATTATCTTTCAGAAAATCTAGCTGCTACAGAAGCCTCCAGCAAATCCTTGCAGCACTGTATCCAGAATAGTTTTGTTTTTACTGAGCATGACAGTCTTAGGTGCAGAGAGCCAAGTCAAAGAAGAGTATCTCAAATTTATTGGCATAAGTTTGTATTTAAAGCCTGATCTGACAAACCACTTAACTGTATTTTTAAACTCAAGCATGCTAATTGTCTTTGCAACTTTATTCTTGGCTGAAAGGAAATTTAGGCAGTTTGAAACCTCTCCTGATTTCCAAGAATAATGGTCTCTTAGCATGCCATGTTTCATTAGAATGAAAGATATAAAAAAATGGAATGGAAGTGGGAAAAGGAAACTGGAGGACTTCAGCTCATAAAGTGAAAATATGATCAGAAAAGTGCTGGATCTGTACTATTCAATGGATAAAACACAATTAAAAAGCAACATTTTAACAGAGATGTACTTTTGTCCACTGTAAATATTTGTACATGTTTGGTAACTAAAACCACAAGGCGTAAAATAATTAACCAGGACCATCTGGATAGTATGTCAGGAAGATCAAAGGATTGTTACTTTCTCTTTTTCCATCTCAGAGATTAGGTTCCAGTCACCTGCTTCTCACCACTTAACCCAACTCATTTCCCTTCATCCTTCAAGGCTTTGGTCTGGTTCTCCTAGAAAGGAAACAGAAAAGATTTGCTTGGGAGCCTGACTATAGCATTCTTCATACGGCCTTAACATTTGGTGTTCAGTCATGTACAAAATCCTGATGCAGCACTTGGAGGCTTTGCCAGCTTTGGGGAAAGCCACAAAGATTAGGCATTTTGTCCTTTGTTCTTTTATAGGAAAATGTCCATTTTATACAAGTCATTGTCTGTCATAATATAGGCAGATAGAGAAAGGAGTTGCCTACAATGGAGGCACTCAGGAACAGCTTTTTTGAAATCCTGCACAAAGATGTTGGTTTCTCTGCAGTTAGGGACAAGGAAAATGAGGCACAATATAAACTTTTCCTATTAAAATCCTTATATTAGCTATCACATTTTTGAACTCCTCTTATTCCTACACATCAAGGTGTTCTTTCTGACAGCATGTTTAACTCTAGGAAGCTGTGCATGCAATCTCTTTATGTTGTTTTGAAAGTAATTACTGGGCATATAATGAATTCTCCTTTATGTCTCTAAGCAGATGGGTTCCTATTATCAGGTTTTCAGAAAAAACTGATTGTGTAAATGTGTTGTGTCACAACTAATTCCAAGAGTCAAGGAGGTAAACAACCTCATTTATTAATGATCAAGGAAAGTAAGAGAAATTAATTATCTCACACTTATTTTCTGTACCTGATTTTTACCCCGCTAGAATGAAGGTGAGATTACATTGCTCTGAGAGCTGGTAGGGAAAGGACATGCAATTCAAAATTAGTTTATGCTTGTCAGTCTTCTTTGGAGCTCATAGAAGCAGCAGTTCAAGAATGGAAAAAATTTCAAATATTCAAGTCATCATTGACTCAGTTACCTAAGTTCTGACTACAAAACATATGTTAACAATATTTATGTCTGCTATGGTCCAAAGTTATGCCTAGTAGAATTTAACTAATCTCAGTAGAATTGTAGTGATGTGTATAACTCAGTGGCTTTTCTCCTGGGAATACTCCAGCAGTTTTACGAGTATTAGCTGGCGTGTTGATTAGTGCTAGTTGATCAGTGGTTACACTGATAACTTAGATATTTACTGGCTGATTTGGGTAGTACTGTGCAGAGCTGACAGGTAGGAGAAAGGTAGGTGGCTTTGGCAGCCCTCTCTTCCAAACAAGAACCTTGGCTCCCTAGAAATGGCACGATGTTAGACAAGGCAATTTAAAGATCAATCTAGTTGAACTGAGGCAATCTGCTAATGCATGTACATTTAAATTAGCTAATGACACAGGCAACATTACAATCGATTTGAGTGTGTCTATGTTAGGCTTAGCCTTGGTTCAAGATAGATCTGAGTTAAAATAAGATCAATTGTATTTAAAATCCTGCAGCTTTCCAGTGTGGACAAAGCCTGCCCCCACCCTGGAGCTGGCAGCACTCTAACAATCTCTAGGAAGACTGTTTTAGTTTATTTTAAATTTTTTTCCTCACTAAGTTTGTTTGGTCTATTAAAGTACAATGTTGTGGTCAGTTGTGTGATCCAAGAGATCCTTTAAAAACAGAAGTCTAAAAGTAGGGTTCAAAAATCTTCATCCAGAATTTCAACTTGGTCTGACTTTCAAATACCCCCCTCTGGGTGACTTCAGTAGGACTGGGGGTGCTCAGCCCTCATAAAAGACCCAAATAACTCTCAAAACAGACCATTTATTTAGGGGTTTAGCTTTGCATTTAAGATGCTATTCTGTGTTCGTAGATGTTTTGGAGGCAGGATTTATTCCATCTTATGTTTTCTGCAATTCTATTCCTTTACAAATGACCACCCTTCCATTTTACAACAATTTAACAAGCCTTAAAAAAAGAGTTCTAAATATATTCTCCAAATTTTATTTCTTTTGACATTTGATACATATGGAAGCCAAACAATACACAGTTTAGCAAGCTGTATATTTTTGTACAGTCATTCTCAACTGCAGTCATCACTTGGCTGAGAACCATCTGTGTAAACCTGCTTTTTCCTTCCCATTTTGCTCAGCTGAAATGAAAATAAATTGACAGAAACAACTTCTGCAGGGAAAGTGCAAAAAAGTTAATAGAGTGGTGGGCATCTCTCATCATCTCTAAGCACATTTTTTTCTATGTTAAGGTTTATTTGTATTCAAAATTAAAATGCTATTTATTTCAAATGGAAGAAGGAAAAGCTTGAAAGAAGGAAACCACAACTTGTTTGCTTACAAAGCAAAAAGCTATTGCCAGCCCAAGTGGTCCAGCAGAACACAACATCTTGACTGTTGAGCAGCACAAGGTGAGGGCTGTGGAGGCTGCCACAGGTGACGTCCCAGGGCTGGCAATAGGAAAGGGCTTGGAGAACCAAATTATCTTAAGAAATGCTTAATTTCCTTTCTGCATAGACCAAGCTCTTCTCTGTGTTCCACAAGCTTCTCTTTGTCTACTTTCATCTTGTACTTAAGGCTCCCTTATAAGGTTATTTACCTGTGAAGTCAGGGGTTGGAGAAAAGGGACAAAAGAGAGGAGGTAAAAATGCTGCCTTGAGGCTTGAAATCAAGCCAGACTTATTGGAATGTGGATTTGGTTTCAGATGTGTTTTGTGAAGACAACTGAAAAACATTTTTGTGACTTGGAGAGTCATGTTATCCAACAGCCCTTATAATTAGATTCTAAGCTGACTACCTGTTTCTACTACAAATATTTTTTAAACCTTGTAGTCATTACTATAATCTATACCTGTAAATTTCTTCAGTTTGAACCAGATAGGGATACCATGGAAATAATATTGTGTAACAGTGTTAGCAGAGACTGTATCTGAAGGTGTTTGCATAAAAAAACAGAACTAAGGTTGCACAGGATTCTGACTTTTGCTTGCCCAGCTTCTGTAAGAATCGTGAAATTAGTACACCATTTTTTCTGTCAAAAAGCATACACATTAATACAAAGGATGAATTTCTGGTCCTATTTAATTCAGTGGGAATTCAATTTCAGAGAATCAGAATTCGACATATTCCCCTGCTTCTCTTCCTTTTCCATCTGTACTGCAAGACTACACCCTTGCATCATCTCTCTGAATTTTGCCAGACTCTCAGAGCCATGTCAAATCCCTATCAAAACTCTCAGCATTGTTTAGTCACTGATTCATAGTTCACGGCAATGTTTTTTCTCTCTCTATCATTAAGAAATATTGCCAGTAAACATTACCTTAGTCTAAATCAGACATGTTCAACACCAATTCAGAAACATGTTTAGGCTCTATTATAGTCATATAACCAGAACTAAGATTGGAAATGTATATGTTACAAATCTACATGGTTATGGCAGATTTCTAAGATGTGCTAAAAATTGTTCTTTCAGCCTTAGAAAATTTCATGCTATTGAAGATATGAAAACTGTGGTCCGAGGAAACTCTACTACAGATTGACTTGTCCATCTCAGAGTCTTTTAACAGTTTTGTTTAAAGTTTAGTCTTGGTGCTAAGAGCAACCCTGAGAAGTTTCAGCAGAGTTTGAGTCATGAACAGTGAAAGAAATGTGTGCACTAGAGTGCAGATTTCTCTAATGCAGCCACCACTAAGCTAATAAAACATGGCATGCCTAATCCAGCTGTAATTCATGGAGGTCAAATGGCAGATGCGTGGGAGCTCGCGGCCAACTCCAACAATTCGTCGAAAGATAGAATAACCAACCAAGTCTGTGGCAGGTTTTATGGGGCAAGGCTCAGGTCCAGTATAAACATAATTAAAAAGTGAAAGGAGAAAAATGTAGAATGAAGCCACTAAGCAGAAGCTCTCAATGTCTCTGCAAAAATCTATAAAATAGTATTTTAATGTTATACCTTTAAGAGTTTAATGCATTGAGTCAAATTATGACTTTTGCTGGCAATCCCTTACAGATTTTTACACATTTTTGTCCTCTTTGTATTCACAGTATTCATGCCATTTCTAAAAAACCCCAAAGTCTGTGAGGCAATCATGATAAAGATCTCTTTACAAATGATGAATGACTGAGGAGACCTACATGGAAGCATAGGTGCCACCAGCACTGCCTCACCTTAAAATTCACCGGGTCAAATAGCAGGAAATATTCCATATAATGTGACTTTAGTAGGAACTGTAGTCACTCTGCAGCTGTCATTGATATTCTTATTGCATTTTATGGCTGGACATGGATTTAATACGGAAGAAGAAATGGGGCAGTTCACTTGCCATTAGTGTTATGGGCAAAAGACGTGGGTACACGGCGAAGGACTGTGTGCTGAGCCCTGCTTCACCCCATGAATTTCAGCATAGGTTAAGGGCCTCAGTTCCAGCCTGGCTCCTCAGCACTGGTCAGTATATTAAGCAAATCAAATATTAAAGAAGATTGACACACACAAGCTTCTTTGCTGAAGAGTAGTAGAACGGAGCCAGCACTATCCTCACTTTTGGCTATGGAGTGGGATTGCGAAGAGATGATGCTGTTTAGGAAGGAGTCCAACACACATAAACAATTTGTCACAAGCAAGAGACACTTTGACTGAAAGAGTTGGTTGTGCTTTCACCCAGGAGGTCTAAGCCAAAGGTCTTCAGCAATCAAATATAGAACTAGTGTTTAGTCTGTTAGCACAATAACAAGAGTCAACTGACTAATGAATGTCAATATGCAATTATGTGGGATGCCAACACTCTGCAGTTCAGCTTGTGCTATTCACCTTTATACTGTACTTATATAATAAATGAATGCAGAAAATCAACTACCTATGAATATTAAAGAAATCCATTATGCTAGTGGCAAATTTAAGAATACCAAGGAAATTTTGTGTTGGATTTTATTTCATCGTTGAAGTGTTTTCTTGTAGACCAGTATTACTCAGCACAGTAAATATGTATATATAACTTTAATACACTTCAAACTCTATTATCTGTGTTATATTCTTGCTCTAAAAATAGCCCTATTACTTCACGGCAAGCCTCTAAGAACCTGCATATCACGACTGCTGTGAGGGAAATCCCTGCTGTGGTATTTTGTGTTCAGCACATCTGGTTCATGTTTTTCTGGCATTGCGAAAAGATAACATCATAAGGGGGCTGAAAATGCACGTGGAAGTGAAAATGCATTAAGATGACATATACATAATTATTTCAAGAGTACTCTCGGAAGCATAACTGCAGGAAGGAATGCAGGTCAAATGTTTAAAATATTGGAAGGGTAAAAAGGTCAGAATGGTTCGTGCAGGTGGACTGTAATCCAGCAAAACATTTAAAACACATGCTGGGGAGGAAGCCCCTTGCTGCTGAAAGCTTCGAAGACCAGCTCCAAAGCACATCACTTCACCTCACTCCCATACAGCTTTTTGCCATACAATAATTACGGAAATATCTCGGGGGAAAAATCTTTCATGTATTTTTTCTGCTTTTCCTTTCTCCTGGATTTTCTCATAAAATGATATCATGATGTACCAACCTAAATGATTTAGGAGGAAGTGGGAGCTTTTTTCTGAAAATACATCTCTAAAAAAACCCAAGTTTATCCATCAAAACCTGCTTATTTTCTTAGTTAATGTGGTTTATTAAATGTTTGTTGCTCACTAATTCTTTAATTAAGTAGCTATGCTTTCTGCCTAAAATATTGGGAGAACCGTGTAGGAGACCTTCTCAGTCATAAATATTCATTTTAAAATACCTTTGAAAAAAACCCTGTTAATGCTGTGTCTGAATTTCATAGAATAAATATGATGCCAAGGCTTCATAAATCCTTCAGTTATATCAAACAAAATAATGCAGTGGCCAGTATAAATGGCTTTTAATAAACAGTGGGGATAAACACAACAATTTATAGTGGCAATCAAATTAGCATTAACTAATTTGGTATATTCTTGAGCATATGACTTGTCATGTTAACATCAGTGTAATATACTGACTTCCAAAAATCATTTGATATGACATCAAACGCATTTAAATGAAGACATTAGGGTGGAACAGAATAATTCGTCACAGTAGCTACTTAAAAAATGCCCAGTTGTTCAGCCTTGAAGATTGGAGGGAATGGACTCTTGACCTATGTCATGAATTGAAACAAAATCTTGGGTAAGAGATTTCTGTTCCTTTGCTGTTCAGGGAAAATGAGCAGTTGAGCTCATCTGTGGCTGTATGGGAAATGACATTTTGATAATAGTTCACCCAACAGTGTATAATGAAAAGATACAGATGATGGAAATGGAAGGTGGACAAATTCAGAGTGAAAAGAAGGCATGCAAGACCCCCTTAGGCAGCTGAGTGTTGGTCATGCAGCACTGCTGCAGATGTGGCCAGGAGTGGTCGTGCTTTCCACGGTGGAGTCTCGTGCCAGCCCACACAAGCCAAGACAAGGTTTTTCCAAGTGCAATTGAATGTTCTCCCAGAGCAGGTCCAAAGGCATCCCAGCAGCCAAATGACAAGGATGTGCAGTGAATCTGCCTTTCATTTCAAGAGTATCATTGGAGATCCTCCTACGAAGAAGGTAGGTTCAGCTGGTGGTTGTTGCCTTACAAGGGATTTATCCATATTGCCAATGTGCTTTTAGGACGATGAAAGCTGTGTATACAAATAATCTAAATTTGGAACATTACAAGCACCCAATGAGGAAAATGGGGTTGTTTTGTTTGTTTCATGTAGCCAGTGGGATCTAAATCTCTAAATCTAATCTAAATCTCTAACTTCAGCTTCTAAACTTCAGTTTAGATCTGTTAGGTTCATCAAGGTTGATGTTGTTTAAAAATGCACTAAGTCAGTAAGTTGGAAGAATTTTTACATTTCTGTGTATTTTGTAATCAGGGAAAATAGCAAGAGCCAATACTAATACATTTTTTAATGTATTAAAACATTAATATTAAAACATTTTTTCTCTTGGCTTAATGGTTGCTGCAGTTGTTACCTGACCAAATAATTTCAGGGACATCTGTCAGATACTCTTCCACTAATACATTTAGCCTCCTCTTTTTTTTTTTTTTGGTTATGGAAATGAAAGTACATGATCCTGCAATAGTTATATAACAAGATTAGTTTTTATTTGATTATTTATTGCTCTCTAGTAACAGTCATTTTTTTCAGTATGCTAGATTGTGCACTCTGATTTCTCTGCATTTCCACTTAGAGGCTGTTCGTGCTTGCAGTGATGACTCACCAAATGCACACAGTGGTGTTATTTGCTGAAACAAGAATCCAGGGCATTTCTCTAGCTTTTACAGAATTATTCTTTAGTTAAACCTTATTAATGGCTTTTAAATTACAGTGCAGGTACCACATAATTTCAAACACATCATTCACGCTGTCCCTTATGTACCTTACATAATATAAATAGTTTAGCTTCGGAATACTTAGTTTGCTACTGGTTTAGTGGTTTTTTTTTTTTTGGCTTTCTTTTTAAGGTTACATAGATTAAAATTTCCACCATAATTAATCTAGGAAGATAATTGGGGACATTGCCTGACATTCTTATTGCACTTTCTTCTGCACCAAAATCTGCTAGCAAAATTTTTATGCCACTGTTGTGTATTTTGCACCTGATTCAGCTCTCCCTTTTCAACCACCACTTCTCCAGCAACGTGCACAACCGTGGCAGCAAACACTGCATGGATCATTTGGAGTTTGTTATCTGCTGCTGCTTGACTGAGAGATTTTTCAGGTAATTTAACTGAATGATAAAAGGGGGATAGTGAGGGAGCTCTGGGAAGAAAACACCTCCTGTCAGTGTCTGGCAAACATGCAGGGGACACTCTGCAAGGCACCTAGGTAGGTGTGAGTATAAGGTAATGCCTAAAAGGCAGAATAAAGGGCTAAGAAGAGCTGATGTGGTGCACATGCACCTAACAAGCAGAGATCGAGGATGATGCCTTAAACAACACGCAGGCAGCCTGAGGGTGGAAAAGGACAGGACTGGCTGCAGGGAGCTTTGGGCAGGCTTTGGGCTGCCATACTGACCCCTTGCACCTTGCAGCCAGCTCTCCAGCCAGCTCCTCCTGACAACAGGGACAACAAAGTCTGAGTGCTTCGCAGGACAATGTTATAAGGCCTTAAATAATAAGAAGAGTTCTGAACAGTTATAAAGTGTGATTCTAAAGTTGTGAAAATGAGACTGGTCCCTTGTCTCCCAACCCCAGTAACTTCCACACAGCTATTTTTGCTAGGTGCACTTCTTCAGTGTTCATGATACATCGCCCAGCTTAGAGGTGCATCAAAAGCAAAGAATCTGATTCAACAGAAATGCTGAATGTTGAACAGCATCCAGCATACCTCAAAGATCTAGACTGAACATCAAGTCAATACCTTTTAGTTTAATGTACCATGCAAATCCATCACTTCACTTCTTTTGCTCCTTGAGAAAAAAAAGTATTCTTTGAGGTACCTTTGTTCTATAAGGAACTCCTGGATCTCAGATTTTTCCAAACAAGAAAATCATCACAGAAGTGTTAAGAGAGTTAAGAGAATTATCAATAAACCCTTTTCAGGCAATTTAAGCACAAGAATATAGCCTCAGTAATTATGACCTGTCAGATTTACAAGTGATTGAAAATCATAATAAGAAGACTTTCACAAAAATAAATATAGGAATCATTACCAATCACTATCATTAACTACCAGTATAGGATCTGAGTTGTTCCTAAGTGTGTTTGGTGTGTATTTCATCGTGCAAATGCAACTTGAAGTCACTGGGGCCTTTTGTATCCTTGAGTGACCCTGGCAGAGTGGGAGTATTCAGTGAGTTGATCATGGAGCACGGCCCCAGTCACATCCATGGCCATGGCTTCTTCAGGAGTTGCTGTGAAGTGCCCTTCAGCTGAGGAGGGAGCCACATGGCAGGTAAAATGTTCTGCTTAGGATTAAAAGGGATGAGATACTGACAATACCAATAACATGATATGAAAAATTACTTACAGTACTTTCTGTTTTCTGACCCTTTGTTCATTTTACATATCCCCTCCCAAAACCATACATCTTTGGAAATATTAAAAAATCCAAGCTTCTGATGGAAGGTTGCTAGGGTAACAGTTTGATACTTCATTGAAGAGCTGTCTCCCCAATCCCATCTCAGGATTCTTACTGTATCTGTATTTATATTGTGAAAGCTTTCCGTGTATTTGCTCTGGAAAAGGGCATGAAGTTAGTGAATTTGAAAAGACATATAGAAACAGAGAATTATTTTTCTAGACACATTAAAAAGAAGCATAAACATTTGCCAGTTAAAGAAATTCTGGGGAAAAGAAAATAGGACCATTAAAAATAATAATGTCTCTGTACTTCTTTAGCTTGCTAGGATGATACACTATGTAAAATTGAACTGGGAAAGGTATGAAGGCTTCCTCCTTCCATGACAAAGGGAAAACAATGTTTGTAGTAATTTATCTATAGTCAGATATTGCTGTTATTTTGACATGAAAGGAAACAAATTATCCTGGATGCTTGATGCATTTTGTTTTGTTTTGTTTACTGCTATTTATTTCAGATCTCAGCAAAATAGAAAAATAGTTCCTTCCTTCAAACTAATCAGCTTTCAGAATAATTCATACTAGCAAATTCTGATGGTGCATCTTTGCTTATTTCAAAGACCTGAAATATATACTGAAAAGAAAAATAATCACACAATTAAATAAGTGTTCTTCAGTGCCTTCAACATAAACCTTGCCCCTAAGCATCCTTGTATTTCCAGCATCCTTGGAAAGGACTGCTCTTTGAAGGATATATGCACTGAGATGTTTTAAGGATCTGTAGGAAATGTGAAGTGGAGGTTCAGAAGTCAAATGCATTTGATTACAATCAGTCCCAAGAAAGACGACTTGAGAGAAAGTCTATGTTTTTCTTAAAAGCATCAGAATTGTAATTGCTTCCATTTCCCCAGCTCAGAAGGTAGCATCTGATCTCTGATAAACCTCTAGTTGTTATTTACCATGCTGGTAAATCCAAATTGCTTGGATTTAATTCTATACATATTTGGTGTCTTTACCTACTTGAGTCGAAAGTCTATAAGGGGATAATTATAATCTGTAAACGGAACCTAATTATCAACTACAGTTCTTACCTAGATAATCACCAGGAGGTTATCAAACAAAAGCAAGTATGTTGTGCTCTGTCAATATTATTTGGGCACCAAACATAACCATGTTTATTTTCAAGATGGAACCTGGTGAGAAAACCAAAACCAAACAGAAGCAGTATAAAAGGCACACAGAGACACCAAGTCAATGCTCTGTTTAGTCTGACATCTTGACCCAAACAGGAGAAAGAGCTGCTGGGAAAGCCTATATGAATAATTTAAATGAATAATCTTTCATGAGAAAGATTTTATGGAAGTATTTCTGTATGAAACATTGCCCAGCAGAAGGTAGGATTTAGAGGTATGGCTAGGGAAGTTCAGATGAAAATGTAAAGACACAGTGGGAGAGGGGGAGCTACACACAGGAATCTCGAGTTTTTCTGTCCCCCTTTCCTAACACATGAGGGACACGATAAGGCATTCCTCAGTGAGTGTCACTGGATAAAATGGAAAGAGAGGTTGACTGCAGGAGGAAAAATGAAGTTGAGGAGCTCTGTGCTCCACAAGGAAGCAAGGAGGAAGGAGAGAGTGACAAAGGAGAAGCAAAGGAAAGATATTCCCATCCATTGGAAGAGCTGGTGGAAGGAGTCAGGAGGGAGACTCCCAGGGGGTGATGAGGCAGAACAGCAGACACGTCTGTAAGCAGCTCTGCAGGTGGCTGCTGCAGCTGAGGTGGGAGATTTGTATGATTTCTGATTATTTGACTAGGTACATCTTAAAAATTATGTCTGGCAGTCTAGAGTTATGAAACAGAAAGGTGAGTCATTTCCTGGCCACAAGGACACAAGCAATGAATACACCACTTTTCACAATTACAGCTGGTGGCAGCCGCAGCACCCACTCATAAAAGTGCCTCATTTTCCCAGCCCAGACACCACTCGGTTGGAAACACACACATGCAGTGCTGAGGGAGTTGGCAGCCCTGCTCCCCTCTCAGATGAAGGGTGTTATTTGTGATGGTGAAAGGAAGAGTCATCTTTCTGGTACAGAATAATATTCCTCAGTGTCAGGACCCCCAGGGAAAAAGGATCCTTCCTTCCCCTTGAGGACATTTGCTCTCCTCCCTTCTCCAGCTTTCTAAGGGAATTGCTTCAATATCTTGGGAGCTAGGGAGGCTTGTGCACTTTGGAAAAAGCTGATGCTAGAGAGTTGTGCTGACCTAGACCTCAAAGGAAATGGTACAGTCTTGGAAAAAGCTGAGGGGGGAATAAAAGCAGTTCAGTTCGACTTTGAAGGTTGACATAATTAATGACATTATTTGGCTGGCTGTGTGTCAGGATGTTTCCTTCTCCTTACCTTAGCTGCATGAAGAGCAAAAAGCAGAAGAGGGATAGAAAAGTTGGGAAAGGGGTATTTTGCAAATTGAAAACAATTTCCCAAGGGTGATTCAAGCCTCTAATTATCAGAAACAACCAGAAATCCTCCACTACTGGCTCTTCCCTTCAGCCTTAGTAACAGAAAAAAACCCCAACAAATGCTCTGGACATAACACCAGTTGGGCTGCAAAACATCACGACAATATTTTGCATGCCGAGAGTACTGGGAAGTACACACACCATTGTTTTTAACCAGGAAAACAGCAAGGGGGATACATAAAGGCAGCATTGCAGTTAATGCAGTCTGTGTTTGTTGCAATGCATTCTGCTTCAGGGCACGGACAGAGCAGGTGCATTTTAACCCCAGCATTTCCGAAGTATCGTCCTATGAAGTCTTAATTGCCCTTATAAGTTGACAGGGGTTTTTGAGGCTGCATTTTAAACTGCCTCTCTCCTGTTCTCTTGTCTCCTCTGAGCAGTGGAAGATATTTTCCTATCAGTATTGGTTTCATCAAAACTGGGCTGCTAGTCTTGCTTTTGTGCAGATGAGAGTACATGGCTGGTAGCTGTAAACACTCTTCTGACATCCTTAATATCTCTCTTTGTACTTTATTGCGCTTTCAGCCTGACAGGTGGCATCTCTACCAGCATGATCGGCAGTGTGGGTGCAGGATTTGTGTGAGCTAATCATAAAGGGCTTTTTCCTTCACTTATAGTGTTAAATGTTCTGTGCTTTCTGTAAACAGTTTTGTAGCTGGTTTTTTTTTTTCCTTTTCTTACTCTTACTGTGTAGGAGAAAGTGACATCCATTAGATTCATGCTTCCTCTTCAATTATATATTCGAGAAACAGAACAAAGTTTGGTGGCTGATCTATGTGGACACAAAACATCATGAAGGCCAATGCACCGAAGGGCTTGTAATCTAAATCTTAGCTGCCAGAGAGTGACAACAGCAGTCTTTTTATCTGCAGGAATCAGCTTGCCATCCAGTCCCAAGTGCCTTATGTCACTGTAAAAATGCTAAGGGACAGCTTAGAACCATTTTAGGGATACGTAAAAGACAATTCTGTTTCAGAAGAAGTTAATATATAACAGCATTCTATTTATGGTTTTCCTTCATTGTTTATTGATATAAAGTAAAAAGAAATGACCTCATTAGACTCATAGTTATTTTTCCACATAATGTAATCTTTTTTTTTTCCCTATATTCTCTAGCTAGCTGGGTGTACTGCAGCATTGGGAAATGCGTTACAGGTATCCAGGCTGGTTGTTTGCATCAGCTCATGTCTCTTTCAATGAGATTTTCATGCTCTAATGAGGTAAGAAGTATCTTTTGCTGTGATTAGGTCTCTCCCTCTGGTGCAATAGGAAGAGATGTGGTGTACCTTTGGTACAGTTCTTGGCATTTTCTAGAGGACTAGTGAGATTACTAAACTGATCAAGAAACCTCAGTAATAGTGGGATTAAGAAAGGATTAACCTTGCCCAAGGAAAAGAATCGATCACACTACTTGGTTGGGGTTTTTTGTTTGTTTGCTTGTAGTTTTTGAGTTTGGTTGTTTTGTTTTGGTTTGTTTTGGTTTTTTGTGGTTTCTGCTTTTTTTTTTTTTGTTTTTGTTTTTGTTTTTGTTTTTGTTTTTGTTTTTGTTTTTGTTTTTGTTTTTGTTTTTTTTGTGGTTTCTGTTTTGTTTTGTTTTGTTTTGTTTTTGCTTTTTTTATCCTTCACATCTTGGCGTTATAGTTTACATCAGGGAATTAAACTGCACTGCCATCTCTCACCTTTTCTTCATTTTATACTCCAATTTTTTCAGGTATAAAAGCATGAAGAAATTATTTTTTCTGTTTTAAGGCAGCAGTAATGAAGTGGTAACATAGAAGATGCTCATTAGCATACACACTGTCTCTGAAAATTCCTAATTGCACTGGAACATCCTGGGTTACATTATCTCCCACTGGCTTCCCTTGGGCCCTGTCTGTGCCTAATTATTTGTCATAAAGAATCTATATAGTAACAGACAGCTCTCTGTGTATATACCCACAGGAAAAACAAAACAAAACACCTCGCAGCTCGCTGGCAATATGACTGTGTGCAATGCAGCACACACATCGTTTGTAGTATTTCCCTTGGCAGTATTTCCCTTGGTCATACTGCCCTGCCTGGGAGCCCACTTTGGAGAGCACTGCTAAGTCTCTGGCCCTGCTCACACAGCCAGGCAATCCTTTGGGAAGAACAGAAAGTGGCTGCAATAAGCAGTGGTGTTTGGGTGGCTGGTTTGTCTCCCCCACAGAAACCTCTCTAGGGAGATTAAAACAAAGCCTCTCTCTCAAAGAGGCCTTATGCTTTGAAGCAGTGTATCAGAATGGATAGCCATCTTCTTGTTATTGGATTTCAAAGCCCGACCAAATTATGCATATGACAGAGCAAGCGATTTTTGCTGTGTTCCTGGATGTACTCTTCAGTCTTGCAGAGGACTACATATAAATGCTCTCACCCCCCTCTTGAAAAGCCCCAGTATTAGTAACACAGCAAAGCTGCCTCTTTTACAGGCTGTTGGGTTCATGCAATCCCACCCAATTTGCCTGACTTATAAAAAAATAAGAAACAAAAATTTAAAAAACAAACAAACAAGCAAACAAAAAAAAAAAAAAACCCAAAAAACCCCAAAAAAACAAAAAAAAACCCCAAAAAAACCCCAAAAAAAACACCAACAAAAAAAACCACCTCACAAAACTAAGCAAATTCATAGAAAGCCTTCTTTTCTAGGTCATAACACGTCCTGGAGCTATTTTCTCTCACCCAGACTTCTGAAAGAATATCATTTTTTCATCTGTAATGCTTTTTTTGACACAGTTCCCAGTTGTTAGACCTGTCCCATTGATTGCAATTCCTACTTCTCGGGGAGAGCAGAAAAGTTAACCTCACACTCTCATTGCCAGTCTGGTATCCCAGCTCAGATGGCCATTTGCATGGGGGTCAATACCTGGTGAAGAACTCTAGCCACAAGAATTTCAAGTTGCGCCTTGCTTACCAAATCTCTCAGGAGGTATGAATTTCTGGCATGAGGCTGGCTGATAGCTGGGAACAAGCTCCATGCTTTCCATGTTAGTCTTGCAGCTCAGATGAGTTGTGCCCTTTTGAAAGATTTACCAAGCTCTGGCTCAGATTTTACACTGGTTCAAGAGTGCACGAACCAGATGTCTTTCAGATGAAACTGAGATGTAAGATGTCCTCCAGAAAATCATGTTCAGAAGATGGTCCAGCTGAAAATAGGCATCTTCATGGAGCTACTGAGGTGAGGCAAGAGCCCCTCTAAAGTAACAATCCCCTGTCCCCATACGGAGTCTGACTTGGATGGAGTTAACTTTCTTCATAGCAGACCTGATGGTGCTTTTTGGATTTGAGCCTCAACTGCTGCTGATCACACATCGGTGTTTGGCTGTTGCTGAATGCCTGCTGGACACCAGGTCAATGCTTACTATTTTCACTCTGTCCTTCCAGAAAGTCATCTGGAGGTGAGCAAGAGGGTGGGAGGGGTCACAGCCAGGACAGCTGACCTGAACTGGTCAAAAGGATATTCTCTACCATATAACTTCACGCTCAGCAATAAAATCTGGGGTAATGGAAGAAGAAAGGGGGTTTTCAGCTTCCAGGGTGGCCATTGCTTGGAGACTGGCAGGGCACTCTGTGTGAGAGGTGGTGAATCATTGCTTTTGCATCATTTTTTTCCCCCCTTCATCTGTTTAGCTTGTTCTGACCCAGAAGTTTAATTGCTTTTGCTTTTCCTGTTCTCTCCAATGTCCCCCTGGGAGTGGGAATTGGACAAGCAGCTGTGTGGGTGCTTGGCTGCTGGTTGGGGTCAAACCTCCATCCCCTGCCTCCACATGCTTATAGAGTGGGGAGGGGATTCTCGGCACCAGTGGTTGCTACTGATGTGCTCCTTTTGTGCAGGGCATCTTGCTGCTGTAGACATATACGAAATCTCGTGTCACTGCCAGAATTTGGCTCTCTGAATCCGGAGATTAATCTCAGAATGACATGAATAAATTGAGAAGTGGGATACCAAACATACCACTTGTAGGGCACTCCAAGGTCTCTGTGTTCCTTGCAGTATTTACATTCTCAATACTGCGATATTTTCAAATTAATATGTTTGACAAGAAAAAATTCGATATTTCAGTCTCTTTTTTTTTTTCCTCATAGTCTTCCACAGGAAGTATTTGATAAATATAAATGATCACCCAAAGTTTCAGGAAAAGGGTAATGACCATTTTTTTTTCATGAGGGAGCTTTCTTCAAGAGAGGTCAATCTCAAGAGACAGAAGACTGACTCCCATTGAAGTTCCAGAGGCTATGAAATGATTCCCATAGGATTGCTAGCACCTACCCTGTGTCAGTCAGGCAGCAGTCTGAATTGCCTGTACTGATCTTAAAGCAGCGTGTATTTACTGGTAGAAACCATTTGTGTATGGCTATTGAAATATGAAGTCAAATAGCCAGGAAACATCTCTCAAAAATACATGAAAGGAGACAAAACACACAGCTCTCACTCAAATTGCTTAATGCACTATTTGAGGATACTCAAGCTGTAATGTGATGACCATGCTGCAAGAAAATATGTGTAAGATAAGGTACATAAACCATGAAAAATTATTGCATCTGATTTTCTTGTCTTCAAATGAAGTATAAATACAACTTGAATTAAAATAAAGAAAAAAAAGAAAGAAAAAGAAAGGCCCAAAGCATCTATATACCCTAAGACTACTGTAGAAAAATACCTGTTGTTACACTCCTGAAAGCCCAGGACTGTGCTCCGACTCTAACGATAATTTCATTCAGGGAAGGCTTTTCTTGTCTGAAAGCAAAAGGCAGGATAAAACCACCCACCACTGTAAATTGCTCAGACAGATTTAGTTTTTAATTTCTGATCTGTCACGTTAGATACTGTCGTTTATGTTTCATCTGATACAGTCACCCTGGAGGCCCAGCTGATGCTCAGTAATGCAACATTCGGTTTGTAGCCTGAGGGTCGGCACAGATTTCACTTCTTTTCCAGCTCTCACCCTTCGTATCACAGTGACAGCTTTGATTGTGCACTAAGAGGGTAAATTTGTCCCCCTTCCACCTTATGGTAAATCAAGCAGGACTCAAATCCTAGGCGAGATTACACGGACCTGATGGTTGGGAGGGAAGTAACGAGGGAGATAAGGATAGAGGGTAGAAATTCAGTTCTATTTTTTGTCCTATTCATCATGGATGTGGAGAACAAATTATTCCTTTTGACTCTGTAGCAGCCTTTTATATTTTGTGTGCCTTCTGTTAATTTTTGGGTTTTTAAAACTTTTTTTATTTTTCTTTACGAGAAAAAAATATCCCCAGTTCTTTCTGTCTTTCCAGATGATTTTTAAACTCTGACTGCCCTTATGACTCTGCTATGCCAAAGGAGAGCAAACCTCCCAGTCATCCCACTGCCCCTGTTACGTACCTGCACCTTACCCAAGGAACAGCAATGGAGAGATGCTCAACAGTACCTCAGTGCATGAAAATACTGCAGGAAGGCCATCCTGGGAATGTGGCTGCTGCTGCTGTAGGAGTAGTGTCTTCTGAGCAATTTGACTATTCTGATAATATTAATTAACAGCATTTTGGTGCTGTTTTCAGCTGAAATACATCAGGCAAAATAATCAGTGTATGGTGTGAGAATATACCTTAATAAATGCATTTCCCAGGTCTGCACTAAAATGTCAGAGGCAGAAGCTGAATCTCCACATTCTTTCCTTATTCTTTGAGGAGCAAAAAGAACTGCTAATGCAGAGCTATTAACACTAATATTATATGAAGAGATTAAGAGAGTTGATGATGCACGCTGAAATAATTCAGTGAATTATTAGAATAATAATGTAAGTACATGCCTTTGTGGTTAACTGTCCTCCCTTCCTTCCTTTGCCTGTTTATTCACCCTGTGTGTCATGAAGAGAGCTCTCAGGGAAGGAGCTGTTTTTCTGCTGCTGTTCACAGAGCATCTACTGCAACGAAACAGGTATTGATCCCTGTTTGATACCCTAAGTATCACTGCAGATAAAGTAAAAAACAGCAGTATCTCTGCTGAATGGATTTCCATTTCCTTCCTTATGACAAAAAGACATACTCTGTATGATATTGTTGAAAATGTCAGAGCTGAAAGAGAGATAATGAGTAAAATAGAGCTGGATGAAGACACAAAAAAGGTGGTAAATTACAATTTTTAAAGTTTATATATTAATGAAAGAACAGAAATTTCAATGCGATGTCATCTTAATTTTTGTTACTCTTTCAGTGCAGATCCTGAGTATTTCTGCCATAATAAGAATGTAGTATTAAAATCCTTAAAGAAAAAGATTTGCAATTAGCAGCAATTTCTTTTATATATTTAGGAATATTAGAGTAGGAGTAGCTCCTATCCTAGCGAGCTGTTATTTATAGCTGAGATGTATATATTTATATGTATATAGATATCTCTCTATATATTACATTTATACATATATATTATATTTTACATATCTATATATACAATGTTTATCTATATCTATCTATATTGATGTTTATATGTTTATAACTGGTGATGGCAATGGGCTGATATTTTTTGGGAAGTTTCAGAGAAAATTTGCTGAGAATTTGAGATATAAGTTTCCCATTAAGTAAGAACTATTGTATTTTACTTTCCCTTTTTGCCATAATAAATGACTTTAACAAGGCAGCAGAAGACCATGTCAAATCCCAAGAGCTGCAACATGGCAGGTCTTCTGAAATCCTGCTCCTGTCCTCTGATGTTGCAGAAAACAGTGTTCCAGAGTGCCACCATGAAACCAAGCTCATTATCTGCCCACTGTTCCTCCTGTGAGCTCCGCATGTCAAATTCATTGTCAGTGTTCAGCCTAAATAAATGTGTGGGCATGTATTTGTTCTTGTGCTCACATTGTTCATGTTCCTCCTTACGTTTGTTTCTGTCTTAATTAATCTTTCCTTGGCAATGGTAAGCAGAACTTAGATTACATCTCACTATGAACTCTGTGGCACTATTCATCATTCCCTGTCTGCGCTGCAAAGGTTTTCCCACCATACCCTTTGATTTAATTTATCCCATTCATTGCCACATTCCACGAGTGCTTGTACACATCTCTGATCAACAGATGCTCACAGTTTCTTTCCCCTCACCATTACTCTTACCTGACAAGTTCTCTCTTCGTAACATTTAATCCTGAGGTTCAAATTCTATTTTTAAATTGCTATTTAATTATTGAGCCATTCTCACTCTGAGTATTCTAGTCCACTTTTCCTCAAATGATATCCCAATCATTCTCTGTATTAACAACAAAACTTTTCCCGATTTTGTGTTATCTACTCATTTCACCAGCATTTTCTGCTAATGCCATTAAGGAAGCCACTGACTGTTCCAAGATGCATCTTATTTATAAACCTTTCTCATGAATTGGCAGTCTGTATTTTAAAAATTATTTAACAGTTCTGGAAGGTGGCTTAGCTAAACTAAGTGAATGTAGTTCGAGTACTGGCATCTATTTCTATTATTTATGCATTCTTCAACAATATGTACTTGGCTATCTTCTCATCCATAATGGGTGCCAGTGTCCTTTTGGCACTTTCTCTTTGATAAGGGAATACGTTTCTTTTTTTCTGTTTGTTTGTTTTTCTCAATTTATTTTAATTTTTTAATGTTTTAAATAAAAGGTTTTTTTCACCACTCTACCAAATCTAGTCTTATCCAATGAGGATGTGAAACATTGCTGTATTTCAGAAATCTTCTCAATTTGCTGTTCATAACAGTGAGCGTGTTAGTTGGATGCCATATATCTCTCCTCCCATGCAGGCATAGGCTTCAGCTCTCAGTTCTCACCAAGGTGATGAACAAACCAAGGTGATGCTCCTCTACTTAAAATAACAAAGCTACTTTCCATTCAGTCATCATTTGGAATAGCAATGCACTTGCTTCTAAATTCCTATTTCTAACTGCTTGTCTAAAATTGTTTCCCTAATTTTTTTAGCAAAAACTAATTACAACAGATTTTTGGGCAATTATTCACTTTTTCCTTACACTTGCTGGCTTTTCAGATAGAGCTTTCATTGTTGACTAGTCATTTTAGAACTAGAACTCCCTCATTAAATACTACACAGGCTGAAAGAACTTTATAGTTCTCATGTAACAGCATGAAAACAGGGGGGAGAAGCCTTGTAAGGAGAAATAGGGGTCTCCATGGAAATGAGGTCATGGAAATGGCATGAAAAATAATTCACTGGAGTCAGGAGGCTGTTAATACTCCTCAGATGTTTCTCATGACAAATGACAAACGCTACAAGTGTTCTGAGAGCTGAGCTGCAATATTAGATCATCTGTGGGAATACCCTCTTTTCACAAAATAAACAAAACAAAAAGTCAGCCTCTTGCCAAGACAGTCTAGAGTTGGATGAATCACCTCCACAGCTGACTTCACAGCATGAACCAGAAAAGAACATGAACTATTACGCAGTGAGTAAACTAAACCAGATAATGCTTACTAGTTACACTTGAGAACACTAATAATATGAGAGCAACTTTTTTTTTCCAAGAAAAGATACCATTAAAAAAACTTTACAGAAGTAAAGAAAACCCCAAAAAACAAACCAAAACAAACAAAAAAAATTCCAGATTTTTTATTAGTTTAAATGAACTATGCCGTTATAAATATGTCAGTTGCTTGTGAACCATAATCAGACTTAAGAACATTACTGTTGTCTACATTCTGGTGTAGATGTAGTGTACCTAAGTATTAGTCTAAGACATTCAGTCTTTGTCTTATGAGTATCTGGAATTACTGGAATCTTCTGACAACTAGGAAGGGTACTGGAGAGGGGCTGAATCTGACTATATATATATACAGATATATATATCATATATATCTGTAGCATACTGCATTAGATGCACAGAGGTCTGCTTCTTAAGGGATTCAAGATGCTGTGTATTACAGGATGCTGTATATGAATTAAGTCTTTTGGGACACTTCAGATTTTAGAAATTTGGTTCCTTGTGCAATTTATCAACGCAAACACACACACAAAAAGTAAGAATGAGTAAGAAAACATATGGCAGAATTGGAAAGTTAGAGCTATGTCCAAATTTGGATATCCTCTGAGAATTACATATCACCATTTTGCATATTATCTTGATTTTGAGAAGAACTTCAGCCTCTAGATGTGCAGCTGATTCAATTGCTTGATGGATATTTATTATGAACATTTTGTTATGTGGGTATATGAATGAAACATATTTTAAGTAGTCATCAAAAAAATGCTCCTTATGACAGCACTGCAAATTATTCTTCACCTATATGTCTGTAGTTAAATTATGGGAAAGGCTGTAGTGGAACTGCTCTGTGGGACTTGAAAGTATCAATCTGATACACATATTTGTAAAATTATCCTCAAATTAGTTTCTGCTTCTGCTGAGAGTGCAGAAGCAAAGGTTTAACTCTCATTAGGTGGGGCATTTCCCCAGCTTCACAAGAAGGTGGTTAAAGCGCCCTTGTGGAATTCCTGTTTCTGGCTTGAACATCCTTGCTTACAGTTTGGCAACTAGCATTTAGTCCACAAATCTTCACTGTATTACTTGTTTCTACTATGTCCCCACTACTGATTACTGAACTTTTCTTCCTGCTTATCTCATGCCAGTGATATCCTCCAGGGAGTACCATACCCTGGATTTATATATCACACTCTTTAGCATTCGTGGTCTAGCATCTCTTTGTGCCTTACTAAACAAACCCTCATTTAACTGCTTCCCTGGACAGTTGGAGCTGTTACCAGAGCAATTACTAGACCCACCAGTTTCAATGATTTTTGCCCCCTGTGAGAGCTGGGAACAAAAATAAGCAAAAAACCAGCCCATTTTGCATGGTAAGGCATGGTGCCAGATCTAGGAGACTCCCTTTTCTCCGGAGCTACATGGTATCATTATTACCAGCTTTGTAGAAGACAGCTGTTAGGGAGGAAGGATGAGACCAAATCAACCACGCATTTTTTTTTCTTAACTCTTCCATCTCTGGCTCTTCTTTTTCCCCAATCCTTGAGATGCAGAGAAGAAGCAGAGCTACAGCTGAAAGAACAGATCCCCCAGAGCCACACCTTGTGTTCTCCCAGAGAAGGAAATTTTTAAGGTCAGTGCAGAAAAACTCACTCACACAAAATGGCCAAGATCTATATCCTTGTAATGCCGACATGGGTACAATTCTCATTTTGACAGGTTTACAAATTTAAATGGTTTCCATGAATTACAAAAAAAATTTCTTTTTGCTCTACCTAAAGTAGCACCTTCACTTCTTCTGCAGATATGAAAGGAAAATGACTTTCTGACACACCTTGCTTGAAGACCAGACATCTAGCCCTGGAGATCTGGGGAGCAGATGACACACACTAACATCAGGCAGGATTTACTGGCAGCTGCCTGTGACAGTCGTCTCCTTCAGGACTTGCAGTCCCTTCTAAAGCTGCTTTCTATTCGCTGCAAAGATTCCTGCTGCAGAAGTGTTGCCTACATTGCAAGAAATATTTGTAACATGTAAGGCAGATGGATGTACTGATTTCCACACGAGGAGATAATTAAAAGTGCTCTCTCCTGTCCCAGATGAGGCAGGTTCTAGCACTCGTTATCTCAAATCAGATTTTTATAATAACCATTTCTTATTTAAATAATACACACATTTCCTGTGGATATGCTATATAGTATTTTTAAAATAACCTTGCAAAAATACATAGCCAGCACTGAAATATTGATCAGTCATTGTATTCAGAAGGTACCTGTTTTACAAGTGGGAACACTTAGCAGCTCTGACTGTGAGCATTTATTCTTTAAATTGTAAAAAGAGGCCCCCCTTCCATCTTAGACTGGATGAAAGCATGACATTTTATAGAAGAATAAAATGAAGAAGCAATTTATCTGTGTTACTTGTGCAGTAGATGTTAATGACATTCTGGGTTTAAAAAGAGGAAACCAAGAAGTCAATTTGTATATTTTTCAAAGACTAATCCTTTATTTTTATGATTTGAGGTTGTTAGTATATTTGTTACGCAGCAACTGTTAGACTAAACCAATTTATCCTCATCAAGTTAATCTGGGATCAGCATAATTTTTCAGTAAAAACAAGATAGTCAGAAAGAAAATTTGACACTGGTTTAAAATCAAGATAGTTTGGTTTTTTGGGCCAGAACCAGAGAAATAGGACTTGTAAGGAACTTCCTTGCCTGTAAAAGGTGGATGCTGCACCAACACTCCAGTCCCAAATTTCTTCGAAAGTGGCTTGTTTAGCCAAAAAGGAACTCCTGCCTGCCATACTTCCAGCTAAATAAAATTGCTTAGTTCAGAATTGATTTAATGAACAAAGTTGCATACACTGTGACATACAGGAAATCAGATTAATGTACCAGAATGGGTTTTTATGCCTTCAAACCTCTAAATTAAGTTCAAGAGTGGAGCCAGCATCAATAGCCCAAGATTGTTCTACTGCAAAGCACCTCTGGCCAGGCTGTCTGCCTGAATCTTCCCCTCCAATAACCACAGAGGCTTCTTTTCCAGCCAAAAAGCTGAGGACTGTGAGGCAAAATCACTGCAGCAGGAGAGAAATTCATGCCAGTGTCTGTGTCACTTTGGCCAGAGGAAGCATGCTGGAACCAGCTGTGTTCTCAGGGAGAGGGAGACAACAGCTGGCCTGAGACAGAACTGCCTGACACGACAAAGGTGTGCAGGAGAGGTGGGAATCTCCCAGCCCCCACTGCTGCCAGGAGAGGGTTCTCCTGGAGATCCACATGACTAATCTCTGCAGGGCTTTTCCTGCAGTGGAGAACTCTGTTTTCATCCTATCAATATACCTGCAATAAATCTCTCTGAACAGCCTGCAGCAGAACTGCCTCTATAACCCCTACAATAACTGCCATGAAACATTCCTGCTGCCATGGAGCAATAAAGCTCCAGTGGGACACAGGACTGGGGAATCAGTAATTCCTGTAACACTTTAATCTAACACCTACATTTTCAGAGCTGTCCAGGACTGTAACTGTGCAGATTCATGTGCCTGAACTTTTAGAGAAAAAGAGTGGCCAAATTGCTTCGCAATTCTGAGTATATCTGAGCTACATAGATTTCCAGGTTGTATTTTCTTGCAGATTTATTAAAGCGACTAAATACCTATGAGCAGGCTAACAATGAATAAATTCTATAACGACCACTAAGGTCTCCTGATATCCTAGAATCTACAATCAATAGTTCTGTACGATCAATTGATAAATAGTATCACTCTTATAAAAGATAAATGTCATGATATAACCCTTTCCAGACAGGAAGTTTTCTTCAACCACGGGGCTAGATGACCCCCATCTAGAGGCTTTCTCAGGTGCCATTAAGTTATTGAGTACAGACAAAGGGAAAATCACACTGCTAGAGCAGACGTGTTCTCCTGGCACTGCTCATCTGGTGTTATTCCAAACAGAAGGATGTGTTCTATTCTTGATGCTGCTCCATCTGCATTGTGCAGGGACCTGGGTGTTAGGCTTTGACCTTAGCTGGTCTCATCATCAAGAACAACCAGATGAGTCCCTCACAAAATCTTATCACTTTCCCATTCCCTTCTGCTCGTGTGTTAGGATGTCAGATGGGGCGCCAGAGCCCCAGGGCAAGGCTTTAGCTGGGACACAATAAACTCTGAATTCAGACATAAAGCCAAGCCTGGGTGACAATGACACACACATAGACACCACATCCCTTTTCATCTCAGGTCCATGCCCACCTCTTGAAAAAACACCATCTGGGAAGAACTTCTTAGATCACCATGGTGCATGCTTTTGATGGGGAGAGATTTGGCCTAGTAGCTGCTTCTGGCCACAACTACAAACCTTCCCCTCACAGCGGTACTCTCTGCACTGCTACAGAAACATCCAGAAGCCTAAATATATGTCATTTGATTCTGCTCATCCAGTTTCTAACAAATAGTACATATTAATTTTTAAGCCTGACTGAATATTCTGATTTTAAAAGTGAGGTTAGATTTAAATTAGTATTCTGCACAATAAACTGTTTTAAAAGGCTTTAAATTATGAATATTTACAATGCTATTAATTTGTGGTGCTACTAGTATTTTTCTTTAATGGTTAATTATCACAACTAATGTGTTTGAATTATTCTAGGAATCTTTCCATTATTTTTCTGTAAATATTCATTCTTTCACTTGCACCTTCTAATTTAATGCTCAGACTGAAGTGAAACATGATTAGGGTATTTTAAAGGAAAAAAAAAACCCTCAAAGTCAACATTCTCTCTCCCCAAGCACTAGCTTGTTGTTTTGGGTTTTAGTTTTTTTTTTTTTTTTTTTTTTTTTTTTTTTANTTTTTTTTTTTTTAATCAGTTTAACACTAACTGATACTCAGGTTTTTCACCCTGTAAGTAGATATTGCTATGGGTCATGCATTCAGAGATCTGCTGGCAGATAACAAAAAGAGCCAGACTGTGTGCTAGAAAATTCCATAAGGCATTAAAAAAGAAGCAGTGCTTTCCACAAGCTGCTTCCTAGCAGCTCTTCCAGCTACAAGCATGTTACTGGACACCCACCAGTGCTGCCACTGGGGGTTTGAGTTTAGTTCATTCTGTTAAAGATGGGGCATGAGTTTAAAGACAATAATCCTAATCCTAAAAACAAACAAGCAAACAAACAAGAATACCCCTCCCATTGGGACGCTATTATTCCTAAATACAAATACTTTCACACTTCTCTTTCTGATCAGATTGAATCCCAGTGAAACAGGTGGCACAACCACCATTTTTAAGGTATGTGTAAGAAATTACTGTGTTATCTCTCCAGCAGTCAAATTGCCATCTTCCTTCCCTGGTCTTTTCACCAGTGTTTGAGATGTCAAAGTTTTAGATAGCCACTTTAGTTCAAATGAGAGCATAATACTCAACAAATGATAGCATCACTGTACTCTAGTCATATTTGAAATGGAAGAATATCACATGAACCAGTTCCAAATTATGGTACAGGAAAATGAACAGAAATGAACATTTGAGTAAGACGACAAGAAAAAACACCTTCTGTCAAAACCAGAGTCCCTTGGGATGTTTCATATTCACAAAATGCAGACCAGACTTTATATGTCAAGGATACAAAAACATATCTCATGGTAGAAATATCCAAATCATCATTATATAGTGGTATATAGTGCCAGCAGTTTATACATCAAAACACTTCAGGGAATAAAAGAAAAGAGATTTTATCTATAGCCCTTGTAATTTGCTTGCTTGCCTTAGTCTGGACAATGTCTTACCTGTGTTTCTCATTCTTCAGCACTGAGGACCGGTTCTGGGCTGACATCCCAATACAGGCTGTCACTTTCCTTGCTTGCTGGGGAAAGACCAGAAAGTTGCTTTGGGTGAGAAGCCCTAAGCAAGCAAGGCTTGCCACAACTATTTGCCTTATAGGCACCTACCTAAGTCAGGAAAAAAACTAATCCTCTGATGTCATATATGTTACTGTGGTATGTCTGGAAAAGAAAGAAGGGAATGTAAGAAGTGATTTGGGAAAGAGAGCCAGACTGCTGTTTATAGGCATTTTGGAAAAGACTGTAAGGGGTTTAAGTTGAGGTAAGGGAGATTCTAATTAGATATTTAGGAAAGCATTCCATTTGCAAAAATAGAGATGAGCAGTAGAATGGGCTGGCTGAGGATGTCATTGGTATATAATTGATCTTACTTTAAAGCAGAAGTCTGAGTTAGCTGTCTCATGAGGTATGTTTACAATACAAGACTTGGGTATGCATCACCAGCCATGCCTGAGCCCTGGTGCTGTCGAAACGCCATGTGGTTGAGGGCAGGGAAGTGGGGGTCTCCATCAGTATCCCTGCTCAAGATGGGCACTGTTACATCCTGACATTGAAAATACCAGTTATGATTCTTCCTTTTCACTATTGCTTTCTGTAACCTCTAGCACTAAAAGGCAGAACCAAAATTAGTTTGCAAGGCTTTGAAAGTAGAATTAACTAGAAGGGAAGCAATAAAAAATTCATTGTTCCAATCAACAATAGTGTAGGGTCATTTCTAACAAACCTAATGATCCTTAGCTAAATATTCATCCAGATATTTGAGCTTAATTTCAAAATGACCTGAAACATATCTGAGTCTTGATCTCCAGTTCAGATTTTAGCATGCCAGTAATATCCTTAGGGGAAAATAAAATACTTGCACATAAAACTATGTGGAAAAGCTTTTCCCCCACTCTGATAAAGTTATCAAGATTTAAAAAAAATCTTATTCCACCCTGAGATGAACGTCTAAAAGCTTTTCATGAGAAAAAAATGAAAGAGAGACTGATTCTTATGTCATCTCAGAATCGTCAGCTGAGACTAAAGCTCGCTGCAGGGTCTTGCACATCACAGAGGAGCACACGGACCTGAGGGTCTCACTGATTGGGCCTGCCCTTCCCAGGCTCTCCTTTACACACAGCAAAAGTGTTTGAGTACAACCAAGTAACATGGGGAATCCAAGTACAGACTTATTTGAACCAGAAGACCAAAGACTTGAACCCTGTTCCACCAAGCCTCAGATGAGTGTTTCTTCCCTTCAGCTGTTGTGGATTCAGGGTTGAGTTTAATGTCCACCCCTGCACTCACCACTTTTCCTTTCCTCTCATCTTCCCCACATGCAACTACCTTTTATCTTCCTTGTCCTCCTGGAACTGGTGCCTAAAAGCTGTGGCAGGTTTTATCTATAACAAGGTCCCTTTTCTTATGAAAAAAGAATTTTTTTGCAAAATACCAGTTACCTGTATTTATGTCCTATCAATATAATAACTTTTGCTGTTCAGAAACATTTAAATAGATGGGCAGAGAGCCCTGGAGTGCACCATACACACACTCACACTGCATGCCTTCTGCTGTTCCAGCACAGTGACCGCTGCTAGGTAGATCTCGTTCAAAGTCATCTCATCAATCACCTTAAAAGCCATGAAAACTAATTTCTAAACTAAAGCATTTTCAATTCATCTTTCATGTGTCATCAAGATACTTCGAGTTGAAATTTCTTACTATCTGTCTCTTACCTCCCACCCCTGCAATCACAGTACTCATCACTCAGAGAAAGCAGCAGAAGGCTACATTTTAATAAAACTGTTTGGGACTTTTTTTTCAAGATAGCTCTTATTAAGAAGTCAATGGAAGAGACACAGCTGAAATCATGGTAAAACAATTTGAAAATTCAGTCCTGTGTGCGAGTTTAACCATGTAAATGAAAAGACTGAGGAAATAAAGGTTGGAAAAGCAATAGAATGGAGAAAAAGTTTAAAAAATTATGTTTTGTTATCAGTTGTGTATATGTTTTAATAAGCAGTGCATGTCTTATAATAAGCAGATTTTCTAACTGACCTATCTTTAGGGACTTCAGACCTATCAGCATCTTCACAGTATACTGTAGAAGACATTGTGCTTTGTCTTTTGTATAACTATAAAAAGCTTCAAAATATTTGGAAGTGAATGTATTACAAAAGAAGGATGATCTTTTAATGCTGAAAGCACAGTTAGCTAAAACTCTTCATAGACTATGCATTCTGTGTACTTTTCTTAGCTAATTAAATGAAAAAGAAAGAAAAGTCTGGTTGTTGATAGTCCCAGTCTATAAAAGTGACAGAGTTTTTAGCCTCTGGAAGGTCAGGTCTGTGTCAAAACTTTACAAGACGTCCCTGTTTTTAGCGAGATTACTCATTGTTTCATGTTATCCCTGAGTTTTACATGGCACATAAAAATTGTAAAAGAAGAGATTTTTTTGATTTGTTAGTATTATGAAGTATTTTGGGGGAAAGACTTTGCATACCTCACCATTTTGTTATCCTTCCTGCTTGGACTAAATTTTTATTTTCAGTTCTCTCACACCATGGTGCATCAATGCATTCCAACATCTTGGCAATTCAGACCAAATAGTAACTATTTTGTATCTGAAGAGAACGGGATATGCTTGATATCATGAGGTTTGATAACCTCTCAGTAAGAAATAAAACCCAAACCACTGTCACGATAATCCTGACAACAGAAAAGTCTAAACAACAGAATTTTAAAGCTGACTTAGTTTTGCAGGATGATGTTATTTTATTAAAAAAAGTGTCCATAAGTAAAATAAATATGCCTAATAACTACAAACAGGAAAAAATATAAAGACATACTGGTTTCTTTTTGCATTTCATGTATCACCCTCTTGTAGGCTGCAAGTACCTATCCTCTGTTCTAAGGAATTTGCATTTACTTCAGAGATCATCATGTTCTTCATAGATAAATGCAACCCCTCGCAGATGTAATTATTTCAATGAATAGTGCAACTGAGCAGCCTGTGCTGATTCCCAACATTGACCAGTCCTTTTTGTAGAAAATCTTGCTTCTTTCTTTACAGACAGAGCTAAAGCAAGTTTTCACATGGATCAATATTTAATTTTTGGTTTAAGGTTTATTTTGCTTTTCTTTTTTTTTAATTCCTCTCCGTAAATTGAACTGAACAGCAAGAAGCAAGGAAAACCAGAAAGACATGTTCTATTAAGATTTCAGCTGAACATTGGTGCGTTAGGGTTAGGCTGTTGGTGGGCTAAAACATTTACTTTCCTTTTTTTTTCCTGGCAAATATTTACTTTTGCAGTTGGAAAATATGTAGCTAAACATGACCCTAAAGAATTATTGGACAAAATGCATGAGGTATGAGTTCATGTTATTAGTGGCAAGGATGCTGCTAAAATGTTAAGTTGGTTAAGTTTCCTGGTAATACTCTCTAAATTATATTGCCTATCAAAAAGGAGCAAGTTTTGAAAATAACTCTCCCAGATTCCTTTAAATAAGGAAGACCTACAGCCCAACATAACATAGACAATCCTTTATTTTGGAGACCAGGGAGAAATTTAACATAACATAGCATAAATTTGGGACATTCACACTTAAAAGAAAAACAGGGCAAAAAGACAACCCTAAAAAGACAACAGAAACCATTTATTTTGTAAAGATATTCTCAGTCTTTTCTATATTAGCTTAACATTTATCTTCCTCTTTAACTTGATTTTAAAACTACATTCTGTGATGTAATTTTGGTTTAGGTTTTTAAGAAGGTCAGATTTTATAATTTTTTGTGTGCATTTGCTCTCTCGCACTATGAAAGAAGAGAGAAAAGAAATAAGAAACCACATTCATAACTGCTTTGGATTTATTAAACAGTACAACTCATAGAGTGGATAGTACCCGACACTGAAAAACCCCCCTGCGAGATATCCGCTATACCCCAGTGTGATACCAGCACTTCAGTAAAGCTGAAAGTTAGGATTATTACTCATCCATTAATGAGACCATATATTTTATTCTGAGATAAATATCAATACATCTTGCTGCTTGAGAGACAGCCCAGCTCACAGGGAAAAAAGATACCTCAGTCTCCCTGCTCAGCCCATCCCGTAAGATCTATCATGGATTACTAAGCTCCAAGTGCTCCTGGCTGCGAGGGAGCTCCTGCTCTGTGGACACCTGCAGACTGTGCCACCAACACTGTGGGAAATCACAGAACCACAGAACTATTTAGGTTGGAAAGGACCTCTGAGATCACTGAGTCCAACTTTTGACCGAGCACCACCTTGTCAACCAGACCATGGCACTGGGTGCCACATCCAGTAATTTCTTGGACACTTCCAGGGAGGGTGACTTCACCTCCTCCTTGGACAGCCCATTCCAGTGTTTAAATGCCCCATGCAGGGTGACAGCCAAATCCGTGGGAGGCTGGCAGCAAGGACACAGGAGTCCTTGATGCACCCATGGCTGTGGTGCAAGGACACCAAGTGTTTGGCAACTTGGCAGGGAAGAAGGAGGGGAGGGATTCAGAAAGGGTTTCAGGCAGCATCTCTTTGAATATCTGGGTGTTTGTTCTCTCTCTGGTCAGGGCATCTGTGGCATAGGCCAAACTGGACCTGTGTGATCTCAAGAATTTTTGTTGAGTTAGATTGTGTAGGCAATGAGTGCAGGGACTTGTGGGGGTCGGTGATGTCTTTGGGTAAGGGCGAACAGAAGCATCCCCTGGGATGCTTTGTTCCTTGGTATGGTCTGTCCCGGTTTGAATCTCCCGGCTGGCTGTAAGCCTCGTCACTCCCCTGGCATTCTCCCACTGGTCCCCATTCCCTAATCCCACCTTTCTCCCTGGCCCCGGATAAAACAGGGGCCCTCGGGATCGGGTTTCAGATTTGCTTTGGAGTTCGGCTGTAAACGTGGAATAAACCATCCAGCAGGATGATAAGCGAATCTCCTTCCTGCCTCTTTGTCACCTGACTGTGTTACCGAACACGTCCCAGGTTCTGTGGGCTTGCAGGACCCACAGAGCCGGGCAAAAATTACCGTAATAGGGACTGACTGACATCGGGCAGTGTGAGCCCAGTCTTAGAAACTACAAGAGCTTAGTTCACTTTTTACTTTGGCTTGTTTTAGAAAACAAAGTTTGTAGAACCTTTCAAACCAGCAGGATGTTCACAAAGATGGTGATTTTCTTCAGGATATGTCCCTTTTCCTCTCCAGCAGCACTTGAGGTGTCCTGGCCCTTCAGGAAGCTCAATCAACGCTTCCCAACCCAAAGGCAGCCCTTCCTTAGCTGGCCACACCGAGCCTATTTCCAAATCCATTTCTTCTAGAGATGAGATGTTTTAACACTCCCGAGCAGCACAATTTACCTCATCACTGCCTCTTTTTAGCCCTGGTTATTTTTATTCAGAGCAGTGTCACTGTGATGAACAAGCATAATGCTTTTGACAGGGCACACAGTAGGGTCTAACTTCCAAACCCGAGCTATGGGCCTCTACTTTATGGGAGTGCAATCAGCGCCATGTACAGTGCATCATGCCTTCTCTGTTGGCTATCATCTTTTATCACACACATTTTAACTTGCTAATTACCCTATCCATATGTTACACATGCTCCTAAGTTTCAATTAGTAGCAGCACCTGTTCAGTTCTCTCTGCATATTTTTTAATATTATGTTTGGATATTATTGGTGGGGTAGAGCGGGGATTTATTTCCAAACTAAGACACATTTGGGATTTACTCATATTCAGGTTGGTGCTATATTAAGAAAAGTTCTGGGCAATGAAAATCAGTGGAGAAATTAAATTCACCATTCATTCATCCAGAAAGAAATTCAGCTGCTTAAACAGAGATGTCTAGTTTTTGAGCTGCCATCAGATGGAACCCTCCTCTGAGGAGCGCTCCTACTGAGTTTTGACTGTTAATGGATGAAGCCCTCATGTCCTCAGAAGAGCTCAGCAGAGTTGTACCCCGGATAAGTGCACAGTTTAAAGACCTGGGTTATCAGAACCACTGACAGGTCTGTTGTACTGCATCACACTGCTTGCCTTGGCTGGAGATAGGGCTGGCAGGTGCGACAGCGGAGCTGAGGGTGCTTCAGACCTGGTTGAGAGTGCGAGGTCAGGCAGAATTCCCCAGGGTGCAGACAGGAATGCTTGGCAGCTGTGTTGGGAGAGCTAAGTCCTGCTGTTGGTGGATATTGTCAGTGGGACTGTTTTCCAGCTCTGTTGCCTGGCCCCTACAGACTATACTGGGAATTTAGAAACCCACGCATAAACCCTTTACATTCAGAGTCTCAGTTGTGGACCAAATCCCTCCCTTTCAAGCTTTCATTCTCCTTTATGCAACAGCACCTGAGTCTTACATGGAAGTTTGTTAGACCTCTGACAGGTCACAGTGTGATGCTCCTTAGTGTATTTCTATTTTCCTTTCAGTCAAAATCTCACTTAGGTGCACCACTTCTGTGGTGGGTTATGTGGTTTAGGCCTTCAGAGCATTTCTTCAGACTGTGAGAGTAATACTTTTATCATTTTTTTCACTTAGTAGAAAATCCTCTCCTCTTACTTAGAACACCTCCCAGTGTTCTAAATAAGGATGAAAAGTCGTAAGAAAGCAAAAAAAAAAAAGTATTCTTTTCAGTAGCTATTTTAGTAGACCAGCCTGTGGGTTTTTTTTGTGTTTGGTGTTTGTTTGGTTTTTGTGTTTGTTTTACTATAGCTCCTGGTAAAATGCTTTCTATTCAGTTTAGCACAACTTCTCATGTTTATCACATTGCTTAGAGATTGATGATATTTACTGGGCTGGCAGAGCAGAAGGCCTAACTACCAGTTAAACCTCTGACAAGAATATTCCCAACTCTGTTCCTGACTGAAAAGCTAAAAATAGGGGGAAAAATGTATTTCATTTGGTTTTCTTAGGCAGGTTTCAAATAGTATCCTGCATGTTGGAAAATCATATTCCTGTGCTGTTTAATTATGTGTTTTCAATTTATTTTCTCTGTCTCTCCAAAGGCAAGTGCATTTTTTGGTGTCGTTACATAATTCACAGCCATGTGGAAAAGCAGCAGACACACCATTGGCAAGTATCAGCAAAAGTCTCCAAGGTTTTCACCCGTGTTTTCACAGATGTCCTCTTAGAACCCATCTAATCCCCCACATCAAGGTTTTATAGATTATTTGCACTCACTGGGACTGGTGTAGTATAGAGCCAAGTATGCAAAGACTGCCAGCTGGCCAGAATATTTGATAAATGTGAGAACAAAAAAAATCCCACTCATAGCAGTGAAGTGATCTATTCCTGGAACACCAGCTGGATTGCTGTAATAAGCTATTAAACCAGTGTAGTAAAATGAAACCCAGATTCACCATGAAGATTATAGAGCAGATCTATTTCCTTCTGCAGTGAGGTTTCTTTTTTTTAAAAAAAAATTTAGATTATTGGTCACTTGCAAGGATTACAAAAATATGCAATAGATTGACTTTTCATTCACAAATTTTGAACTGGAATGACCCAAAGTAAAGTTGAACAGGATTATGCTCCAGCACCCTTAAGTATCTGCTTCAGTGTCAAATCACTCTGGCAGACTAAGAAACTTTTAAAGGAAATTTTAAAGAAATTTTATAAGAAACTGTATCTCAGACCTGGAACTGAGGTAATGATTACAAATACCCTTTGAGAAAAAAAACTGAAAAAAATCTCAGATCCACACTACTTTATCATAGTATCTCTTTTGCAACAAAGAAGAATTTGAAAGTCTAAAAGGAGATGAGAATAGATCTTCACAGCCATATTTAATAGCACCATCTTGCGATCCCTGCCAAAAAGAATTAAAACCAAAACTTTTGACTGGAAGTTGTGCTCTTTGATAGCTCGGTCTTTCAATTTGTGATTCTAATTAGCTTGGGACTGAGATATGACAACAAACTAAACGTCCATAGAGAGTTTAGTAAATGAAATTAATGAACCTAATAAGAACTGGCAAAGTTGAGACGCCCAACTTTTGTTACTGTTCTCTTTCTTGATGGAAACAGAAGAAGAAAAGCACCAAAGAGATCCTAGGCCTCCTATCATTTGAGAAGAATCAAGTGCTTCCAAGTTAAACATACTATTTCTTATGAAATAATATCACCGAGGATACCTCAGGAATCACAACTCAACAGTATCACCACCAGTAAAAGAATATTGGACTGTTTACTCTTGCTTGTAACTTTACACAATGAGGACTTCGATATTTTGTTCCTCTGGTGACTGAGAAACGGTAGGAGTGACAAACTGAATGCCCTTGGATCTGTTGGTTATTATGGCTTCTAAACTCCAGATGACATAGTGGGAGAAAAGACATCTGAAGGTAATAACAGAAAAAACCCCAAACCACATTGGGTTGACAAAGCACTACATTTTCAAACAAAAAATGAATAACAAAAGAAGGGTCAGTTGAGATATATCTATTTAAAGCTTCTCAGGAATATGAACTCACATGTGTCAAGTGACACAACCTATAGCAAATTTAACATGTGGTTACAGGTAATGAGTGTCACCAATGGGAAAAGGAAGCAGGTTACAGATGATTTCCTTACTACACCTGATTACCTTTCAGAGTATGCGGAATGGAAAAAGGCCAGTGGCCAGGAGGATTTTCCTTTGAGGCTGGATATAGCCAGGGGTTATACATCTGGTGCCTTTGCTTTGTAATGCTGTCAGATTTTAAGGCTGTCATAGGCAGTATTTCATATATGACCCTTATCCTGGCAATCGAGAGAATTCTAGTTCAGTTCAATGGATTTAAGAATGCCTAGTATTTTCCAAAAAACAGCTGGTAAAAGCTATAAGAACTGAAGAACATCTCTCCAGCTTTCATCTTCTATGTGAGATTTTGGTGAGACTAATTAGAGATAAGAAAGGCTAAATTTTGAGTCAAATCTCTCTGCTTGACATTTCAAACATAACAGATATTTAAAATACTATCAGAGATTTATTTATTGTGTTCTCTGATTCCCTTAGTGAGCGATATGTTGGGGTTTTTAGGAGTTCTCCTGTTTTCTTTTTCTCTTAAAGAATTTTTTCCATGTATATTGCCAGGGCAACAAATTACTGGTGCTTAAGAAAAACAAAAAACCTGGCCACAGGAAGAGGGTTCCAACTGGTTACTCTCTTTCACCTGGGGGTTGGGTACAGCCCGGGCTGGTTGGTGCTTCCGGCGTTTGGAGGGAGAGAGGCTGCCATGGTTGTGGAGGGAATTCGTCAGCGCTGCAGGCTTCTGCTTCCGCCTGCCTTCCTTCTGCGGTGAGTGGAGCTTGGTCACTGGAGCGGCTGTTGCCCTGGGACCCTAACA
>VZTI01004938.1:926328-965082 GCA_013397865.1 Struthidea cinerea | reverse complement strand
GCTCCGGAGCGCCCCCTGCAGCCGCGGGGGAACCATCGCACCCGCCCCGCTCACCGGGAGCCGCCAGCGCCCCTGCCGGCTGTGAGCGGAACTGCACCCACGGGGAAAGGGCCCGACAGCCGAGAGAGGCCGGCACTGGGTTTGTGGTTCTGTTTGCTGTTACTGCCACTGTTGTTGTTTGTTTGCCTTGTTATATATATATAAGTAAAGAACTGTTATTCCTACCCCTCATATCTTTGCCTGAAAGCCCCTTAATTTCAAAATTATAGTAATTTGGAGGGAAGGGGGTTGCATTTTTCATTTCAGGAGAGGTTCCTGCCTTCCTTGGCAGACACCTGTCTTTCAAACCAAGACACACCTTTATTAAGAGACACAGAAACCAGCCGTCATTTCTGGTGTGGCCAGCCACAGGTCCTCTGTGTCATGGATCTGCTACAGAGCTCACATAAGCCTCACTAAGCCTTCTTAGTTGCAGTGGCAAGGAAAGAATTTTTTTTATTTAAATGCTGATTTTTCTGGCTTGGTAAATTAAAGCCATTCATCTGTTACAGCTTCCTCTATCATAAATCAAAATCACTATTTATATGTATTAACCTGGGGACCTTAGCAGCCAGAGGAGAGAGCTTTGTAGGGATGGCTTTTGTGCCTGTAGAAGCCCCTCCTCCCTCCCATTGAAACAGGCTATATTTAGCACAGGTTAACAAGATTTCAGTTTTTCCTGATGCAAAGAGCTTTGCTGTGAGTGGGGAGGTTTGCAGAAACTACCTCGTCATGCATTTCTGAAGAGAGGAAAGTTATATCTCTTTCTGTTGCAAGACTTCAATTAAATTGCTGGGCACTCCTTTTGTTTCCTTTTTTTGTTGTTGCTGAGGTGTTTGCTGCAACTGCAACCACTGAATATATCTTCCTGCTCTGTCCTTCAGAGCAGACAGCTTCTGTTTTGTCAGTGTTTACAAATGACTGAATAAGTGTTTACAAATATTTTTGAAAGTAAGGTCTTGTAACAAACAAAGAAAAAAGCAGGTTGTTGCACCACCAGTGTTACTCTGTATATTAATAAGGTTAGGGGCCAAATATGTAAGAGAAGTGTTGCTGTCTAGCAATTTCTTTTCTAGCTACCTATCATTCCCACAGATGGTTTACTTTAGTTCCTGAGGTTGTTAAATTAGGGTTTAGTACACTTACCTGTGCATAAATGGATACATAAAACATGAAAACAGCAAACTACTACAGATTTCTGGTGCCTGGATGGGGATTAGTTGCCCTGGGAAGGCAGCTTGCATCCCAAGCAATTCTTCAGGACACTCAGCAGGCATTCCTGGCGTGAACAAAGGCAACGAGAAGGTAAATAATGCTCATGAGCATGTTTAGAATTTATTGACAACTACTGTGGCTCATTGGTGCTTGGTATCCTTTTAGTTTTTGATCTGGCATGGCCTGATCTACCTCAAGTCCCAAAACATCCTGCCTTGGGTGAGTTTTGGGTCTACACTAACAAGCTCTGCTTCTTAGCTGTGCAGACTCTTGACCAGAGAACAGTACCTTGCAGAAATAATAGCTTGGGTTAATGCTAATTTGAGGATCTCTGCACTTTTGCCTTATTATATACTTTGGGTAAGCTTTAAAAATTGTGAAAACTTTGGAGGAGTTGAAACATGTAGTAATAAAGTCAGCAGCAAAGTACAGGAGCAGCCATGCTAACTGAGGCTTGGGACAGCAAAATCCAAAAAGCTCAAATAATAATTTGTGGCACATCTTCAAGAATGAAAAAAGAAAGCTCTTACAAATAGGCAGAGGCATGTGATGCCCCCCAGCAAATTGCAAAGATTCAATCCAGATAATTGATTTAACCTAAAGGTTACCAATATGCAGATTAAATTTTGTTTTTGTCATTTTTCAAGGCTTATGAGTTTAAAAATCAAGTTGGCCAGCATTACTTGGCATGTTTTAAATTCCTGGGCTGATTTAAGATCAGCCAGTGCTAGCAAATGCTGTTTTCCTTTCCTGGATGTGTCCCCTTGAGGGAAAACTCTCATTTTTCTGTCATTTTTTCGTTTGTTTGAAACAGAGGTCCACAAAAAGTCTGTCTCCAGAGTTAGTGAATATGTTTCAGTGTACAACTGTCTCAAAGTAGTCTTACGTACTCATCAGACTGGCACAGGTGCCTGGCAGTGGCTTTTGGCACATATCAAGTTCATTTTACAGCTTCTAAATTCCTATTGTGGGCAAATGGAAGGTGTATTAATTTTATGCCAATGTGTAAAACCACCACAGTATTTCACTATTTTGTTTGAATATGTAGAGCGGAAAAATCAGTCACCTTCAAAAAGAATCTTAAAATGTGTAATTTCGTATTTTTGTATATATTCCTATACTGAAGAAGAGAAACCCCTGCAAACTGGGAGTTGTCTCTATTAGGAATAGAAGTTAATTACCCATAGAGGTTATCATAAACTTGTGTTTGAATTTCAGACATAAACATGAAGAAAAGAAAATAAAAGTCAACAAGAAAATGCCATACAACCCTTGAGACAGAAATTGTTTGAGAGACATCTGGGAATATACATTTAAAATTTTACTTAATCTGACCTATTTACTGTGTGCTTCTACTATTATTTTCAGTTGAGTACTGCAATTATTCACTGAAAAACAGATTTATTAATTATGTTCCATAAATAATACCATGCTAAGCTTATTTTCTAACCACTGATCATTGTTTTTAGAGTCTCAGTGTGGAGATGAACACATTAAATATCAGTATGTCATGTTTATTAATCTATATTTATCATTTAAGATCAGCGTCACATTATAAGATTAAATCACAAGCATAGAAAATAACTAAAAATTGGAATTATGCAAAACAGTTCACCAGGATGGGGACAACTGAATATTTTCTGGCTAGGCCTGAACAGCTGTTAGAATACTTAAGCCACAGGGTTGCACAAGGAGACTTTAATAGCAGGGTTGGGAAAGAGGCTGGAAGTTGGGCTGTCCCTACCAGAACCACCCCCAGCTCAAGGGCTGAAAACAGAGGATCTGTGTCTGCCCTAACACTGATACTGGCAGCAGCCCAATTAGAAATGCGTGAGGTATCGTGTTCACTGTCTGCTAATACAAGCACTCATGTGGAGCACAATTAATGCAAGTCTACACTTTCTGACTACGTAGCTTTTTTTCCCTTTGTTGCTAAAACTGATGGTGAGCAAAGCTAATATCATTCATTAACAAATGGTGTGTATAAGTAGTTTCTGTAGGAAGGGAATTGCCTGTCCTGAGCGTGAAAGAGTAAAGGATGCAGACATCCTAGAAGCTCTTGCTCTACTGAGAAATAATATTCTCCTTATTTTTGAAAATGCTTAAATAACGTATTAGCAAATTTATTCAACTTAGCAAATTTATTCAACTGTGTAGAGGACAGCTGAGATGCATTTATATCATTATATTCTTAGGACTCATTTGATCAAAATTTGGGATATTATAGGCTACTTCAGAAAAAATTGACATTGCAGCAGCATGTTCCTGACAATCTTCTGTTTCATTTAGAAGAATATATAAACTCCTGACAATTCACAGGAAAAATCAGGCTTCTAGCAACTGTTCCAGCTGGAAATCTGTATTGATATAATGAGCTAAAATCTGACTCCCAAAGCTCCTTTCATTGTGTCACACCCATGCTGGGTCAGGTTTTCTTTTCAGTCATGTTTCCTGTATTTTCAAACAGCCTTTCTCAGATCCCAGTAAAAGCCAAGCCAAAACAAAACAAAACTGTACCTCTGCCTGGAGATTATTTAAATTGCTGAGCAATGTTACATTCACATACAGGGAGGTGGGGAGAAAGCAAAAGGGAAAGGAGCAGAAATATACATTTAGCAGCCTCAGAAAATTTTCCTGAATGACAGACAGCAGTTAAGGTCCGTCTCAGAGAAGCTCAATACAAGCCAGATAAATTCTCTATTTCCACAGAGCACCAGATGGCTGGAGCTGTTCCACACCATCCGTGGTCCAAGTCTTCTCTCTTGTAGGAGACAAATGAGCTGAGGTGGTACCAATGAAAGCTGCTTCACAGACTATCTTCCCCTGCATTATGGTCTTCACCATTTGGTAATTGACTGGCATTTCTGCCAAAGCAAATGCACATGACAGTAGAGTAGGCATGAACTGTAGTCTGCCTAAAGCCCTTTTGTGCTATTCTCTTTTCTTTACAAGGTTTCAATTCCAAATTATCCTCCCAAATAGAAGCCTCTCTATTTCCTGTGCTCAGTTAGTTCATTGTTCAGGGTTAAAATTTAGAAGCAAATGCCATGTTTTTGTGACAGTACAGATAAAAGGGATGTCTCTGTATTGATTGAAAGTCCATCTACAGAAGCACCATAAACAATGATGGGCATTTAATCAATTGTTTAGATCCAAAGAATTCATTCTGCCTAGGAAAGAAAGTGGGGAAAGCCTCTCACCACAGCTTTTCCTTATTCCAAAATGAAATTACTCTGGTGATTAAGAGAAGCTGCTATTAAATTCTCTGCAGTTGACAGAATTAAAGTGAAGACAGGAGTTGGTGAAGAAGGATTGAGTTCAGAGCACAGTTTATACAGATTGATTGCATATGACGGATGAATACCTTAGTGTAATAAGGAGCAGCTTTGTAACTTACTAAGAGTTTAAGTGATTCTCACTTTCAACTTGCCATCTGTACGTGTGTATATGCACAGAACTCTAGGCAGACACTCTAGATTAGTGTAGCCTCCAAAAAAATGCATATAGAAATGCTAAAAGTCCAGTCAGGCTCAATGTGCCTGAAGCATTTGGAAACCTTGAAGTAAGTGCTTTCGTCATCCAATCAGCTTTGATATACAGTTCCAGAGGAACTGGAAAGAGGAATGTGATGGCCCGCTGTGGGCAACCTTTCTCAGACATTTTACTGATTATGTGCTTATGTCAAAGGATAAATTTTAATTTCATAAACCCAATAGTACTTACCCTGACCTCCATTGGGCTGTAGTTTCGAGAAATAGCCACTAGACCAAGACTCTAAATATTACCATGGGAATCACTTAGTCCATAACACAGATGACGAATTTGGAATTAATCATAATTGAAAATTCAAAGAAAATTTAAAATACAGTCTAGAAATAAGGAATATTGCTTCTGTTGAGTTTTCAAAAAAAAAAAAAAGGGGAAATCACTTTTGCTTTCACTGTCAAAAATAGAACAGATGAACAAATTTCTGTTCCCAGAGGAGGGAATACGGTCACCCCTTAATCTTCTTGTTAAAGTGATCAAGTAAAATGTTGTGGATTTTCTTTTTTGCCTCTGTTGTGTGTTTCCCAGTTATGTGTCTGCTCTGAGAACCCCTTTCACTGTTTTAGTGGCTCTTTTGAACAGTGGTTTCATGACCAGGTACAGCAATTCAGTGGTAATACCAGCACCAACTGGTTTGCATTATGACAAAAGTATACTGGGTAGCTGTGATGGAAATGATATGAACTTTAAAAACCTATAGAATCTCTATGATGCATGCTTGGCGAATAAGCAATGTGAATCAGAGAAGATGTACTTGTTTTGCTAATTTTTGCACTTGTAACGTCCAACACAAGCTCCTGTTGCTAAATCCTTATTATGATGCCTCTGGTAAATTCTGCATATGATGTATATGTCAAGGTTTGTGCTGGACATGTGATGTTTTCCTTCTGTATATTCCCAGAGAACACACACAGAAAGAGAAATTACAGTACACGCGCCAACAAAGGCAGCAACAGGCAAGAGTGTCCATACTTACGTCATTTAGTACTGGGAGGTAAACAAAAACTCAACTTGAGAAGCACATAAATGTTGTGAACTTTGTTAGGGGTAAAGGATCCCTGAAATGTTCATTCAGTCTTATATTTTCTATAGTTTAATTTAAATGTTGAATTGCTTGACTGGATTCTAACAAAGCCTTTATAAAATCTCAAATGCAGCTGATTCTCTGAGAGTATAATGCAACACATTTGTGTTTAACACACACTGAAAGCATTTTAATAACCTGTGAAGTGTACCTGTTAGTCACATTTTAAATTTATGTAAATCCTTTTAATTCTTTCCAGGTTTCTTTTTTTAAATCAGTGAATGAATAAAATTTGGCATTTGAAACAAGCTGCTATAATGAACAAAGCAGAAAAATCAGCTATTCAAATCTGATGATGTTTTTATTCTTCATTTTTTCTTTTGTAATTTCATGCAAACATAAAATTTTATAACAAGTGACCTTACTGGTGCAGTTTGCTATATTGGAGGTAGATGAAATTCATAGATAATTTGCAAGGTAATTACAGACCTCTTGGGTTGACTGTCAAAAGAGAGAAACTATTTTCTTTCGCCTGCATTTTCTTAATATTCTGTATTAACTTAATGCTGGCAAAAAAAACATACAGGGCAATTGACAGACATACCACTAGGAGAAATTTACTTTGCAAAATTAAATAAGTCTGCTGGCTTTCCTCCCCATTTAGTAAACACATGTACAACAATCTACTTCCACCCAGAGAATAATGGGAAGAAGATAAAACAAGAGCTAAGAGTGGAAGACAACAGTGGAAAATTATTTCAGCAGGTGTGACTCAGAAATTTTAGTTAAGCATATGTCTGTTTTGTAGTAACTTTTCAGATAAATTAGAACGTAATGCTTAAAAGAAGTTTTGTGATATCTACCATTATTTACACGAGGTCAGCTTTGCAAGGATGAGTCAAACTCCTTATGCACTAAAAGTTTATTTTCTGAAGGTGTCATAGTTGTCCTTAGACCAGAAAGGCTTTCTGAAGAACAGCTGGTGGAGTGGACGTGATTGGGAGTTAGCAGTAGGGTGTAACAGGAAATCATCTAACTTGATTGATGATTTCTCAATATACTGCAAGGGAGTTGCATGCACATATTTTCATGTGAAATTGCACAGAGAGAAACAAACAGAAAACATATTACTATGTTTACATATGTAGTGTCGTTTTTCACCTCTTAACAGAAATTTTTAGCAGCCACGTAAGATATAAACCAATGAGGATGAATTCAGGTAAACCAAACCCAGTGTAAATATTAGCGGTAAGTAGTAATCCAGCAAGACTCTACTCAGAAAATTAATTATTTGAAAGGCAGTGCAAAGCTTTAGAAACAAATAATCTCATATACACTAGCCATATCAGAAAAGATGATTTCTTTAAGGCTAAAATGCTAAATACATCATCAGTTGAACTCTGAACTCCAGTATGACCTTGTCAGCTAAATTGCATCCCCTAGATACAGATCTATTTCATAACTATTTGAATTTGAATAATGAAGATCACATCCAAGATGTGCATTGGAGTCTAGTCCCTTTGGAGTTGATGCTAACTTCAAGACATGCAGAATTTTATCCTTCCTTTTATCTCCCTTTTTAGAAAGAAAATAGAGCCTTACTTATGGCAAGGCTTTCTTCTCGGGAAATAGTAAGCTGGCTAAGTTTTTTATCTGTGGGATTTTTTAAAGACAATCCACAAGTCTCATACATAATTTCCACTTTCCTCCCTTCCCCTCTGCCCTCCCCCCCATGCTTCTGTACATCTATACCTTCCCTTTTCCTTTTAAAATTTTTGCCTCCTTTCTATCTATTTTTAAAAATCTCTCTAACCTGCTCTGTTTCCTCATGTTAATTAGCCATTTAGCATTCATGTAACTACATGAATTAACCACAGAGAGCCCCAGGATGACAAATTCCTGGGATGAACTATATCGTGGTATAAAACTTGTGGATTAATAGGCATTTTAAGCACTGTTCTTCTAAATCATCTTTTCTCTTCTTGCATTCTTTTCTAACCTGTGGTATTACAATATTTCTGACGTATTTTTTCAGAGAAAACTCTTTTTATTTTATTTCTTCTATCCAATTTTCTGTCTTCTCATTCTTAGTGTGATTGAAAATTTTTGAATATTGGTAATTCAAATTGGATTACGTGTATGGTGATTTCTCCTGGCCTGAAAGTTTTTAGGTGGATCAGAGATGTTTCTTGCCCAAAAAATGGAGGAATACAGAATGAAGAGACCTCTCAAATCAGCAGAAACCTTTAAGGCTTCTGCTTTTATCTGTGCCCTATGTATTCCTTTGTAGCCTTTGCAAGTGCTTATGTTTTAGGATGCAAGGCAGCAAAGAGAAAAGAGACTGAATGGGAAAAATAATTTTCTGGAAAACAAATCCTGTTGAAAAATACATTTGATCTGGATATGAAATATCAGCATTGAAGAGGACTCAACACTGAACATAAAAATCACCCAAATCAGCAGAACACCTTTGCCAATTTAGCACTTTCTGAAGCAAGCAATTGATCTACACTGTAGACACTTGACAGTGAAGAAGTTGGACCTCCCTGTAGATATGGGATGTTGTGATGAATAGCAAGGGGTGTCACGAATGGAAGAGAGAAAAATCAGTAAATACGATCTGTTGATGCACTTAGCAGACGGTGAATGTGCTGCTATGTGTGAACTTCTCATGCCAGGTGCAACTATTTGCAAGTTTCTAGTCAGAGATCAGGAACTAGTACGGTTAATTTGAAAGTATTGACAAAAGGTGGTAAGTCACATTCTTTTGATCTAAGAGTAATGTAGCTTTGATAATTTTAGGAACTTTGTTTATAGTAGGAAGTGAGAACAGTAGGTTTAATTACAGCACTTAGTCCTTATACAAAATCTGTTTGTATAAGATACAACACATGAAACCTATTTCCCAGTCTCCAGTCTGGGCTAGAGTTGTGAAAAAAATTCTCTTAATCAGAAGTAGTGATGTATGGACCGTAATTGTTCTGAGCAACAATGATTAGAAAAACATTAATATAAGAACACTTATGTGGACTGTACAACCAGAATTGTACTTTTTTGCATCTATTGTTAAAGAAAGATTTTAGGTACTTCCAAAAAAAAGCATAAAAGCAAGTGAAGTTCTCTCCCCTTCAACCCACATATTTCTGCTCTTCTCAGAAAACAGTTTACCAATCTTCCATATATGCTTCTGCCCTCCCAAAATACATCTTTTGCTTTTCTGCAAAATAAAGCCTTGTGGAGGTTTCTGAGGTGTTGCACACATTTTTAAGTATTCAAGAAGCTGCAATAACAGAATTTATCTTTTCCTAGGAGACAACTTGAATTATGGATGACAAGCAGAATAATCAGGTGCTACAGCTGACCAGTCTAGTGCTAGAATCTGTTGCTACATTTTGCTTGTGTCCGAGGCAGTCTTCACCCTTTCAGCATCATCACAAAGGAAACATAAAGACAAAAATGGGAGCACTTTCCATCATGTAAATAAACACGAGTCATTGTTGTGTTTCATCTGATTGAACCCAAATTATGAGAATTGAGTTTGTTGACTCTCCTGAATGAGTTTCACACCAATCTGACAAGATATTTAAGATTTCCTTAGAAGAAAAAAATAAGAGCTTGATAGCGACACAAGAAGTAGTTTGCTTAGAACAGGGGTCTCTTAATATCTGGGACCAATTAAATGTAAACTTGATTTTTAAAGCAGAATGCACAACAGCTCAGCAGTCTATGAAAGTTAGTCATTGTCACCTCAGATGTTAAGTCTTAGAAACTGCAGACAAGTTGGTGATGAGTTGGAACCTTTTTCCAATGCACATTCAACAAGCCACCTATTTGTTCCACCTTCCTGCAGCTAACGTCTGTGACACAAACTTTTTGGTAAAATTTTTTTATTATTTATATAGGAAAAGTACGACTGAAATGAGAATCAGTCATAATTATGTGCTTTTCAGCCTTTAAAATGATCAGAAAGTTCTCCTTCACTAACACAATAAATTCAATGGCTCTATGAGCTTTTCTGCCACTGCTCAGGATGTCCCTGTGGTGGCATGCACTCTGTTTATTTCCACTCTTTTCATAAATGTCTCTGAAATTTATAAAAGTGAAAGATCCCAGAAACTCATGCAAATTCTTATTTTCTTGAAGAGAAAGTAGGTTATGTAACACCCACCACCTCCTGGTCCAGCCAGTAAGTCTTTCCATGGAACAAAGCACTGTTTAATACCAAAATGAGATCTTGTTCCCAAGATGGCTTTATTCTTCACTGTATGAGGACATCTATTAACCATGGACGCTCAAACAGAATTCTCTTTAAAATTTCTAAGGAGGACAGTTTTGTCAAAACTTTTCTGAATGTAAAAATTTCAATGGAAAAAGATTGGACCTAGATCTGAATTATGTGTTCTTGTGTTTGGTTTTTTTTTTTTTTTTTTTTTTTTTTTTTTTTGTTTCATAATTGGATTTTTTAAATTTATTTTTAATCAGAAGACTGATTTTAAAAGTTATAGAAAAGGAAAGAGTGATTCCCTCTACCTATACCATTAACTGTTGACAAAAATAGAATCACAGATGCACTCATATAAGAGAAAATGCAATTTTGTCCTTTTGGAAATATGAAGAGATATGTACTCCATTTTGGGCAGTTTATAAATCTATTTATTGTGTGTTTAAAGCCACCTTATGTATTTTTTTTTCTGCTCAAAGTTTAAATCCCACAGTACATGCTCGTATTTTGAGACAGAGACGATACATAAGTAAAACCTCATGTCTGTGCCTTGTCATTTTCTTCTTTTCTTCTCTACTTTGTTGCTTATTGATTGTTACAGTAATCCATAAATATATGTACCGCTGTTGTAATAATGCAAAATATTTACTTTGTAGCTAAGCCATTAATATACGTCATCAGTTGGTTTTCAAGAACATGACTAATACATCAACAATAGTGGGTTTTATAACCTTGTCATTCACAGTGAACCAATATTCAAAGAAACTTGACTGATTATGATTAAGGGCTTTAAAATTCTGGAGTGCCTGTCAGTATGGAGAAATTACTGCTGCAGAAGATCAGAGAGAAAAGAATAATCCAGGCATGCTTTTCTGAAACAGCTGGATATCTCCATGATCAACTGTAATGCTGCATTTGAAGATACGGTCAAACAAATGTAATCCAAGGTATAATCAGTGAGCAGAGAACAGTAAAAGATTGCCTTAGTCATGGACCATATTCACTTCTTAACTAGTTTGTTCTGAAGTGATGTTTGTGCAAGTATGCCCTTCATTCTAACATCCCATGTTGGGCAATCCCAGGGCATGTGATACAGAGCATGGCAGAACACGGGGAGCATAACTTGTTCTTAGAGAAACACATAGAAATACGTATTTTCTACATATTTTTTCGGCGTTTGAAACTTGTTAACTTCACAATGGTGCTCTGAGATGATCTGCACAATAAGGAAAGCTGGTACTGAAGCAGGACCACAGCATTGCTATCTCCTGTGGAAGCTAGGGATTGTAAGCAAAGATTAGATCTACCAGATCCCCATCCTCCTGCAAATGTAGAGAGCATTAAGGTGTTACAAATGATGAGGTGTAACAGAGTAATAAAAACAAGCCTGGGTGGCAGTAATTGTACTTTTAGATGTACAAGCTAGAAAAGACTGCTTTTAATGCAGATGAATAACATGAGATTTTGCAGAACAATATTTACCATTTTCATATGACAATGTTTGCATTTTATCAGGAATACAAATGGGTAAAAAGTATTTTGGTTCTGTTCCTAAACAGGGAAAATTGATGGAGTCAAGATGCAAAAAGCATCTTGTTCAAAAAGAAGATTAAATTTTGATGAGATCAAAAAGCTGTAAAAAGCCCTCCTATCAAATTAGAACCCCATTTATTCTATTTATTTAACCTAAAATTATTTATCTTAAAAAAATCAAAATCCAACTTAAAATAGGCCCTTTCAAAAGGGAAATTTAAACAACACATTGTATGTTTTATATAAAGGTACTTGGACAAGGAGAATTCTCTGCAAGGTTTAAAAGAATAGGCATGGTATTAGCAGATGACTGGTATGCTCTATTGCCATCCTGGGACAGACATAATCTTTTTCTCATCATTGTTTCTTTCGCTATTCACTGAGAAGAAGTGATAAAATTAATCTTTTTAGGTTCCTGCAAATTAATCTTTGGTGGTGAAAACAGAATTAAATACATCAACTCCAAAAAATTTGTGTTGTTTTGCCCTGTTACTTGATTATCCCAGAATCACAGAATATGCTGAGTTGGAAGGGACCCACAAGGGTTATCAAGTCCTGCTCCTGGCCATCTCCAAGACTCACACCATGTGACCAAGCACCAAACTTAACCCTGTCAGGCTTGGTGCTGTGACCACACCTCTGGTGAGCCTGTTCCAGTGTCCAACCACCCTCTGGGTGAAGAACCTTTTTCTAATACCCAACCTAAACCTCCCCTGACACAACTTCAGGCTGTTCCCACAGGTCTTGTCACTGATCACCTCAGGTAAGAGATCAGTGCCTGCCCCTCCTCTTCCCCTCACGAGGCACTTTTAATTGCAATGAGGTCTTCCCTCAGTCTCCTCTTCTCCAGGCTGAACAGACCCAGGGACCTCAGCCACTCCTCATACAGTTTCCCCTCAAGACCCTTCACACCTTCATGTCCTCCTTTGGACACTCTCTAATACTTTAATGTCTGTCTTACTCTGAGAGAGAGTATCGAAAGCTTTACCGAAATCCAAAAAGATTACATCAAGCAGCTTTCTTTGATCAGCTAGGTGGGTGACCTTGTCGTAAAAGGAAATCAGGTTTGATGAGCAGGACTTTCCTCTCATGAAGCCGTGTTGGCTGTGACAAGTGACTGCATTGTCTTTCAGGTGTTTTTCAATACCTGCCAGAATAATTTTCTCCATAACTTTACCAGGCACTGCATATACATTATCCTGCAGTGATGCCTTTGTGATGGACACTAACCCAGGAGGCAGAAAGACAGATTTTCGTATGGGAATATGCTGTTTCATTCCGTTGAGGGGAAGGCATTATTTAAAGGCACATTAAGCACAGGGCTTCTTTCACACTGCGGGTGGTCAGAAGAGGAAAAAGAAGGAGATACATTCTTTTGCAGAAGCAGTTCGTAACAGTAATGACTTCCTAGAAACCAATGTGCTGGTAGCAAGGCTAACTATTTAGGCAATCTAACACAATAACTCCTGGCTTCTAAAATATAAACTGCAATCTACTTCTTTGTACACTCTAGCAATTGAAGGCAGTGGGAAATCCCAGAAACTGATGTGAAATAAATATCTTCTGAAGTACTGGAAAATATAGGAGAAAAGAGATGAAGCTACTTAAAATTTAAAATGTAGGCATTTTACTGTGTGTTTTTTAAAGACCTCAGGAGAGGATAATCTTGTTCAAGGAGGCAACTTCCTCTGAGCTGAGATCTTAAAAATAACAGCTTTGTTTTCCTGTCTTATCACGCACCGTCTCATCTCTGTAAACAATATGGGGTCTGAGATGGGCTTACAACCAGCTAAAAGGAAAAAGGCATCAAAAAAGTTTCCCCTTTGCAAGAGAGTTATGACCTTTAAAAACTGTCACACCTGAGACAGTGTGACAAAAACACAGGGATGAATCTGAAGTTATTACAGAAAATTTTGCTTTATCTCCATATGTAACCAGTTCATGAGCAGAAGGCAGCTGCTGAACTTTCTGCTGCTACAGCTTTGTTCCACCACCCCAATGCATCAGTGGGATACCTGCTCATGCTTGAAAATTCCTATGATATATTACTAAACCTATGTGTGACTAACCAGGACAACACCGTGGCTGCTAGTGGAATTAAAAGAAAACAAAGAACCAAATACCAAAATTTTAGTCCACAGAGAAGTTCCCCACAAAATTAGAAACAAAAAGGTATGATGGACCACCTTGTACATATTCTCCAATTCATTATTATTTATCCTTTGGTGTTATGTACAGGAAAAAGCAAAATATCAACAAAGCAGCCATCCAGCCTCAATGTTCACTGTCTGGTATGTGTCTTAGAAGTATATGTATCATAGAATTCTTCAGTCCAGCTTCTTCTTTCAAATAGTTGTTCTAAATAAGTGTTCATTGTTCTTTAATGCTAAACCTCCTAAATTCACAACACAGTTTTGAGTCGTTAAAGTCTTATACTGAGTAAAATGAGAGTATGAGAACACCACAGGAAATACGGCTTTGAGGGATCCCACTCTCCCTTGGGTCCACCTCTGTTAGTGGTTTTGGTCAGATCAGATGGGCTCCTTGGAAGCAAAATCTCCCATTTTTCTCCACTGATTGTGCTTCAGTTCATGTTATGCAGTGGTCTCTGAGTCCATTTTTTTGAGAAAGAGAAGAAGGTCTCTTCCCTTTTTTTTGAATGGGAGGATGCACCACAATAGCATAAGCAACACTCTTCAGACATCAGCAGGGGTTCAGTCCATGGGATCATATGAAAGCAAATGTGAAGTAAAATCTCATAAGGATCATCATCATTTTAAACCCTTGGACTTTTATCTTAGAAGGTACTCTATTTTTAATTCTACAAATGATCTCAAGACATAAAACAAATAGAATTTTTATTTAATTTTGGATCTGAAAGTTCAACATTTATATGGCCATTTTTGCTGTAGGTTTCTTTTTCAAAAGAAAATATTTTTTATTGTATGTTTGAAAGTTTTTTTCCTGAACTGGTTCCTGTTGTAATGTGTATTTTTATTAAATCTGAAGTTATTTACTCAGACGAGAATGTCAACCTGGCTGCTGTCCAGTTATGGATAAATAATATTCAGACAATCAAATGCCACAGAGATGTGTCTGGTCTAAGAATAAAACAGGAAGGCTGAGGAAAAAAAAGATCAGTATCCTCACAAGACAGGGACCTAATTGGAGGAATTCCTACCCTAAACATGTGTGCATGACAGAAGTTATCACCACAGGTGGGCAGATTTCTTGCAGAGCAATTCAGTTCAAAACTCCAGAATTTTTAAGTAGGGTGTGTATGTGCAAAAAATAATAGAAATGTCAAAATCAAAGACTAAGAAGCATTTTAGCTTTCTAGTAGCTAATGGGAGCACTTCAGGCCATTTGGAAAGGAAATTCAAATGAAATGATTCTCTGTCTGAGCTCACGGGAGGGGACCTCATATGTCAGTTGCAATCAGTCTGAAAAGCTCTCAACTTCATGGAGGCTTTGCTGAGCAGCTGTCTAGGAATAACAATGTTCTGGCTCCGTTCTTAGACAAGTACCCTGAGAGGTTTAGCAAAGGGGCAGGGAATGCCTGTCAAAATGCTTGCTCTCAGAGATCCTACTTAGGCTTGTACTTCTTTTATGATGGGATGCTCTTCAGTGCAGTGAGCAAGACAGGGAAGGTTTCCTGCATTAGCAGGGCCAGTGAAATAATTTTAAAATTTAATACCAGCTCTCCATGAAAATTATCTCTAGGAAGTAAATTGTAAATCAGCTGCAAAAATGCAGTATCAGAGCACAGCATAAAGGCTGTCTCATTTGCGAATACTAAGATTTGTATCATGGGGAATAAACTTAACCTTTACCACAAGAGTCCTGTGGGTGAAGAAAAGCAGCATTTCACCCTTTCTCCCTCCAATCTGCTTGGAAAAAGGACAGCTGGGACAAAAATTTTGGTTTACAAGTCTGTGCTGAATGCATGTTCACTAGTTGCCCTGCTTAGGAGCTGGTCAGCAAGAAGAGATGATGGAAAAAAGATCTCCTCCTCCTGAATTCATCCATGTGTTTCACTAGCTTACAAGATGGAGTCTGTTTCCATTTCACATAAGGCCAATAAATCTCCTTCATTTACACAAAAGCGGAGCTGTTTGGATCTCATCATGGTGTGCTAAATTCAAGCCAAGGGGAATCAGTACTATGACATTGCCTGATATTTCATGAAATGAACATTCAGTTATGAGTTCAGGAGATGAAATATGGGGAAGTTGTCAAAGCAACTTTATAAGTGCTGAAAGGAATTCACACAATGGTGAAGTCTAACCCAAAAGTTAATCCTCTCCAATCCTACCTGGTTTAGTCCTTTCAAGCCTTGGGATGGCAATAGCCTGTGGAGGTGCTAAGAAGCTTCTGGTAAGAGCATCACAGGATTTTATTTTTCACTCAAGTTCAAGAATCTTGTCACTGTTCACTTTGACTTGAGAGTGATGCCATAAAATGTGAACTATTATATTTTAGTTTAAAAATACCTCACACATTCAAGTAATATAGCATTCCTTTTTTTATTGTACAGGAGTAATGAGTTGTCAGCTTCCTCCCCACTCTTTCCTTTACAGAACAAGATACATGCATCATCTTTCAAAAGAAGTAGTGCTGCCGTGACATTTAGAAAATGTTTTTCTGGTGTATGCATCTATATATTTAAAGGGACTGAAATTTATGAAGTTAGATTTCTTAAACAATAAGAACAAAGCTCTTTTCTTTATGCACACTTTGTGCAGCAACTGTGATGCCTCTGAAGGTTATACTCATCTCACTACAATAAGGAAGTCACAGGAAGGATGGTCTATTTTCACCACTGGCATTGGCTGGAGTTACTTTTTCCAGTCATATGTGGGAGCACTGTACCTCAGTGCTGAAAGGTTTTCCCAAAATCTGGATGTAGAGCAATGTCATTGAGAGCAGATTCACAGCAGGGTAAGTGCCTGGGAAGAGCACCTGAAAACTCCAAGGAGAGGACTGTGAACTTGTCACATACTCTGCAGCCAAATTTAAATGGCTCATGTCACACCAGTGTGCAAGGCAGGGGATGGCAGGGGCCCAACAAACTGGAAAGGGTAATCTTTGAGCAATATTTTGACTCTGATAGTCCTGTGCCACCCACCAGGGGCAATGAGGACAGATGCAAGACAGAAGAACAGTGTCTTTGGAGGGCCAGCTCTGGAAGGAGATCACTTTAAGAGATAATTGGCTTTCCTCCAGCTCAGGGATGATGAAGTTTTTCTGCATTTGCCAGGCTGATGCACTGTAGTCTTGAATTTTGATCTAACTGTCCGACATTACACTTAAGGTTATTGCCTCGCACTGTGTGCTGAAATTCCTCTCAGATAAATTCAGCGCTGTAGCACAGGACTGGATGTTGCTCTCTTCCCACAGAGAGTCCAGGACAGTGCCTGACACACAATTTTCTTCTCTTTGTAGAAGAGACCTGCTTAAAAAAGCAAAATGGCACTTTCCAGACAAGCTCTATATGCATATTCCACCACCATTAAATGATGCAAATAAACTTGTCTGTTTACATTGCAAATATAGTTGAACTGGTAGGTCAATAAGGAATTAATTGAAGAACTTACTTGACAATGAAGACCCTTATGAAAGGGAACTCAACCCTTAAATTACTTGCAAAGAGAACAGTGATGGTGATTGGAGCCCTATTGAAAAAAAAGAGCAAATGAGATGGAATGAGTATTTCGCAGAATTTAAGCACAGTTCCTTGTACTCCAGATTTTCTTGCATAACTAATCCAACTTAAAGAGAAATAAATTGCAAAAGGGAAAAATGTGTTTTAAAAAAAAAAAAAAAAGGAAAAGCATATAAATGTCTCTGAAGAAGATAAAACAGAAATAGCAGCAGCAAACCAAACTGCATTTTTCATGGCTATTGGTACTTAAATACCTGACAGCTCAAATATATCATACCTTATCTCTGAGCCTAAGCTTTTTTCTCTCCTTCTCCATACAGATAAGTTTTACTATCTGCTATTTCATGGGGGAAGAAACTGAGGCAAAGGAGGAAATTTAAATTGCCCAATGTTATCCACTTCTTTGGGTGTGACGATAAGAAAGTACAGGCATGTTGGCTGTCTGAAGGAGCTTCTCAAATCATACTACCCCGCTTTGTGAGTTGAGAAGAAAGTGAACTAGAGGTAAATCCTGCTGCATCGGCTATGAGACTGATGTGATTGTGTGGTTCAGGGCTGCTTGCAGGGGGCAGAGAGTCTGTGCTTCCACTGCTCTGAATCTGACAAAAGAAGATGTCTGTGTACAGAGACAAAAGGAAAGTAGGGTTTTTTTCCTCCCCTCATTTTTGAACATTAGAAAAGAATACAGTATCTAGTCAGTAAGGTGTTTAGAAAGTCAGGGGTTGCCTGAGGCTTTCATTAAAACATTGCTTGAGGGAAGGATGAACAAGACGAATAATTAACACGTCTGCATGTTGCTTGGCTTGAGAGCAATGTTCCACATAATAGATGTTTGACAGCCTGAATTCAGTCAGATATGCAGATTGCAAGTCTTGCCACTTGGCTGAAACAGGCTTATTTTCTGGAGCTGGCCTAACTCACTAGGAGATTTATTTGCAGATGGATTAACCAAAAAAAAATCTCAGGGGCTTGGTACTCACAAATGTTGCTGATTTATTACCCTTGACTACATATATACATACCTACATATCCTTCTGAATGATGGTATAGGAAGAGATGTCAGAAAACCAACTCCTTCTACAGACTCTGGAGGTAGTTTTTAATCAAGTTCATGCTGAAGTTTGTTCTGTGCCAGACCTTTCTGATATACACATACCTTCTCAAGACAAAGCCTCTCACAGGACATGACTTGTTTTGAGCTCCCACTTGTCCACAGTAGGACTTGAGAAGTTGAGACACTGATGAAACATAAGATCAAAGAGGAGGATCTGAATCTCTATTCATGAAAGAGATGTGAGAAAAGAAAAGCTGTCAGGCTGAACCAAACTAACCTGTGCCTTTTCCATGAAGGTGTCTGTATATGATATGATGGAAATGACAAGTGTAAGCCTTACAGCAGGTGATAGTTTAGGGTCTAGGGACAAAGATTGTAACTCATGTTCAGCAGGGTCTTGGTTACACGATCCGTTTTGAATTTGACTAATCCCTTTTAAGACTCCCTTACTTTACTGTTCTCTTAAATATCCTGTGGCAATGATTTCCACAGCATTCTCTTCACCCAGTGTGAAAACAAATTTCTTTGTTGTAACCTTGCTGTCTTGTGAGTCATAAACTCTCCTCTGGTTCTTGTTTTATGAATTCTGCAAGTTTTTAATTTTATAGACCTCTGTCACTGTGAATTTCATTTATAGTCATCTCTTTTTCCAGATAAAGAACTATCTTGCCTAGTTTGTCCTCATATTGGAAGCTGCCTCACTCCTCTGATCATGCCTGTTGTGCACACGTTGCCCTCTGCAGCTCCAGGGCACTACCCAGCGGTGAAGCAGGACTGCACATGTGCCATTTGGGGTGTGGGAGCACCATGCAGGCAGTGTGTCACCCTGTAACAGTATTTTTCTCTTTTGCTATTACTTATAACGAATCCTAAAATTTGCATTGTCTTTGGACCATTGACCAGAAGTCAGTACCCTGAGGGCACCACCAGTCCTGATTGTCCCTGCCCACCCCTTCCATGGCTCCCCCACGCTGTCCGCAGCCCATGACTCCATTCCAGCCGCCCCTTGTCTCCTCCTCCCTTCTCACAAAGAGCAGCCATCTCTCACTGCTCTCTGAGAGCTGGTTTTTTTGGACACTATCTGCAGAGAGCATAGAGATTAGGTATCTCTGAGATATCCAATCTCAGACAGCAGTCAGGGAACGTGAATTGCTGTAACCTTCACAACTTGAAAAAGGCTGTATGAAAAAAATCAGACACACGTTGTTTTTCAAATCACTACTGATTACATAAGTGTTGAAACCTAGTTCACTCCTTCAAGGAAATTTTGTACACAATGTCACGTGCTGTCAACTCCTTAAATAGTATAATGCACATCTATATTGGGTTTATAGGTAACGTTCAACTGTGTATTTTAGCTAGTGTATTACTTCAGGTTGTGTGGAGAGAGTAAGAATACTGCAGAAAAGTATGACATACTCCATTGACTCATGTTGCTCAAATCACAAAAATGCTATCTTTTACTTTGCTGGTGTGTGAGATTTCGATCTCCCTTTCTTCCTAAGTAATGAGACTGTTTGGATCAGAGAGGGCAGAAGAAATAAGCTGTGAATCATTAGTTTCCACTCTATTTTTTATCAGGAAGATATTCTTTCCCCTGAGGAAAGAATAAGATGAGACTGGGAAAAGGAAGAAAAAACAAAATGTTGGAGCTTGTGGTGGGTGCAATTTTACCCAGTCTATGTTTATAACTGACTGAGGAAGGAGAGAAATGGTGAAATTGTGATGACTTGAGTTGCTAAAAAAGTCAAATGCTTGTGATTTTGCCAAATACCTGGGAAACTCCCCGAATTTTGGCCTGGGAAATTATTTAAGATAGATGTGTAATAACACATAGTGGGTAGGGGAAGTGCAACCATGGTCACTAAGTTAGCTACCTCCACTCTAGGAAAGAGCAGTACTTAATAAAATCTCAGTTCTAGAACAACTCCATCTTAAATTTTGAAAGCATTCTGCTCCCTCCAGGTTTTAAAGGCTATTACTTGAAGGTACTGCTGACCTTTGTGTACACATGACACTTACTGCAGCATCATCTTGGAGCATGCTGAGTAGCATTGTCTTTTTGAATGAAACAAAATGGAAAGATGTACTCAAGGAGTGCATTTGTTGCACAAACTCCTAAAGACAGGTGCATTTGGAACACAAGTGAAACTAGAGCTTGTCCAAAATAAAAGTCTCCCATATTTGTACAGTGTTGTCCTCAGATCCTCAACACCAAAGCCCCATCTGGCTTTCTTGATGGGTTTCTGGGGGGCCACACTACTTGCTAGTGAAAACACAGCTCCTGCAGTTCAAACCACCCAGGCACTAAGAGCTGCTCAGTTGCCAATCCACTTACCCAGCATATGGAAAAAAATTACGCTAAAAATGCAACACTCTTCCTCTTAGTTTTGCCTTTAGGCAACAGAGGAAAATTGGGATAGGAAATCCTGAAAACAGATGTTCTCCACCCCCTCATTCATACCATTTATAGAGACCTGTTTACTTGTAATAGCCCCACTCAAGCTTGCTGTGAGAAATTAAATCATAATATGTATTTTAAATTAAATTGAGCCATGACAATCATTCCTTTTGGTGTCCAGTTCCAATCACCTCTTAAGAGAGTTTACACTGCCAACCAATGGAAATTGTATGTGTAATTTTGATAATGCTTTTGCCGACAAAGTAATTTAATTAATAGCAGTGAAATCTAAGATTGGAAGTGAACTATGCCAGACAAAATAATTATTGCCTGCTATAATTTTTCCCCCAAAGGCCACCTGCATTATTTATATGATCTATTAAATGGTGCATGCTTTTGAGTAGTTTAGTTACATTTTGAGAATGACCCATTCAAATCAAAACAGCATTTTTCTAACTCTGGATTATAAATGTCATATAAAGTATATTTTTATAATTTCAAATGAGAACTCTGAATGTTAATCACCTAAGTGAGAGAAGGAAAACAGAGATACATTGGGAAAAAAGGCCTGACTGCTCTTGATTGTTCCTGCATTTGGCTTGGATGGTCTGGCTGGTTAAAGGGGTAGACTTAGGCACTTTTCGTAGCTGAAGTTTCTCTGATGGCCCTTTAGGCAGTACAGTTTTGCCACACAATTTTATAGACTCTGGTGTGAGAAGTGGTGCTCTGCATCAACATGCAGCTCTGCTCACTTAACCTATGTTAAATTTTACTGGGATGTGGAATTATTCAAAGTAGGGCACTCTGCAGAGCCCTCCTCCTCAAGGACCGTTACTAAGTGGACAGTAATAAAAAGTGAAAGCAAGTGATCAAATCCTGCTATGAGATTTCAGTGGCATTCCTTAAAATATTTTAAATGTCTGTCCTCTACGCTTCTTAGAAGAAGGAGAATATTCCTGGAGTTGCTTCGGATTGGGATTTCATTTTTGATCTAAGACAGATTGCTCTTGCCATTTCTTTGTGCTGATGATGCCTCAGATGTTATTCCCATAGAAACTTCAGCAATAAAAAGTCTTCTGTATGCAACGGGAATGGTACCAAATCTTGGTTAAAAGGGATATGACAATTGCATATTAATGACTTTTTTTTTTTGGATGATTACATGGTTGCTGTATAGAACTATTAAAATTTGTGGTTGCCATTTTCAAAGGTGTTTCTCAAAACTGATGCATCTAAATCTCCTTGATACTATTCTCAGTCTGATTATTTTTTGTTATAGGGGCTTTAGTGAAAACCAGAGGTGCTCAGCACTTTTGGAACAAATTTCCATAGCTAAATATGGATTTATCAATTGCTGAAAACATCAGGGACCTTCTGTTCCCTCATAGGTTGTTTTATACTTTGTATAGCTGAATAGAGGAAGGCTCTGAGATACAAGAACAATTCAGTGAAAGGTGCAGCCTAATCTGTGAATATATGTTAGCGAGTATTTCCATTTTTGTGGTTTATATCATCAGTTATTTGTCACTAGAAAACAGGTAAGAGAAAGCAAACAGAATATTGCCTGAGTAAAAGTGTATGGATGAGGAAAAACAAAGAAAACTGATGATCCTCTTAATTTCTATAAATAAACAGAATTTTTTTCTAAAGTCGTGTGACTCTCTGAGACACAGTATGTGCTTTAAAGTGTTAAATCCAAATTAATTTATTTCAAAATTGAAATCAGCTACATTGGCACATACCTTACCTGCCATGGAAATCCTGGAATGGGCTTACAGATATTTTTGAATTGAACACCTTAGGGATGATGATCTCTATGTGGGTGGGGAAACAGCCTGGCAGTAATAAATAATGAAATAGAACCACAGTACTCATTAGTCATTACTGTGAAACTGAGACATATTTTTTTAAACCAGAGGACATCTGTCCTCTGCCTCTGAAATTCAAGGGGTTTTCCAATCATACACCTTGTCCACATCCAGGCTCACACACACGGGAGAGCTGTACATTTTTTTGTACTGGTTATGTTGCCTGTTTGTGAATAAGAAAGTAACAGAAAGTCCAAATAATTTGTTGGCTTTGGCCTTCTGCTTCATGGTAGAAATCAAAATGTGACAGGAAGAGTTTGCATTTTATTTTTCATGTTCATTCAATTTTATGGATCACTGAATTATTTAGACATACAGTACTTAACCCCCTTGTTTTTCTAATAAGAATTGACTGGTATGTCTGTTTTCTATTTCCTTACTCTTTGGTTGCTTTTGTTTTGTAATAGATATAATGAAACCTGTGACATAATGGTCATCAACTTTCCTTAATAACTTTTTGAAGAGCTGTAAAAAAAGTCAAACAGATTTGAAAGGTTAAAAAATGACTTATTTTTGCTATTAACTGCTTGGTTAGCTTTAAAATGAATTTTAAGGAAAATTGGAGAATAGCATTTATTTTTGCACAATTCATGCTGCACGATGGCATGAATTAAGCATCGAAATCTTTCTTGTAAATCTTGTCTTCTTGAGTTTAGACCTTTAATATACCTTTTGGACTGTTTAGTGTTGGGGTATTCTTTTTGTTTGTTCTTGGTTTTGGGGTTTTTTTGGGGGGGTTGTGTGCAGAAAACTGAATTAATTGTTGCAATTTATATGACTGAAAAAATTAGATTTGTCCTGGACCCAAAGGCAGATTAACTTATTGTAAGAAACGAAGTGTGATCATCTTTTCCAATCCTTCCTTAGCACTATATAAGTATTTTTAGGCACTCAGATTCATTCATAGTGTGAATCAATTTGGAACACTGAGGCTGTGTCTGAAGACTTGAAAAATAACATTACTGCAATATTCATTTTCAATAAAACTAGTCAGACAAGAGGATGATTACCATTTGCAAACAGTCATGAAGAAATGAATTAATTTTATGAAAGTGTGATGGACTAAACTACTTCAAAATGATCATTATTACCACTGCATATAGCTATCCTTAATCTGTATTTTGAGTATAACTTTATTTAACCAGGATGAAAAAAGCTGCCTAAAATTCACTTTGACATAGAACATAACAAGATAGCAATCTCTGCAAAACTCATAATTCTCAGGGAAATTGTTAACCAATTATAAACATTACACAAAATATCAATGGCTATGATGTATTTTAAACACAATTATGATAATAAAGTATAATCAAATATGTGCAAGCAGTAGCAATTACTAGTGCATATCATTAAGCCATCTGCTAATTAATCCAAAGCAATAATATGGTTTATTTAATAAGTTTCAGCATTTCCCTTTGAAGATGTGTACAAAAAAATAAGTGGTTTATGTCTGGGGAAGCAGGAAATGGTTCTCTGAGACTACAGTTTTGTAATAACTTGGAACCTCTCAGATGTTTCTATTTAATCCTTGTCACTACTGCAATAATTTTAAATATCACCAGGCTGCTGGGAGCAAAACCTGCAAGAACAAGAGTGTGAGAGCTGCTTTTGAGTAGAAAGCAGTTCACAACAGCCAGCAAATTGATCACAGAAGAGGTCATCTCGAAGGCTTGAAATGATAGGAGAAACTCCTATTGACTTCATGGGACTGCATATGGGATGGGAACACTCAGTATCATAAGATATAAATTGTTTAGTTTTACTACCGAATTCAGTAGATTTATGTAACTGTTCCATCTGGCTAAATACCTCATAGTTAGTGTCTGGTATTTTAAGTGTCAAACATTTTTCCCTGTCATCCTAAAATTTGCTGCTACACATACAGAATATGTTTTGTTCTTATTCTCTCATGTGAATATCTACTATCAGTTTCCTTATTTCCTCTGTGGAAAAGTCCGTTCTGGCAAGTATAAAGGACTATCCTCCTGTAACAAAATAAAATATTTAAAGTATATTATAACATAGCACTCCCTAGATTTAGAAAACATTCTTTAAACTGCACATAATACATCTAGTGCCAAGTCTTTTGACACAGCTTCATTTTCTTAAAGAAGGAAAGATGTTGCAATTTAGTGCTTTATGAATTTTGTAGTGTTTGAACTGCTACTTCAATAAATGCTAAATTAGCAATATTTGTTTTAAAAAGGGACAGCTTGTGCAAACCTTAGAGAGATGGAGGATTAAGTGATACTTTCATCAATCAAGATGACATTGCTTTTATGGAGAAGGAAAGGGGGGCTGTGAGAAGGCAACGGGAGGAACAATCAACTTTCATTTCTCTTAAAGGAAGTACTGCAGGGATTTATCAGCTGGCAAGTCAAATGCAGAAAATGTCATCTGATAAAAGGCTGTGGTCTGATCCATCAAATCCTCTGAAACTCTGCTGAAGAAAGTGTGGTGCAAAGAAAATAATTTCAGATTTAAACCACTGTATAGGTAGAAGCATTTTGTATGGATTTTATCTGACAGTAAGATTAAATCAGCTCAGTTAAAATCAGAAAAGGAGCACTTGAGTTTTCATGGTCCTTAACTTTTTCAAATAAAGGAAAAACATGACCTTGCATATCTTATTCATTTGGACCAGAGAGCCAGAACAGTCAGGTTCCTGTAAATCTAAAATAAAGAGAATTTACAGTACAAAGGGAGCTGACTTTGCATCCCTCATAGTAACACATACTACTGCTGCTTCCTGAAGGGGAAGGTTGTCAAGTGACCAGCTTGTTACTTGCCACTGACAGCTTCTGTGAGGTGCATCACTCCTGCTCTGTAAATGAGTCCAGCTTTTGTTTTTAAACCCAACCCAAGTGGTTTGATCACTGGCATAAGGCAACCCTGATAGTGGTGGCCTGGTCTGTGGCATCAGACTGTGAAGCAGAGCCAGGCTGGGCCAAGCCCCCAGTGACAAGCTCACAGACCTTGCACAAAACTGGTAGGACTCGTGGATTCATCTTACCTTCCTCAGTCTCCTTTCAACATTTAGTTATGCACTGACACTAACTGCAGGTCTCCTCTAACATGCAGGTCTCCTCTAGGTGCACGGGCCAGCAAAGAGGGTAAAGGAAGCATCGTCCAAGCCACGTCCACAGTGGGTGGCAATCCAGAGACAGTTCCTAGCTGGGTCTGCAGGAGAAGCCTCTCTGTGCTTTCACTCAACGCCCTGCCTGCCCTCTCATTCCTCCCAGGCAGTGACTCACCTCCTGTAGCAGGCAGAGAGCTGTGTGCCCAGGGTAGGACAGCCACCCTGTGCCAGATTTCTCCTCTTCCTGCTTTGCCAGGGAATTGTATTAATCCACTTTGTTTCACTCCTGTCTCATGAGATGAAGTGCAATCACAAGCAGAATATGCACTGTCACGCACATGACTTAAACAGCACTATGTGTATTTATTCTTATTACTTAAACACAACCTTCCACCTGATCTTGAATCCTTCATTGTTATGTAAAGCCATCTTTATCAAAAAGTAGGAGATCATACAAATGCCAAATGAGCTCACTACAGAAGAGTCAATGTAAGCTAGCAATTACAGCAGAAAAAAAGAATGCTTTATACAAATATAAGGAAAAGCATTTTTATTTGTGTGTGAGAGGTCTAACAATAATATAAAAAAATTATTTCTATCATTTGATGTCTCAGTCAAAATAAATAGCACCATTAAAAATATTATTTTACAGCTGTCTGGGACTTAAAAAGACATCAGCTTCCATAGTTCCTAAGGAAATCAAACAGCACATTTTTAAACTGCAGGTTACCAGTATGAAACAAAATATTGCCATTGGCACTTTATGCAAATCAAAGAAAAAGATACTTTTTTCAGTAAATAAAGCCAAAATAGACAAAATAATAAATGCAGCTACAATATGTTCATAGTTTTTCATGGCAAGAAGCTACAGACTCGGACTCATACAACTTAATCTATGCATAGGAACTTTGATAAGAATTTCGTGCAGTAGAAGGATTATTTGAGGGGGTGAAGTAAAGGAAAATCTAGTGTGTCAGGAGCTGTTATTCAGACTTGAAAGCATGCAAGTTTCACAGATTTTAAAACCCAGGATATTATCACAGAATCGCAAATCAATTAGGTTGAAAAGGACCTTTGAGGTCATCAAGTCCAACCTATGACTGCACACCACCTTGTCAGCTGGCACCAAGTGCCACATCCAGTCTTTTTGTAAACGCTTCCAGGCATGCTATCTCCACTGCTTTGCTGGGCAGCCCATTCCAATGCCCAATCACCCTTTTTGTGAAGAACTCCCTAATGTCCAACCTAAACCTCTCCTGGGGCAGTTTAAGACTGTGTCCTCTTGTCCGGTCACTGGTTACCTGGGAGACNAAACGCTTCCAGGCATGCTATCTCCACTGCTTTGCTGGGCAGCCCATTCCAATTCCCAATCACCCGTTTTGTGAAGAACTCCAAAATGTCCAACCTAAACCTCTCCTGGGGCAGTTTAAGACTGTGTCCTCTTGTCCGGTCACTGGTTACCTGGGAGACGAGGCTGACCCCCACCTGGCTACACCCTCCTTTCAGGGAGTTGTAGAGAGTGATAAGGTCTCCCCTGCGTCTCCTCCTCTCCAGGCTAAACACTCCCAGCTCCCTCAGCCACTCCTCATAGGACTTGTGTTTCAGACCCTTCACTGGCCTTTTTGCCCTTCTCTGGACACATTCCAGCAGCTCAACATCCTTCCTAAACTGAGGGGCCCAGAACTGGACACAGGACTCAAGGTGTGGCCTAATCAGTGCTGATTACAGGGGAAGAATGGCTTCCCTGGTCCTGCTGGCCACACTATTGCTGATCCAGGCCAGGATGCTGTTGGCCTTCTTGGCCACCTGGGCACACGCTGGCTCACATTCAGTTGGCTGTTGACCAGCACCCCCCAGGTCGCTTTCTGCCTGGGCACTGTCCAGCCACTCTGTCCCCAGCCTGTAGTGCTTCAGGGGGCTGTTGTGGCCAGAGTGCAGACCTGGCACTTGGACTTGTTAAACCTCATATTGTTGGACTCGGCCCATAAACCCAGCCTGTCGGATCCCTGTGCAGAGCCCTCCTACCCTCCAGCAGATCGACACTAGCACTCANCCCAGGTCGCTTTCTGCCTGGGCACTGTCCAGCCACTCTGTCCCCAGCCTGTAGTGCTTCAGGGGGCTGTTGTGGCCAGAGTGCAGACCTGGCACTTGGACTTGTTAAACCTCATATTGTTGGACTCGGCCCATAAACCCAGCCTGTCGGATCCCTGTGCAGAGCCCTCCTACCCTCCAGCAGATCGACACTAGCACTCAACTTGGTATCATCTGCAAATTTGCCAATGGTAGACTCGATCCCCTCATCCAGATCATCAATAAAGATATTAAACAGGACTGGCCCCAGCACTGATCCCTGGGGGACACCACCACTGACTGGCCGCCAGCTGGATGCAGCACCATTCACCACTCTCTGGCCTGGCCATCCAGCCAGTTCTTAACCCAGGGAAGAGTGCACTTGTCCGAGCTGTGGGCTGCCAGCTTTTCCAGGAGTTTACTGTGGGAGACAGTGTCAAAGGCCTTGCTGAAGTCCAGGTAGACAATATGCACAGCCTTTCCTTCATCCAACTGGTGGGTCACCTGGTCATAAAAGGAGATCAGGTTGGTCAGGCAGGACCTGCCCCTACTAAATCCATGCTGTCTGGGTCTGATCCCCCGGCCGTCCTGTAGGTGCCAAGTGATGGCACTCAAGATGATCTGTTCCATAACCTTACAGGGCACTGAGGTCAGGCTGACAGGCCTGTAGTTTCCCAGATTTTCCTTCCAGCCCTCTTATGGATGATTGTCACATTGGCCAGCTTCCAGCCATCTGGGACCTCCCCGCTGAGCCAGGACTGAAGGTAAATGATGGAGAGCGGCTTCACAAGCTCATCTGCCAGCTCCCTCATCACCCTGGGATGGATTCCATCTGGTCCCTTAGACTTGTGAGCATCTACGTGACTCAGCAGGTCTCTGACTGCTTCCTACTGGATTACAGGGGGGCTATTCTGCTCCCTGTCACCATCTATTAGCTGAGGAGGCCAGCTGTCCTGAGTATGACCCACCTTACTGTTGAAAACTGAGGAAAAGAAGGTGTTACGTGCCTTGGCTTTGTCTTTGGTGACTATATTCCCTGCCACGTCCAATAAAGAATGGAGGTTTTCCTTGCCCCTCCTTTTGCTATTAATGCATTTATAAAAACATTTTTTATTATCCTTTACAGAAGTGATTATGCCTGCCCAAGGCTTCCACTCATCTCTAGGTCACTCATTGGTTTCTGTGTTTGCATCTGTAGTAACTGCCTCAGGAAAGTGAGATACAATGTGTTGTCAGCCAGTCTCCAAAGTAAATGTGTGAATAAATAAGTGTTTTGGTTTCTTGGTTCCCTAATGGGTGTAACCATGGGTAGGAGTCTAATGCTTCATCTTCATTTTCCACAGTAGCTCAAAAGAAATCTTGAAAACAGTGAAGACTTTTTTGGAGCTGTTTCTCTGCAGTATGGCCAAGCCAATGTTCAAATCTGGATTTAGAGACTCAAAAAATTGGGACACATTGAAGGTTTGTGAGCAGGTTTTACACGTTCCAAATGCAGAAACAAACTTGAAAATTTGGGTTTAAGTTTAGGCTTTGGTGCCAAGGCCTGCTCAGAGGTGAAACGGAATTAAATAGATGATTTCACTGCTTACAGTGATAGAATAGCTGTGAAAGAAGCTTTCATGCCTCCCTTCATCTTCCTCTGTCCTCATTTTTCCCTCATTTCTCTTCCACTTTTAAAACATAATGATGGACAAACGATTTTTTTTCCCCCAAATTTTCCATTGAGCCCAATATGCAGACACATTTATATGCAAGTAAGTTATATAAAAATGCTCTGTGTTATCTAAAGACCCTATCAGACTTGAAGCATTGCATGCCTCAGCAGGTAATACTCAGTCAAATATTCCAGTGATTTTTGTATTGTGTCTGAAGTGAATTATGAAGAATTGTTGAGGGTGAGAAATGACCTTCAAGCTCATTAAGTACATTAGAGGCTGATTGTTGCACAGCCTTCCAGGATGGTAACTAATTGCTTCCAAAGCAACCCTGGCACTTCTGATTTTTTTTTTTTTTTTTTTTTTTTTTTATTCTTTTCGGGAGANTTTTTTTTTTTTTTTGGTTATTATTAATCTTGTCATTTATGAGTTCCTTATTCTTTGATTAAAAATTTTGTTCCATTTTTCAATTAACGTTCTTTGTTCATGTTCCATGTTTCTGCTTTAGTCCCATCATCCACGCTATGATTAAAGATGATGCATTACCAGCATTAACTTATCATACACCATTTAACACTCATAACAGTTTTTTTTCCTTTTTTATATGCCTTTTCCCCTTATTATTCTTTTTTGTTAAATGCTGTTATACATGAATTTTCAGTTTGGCCTTATTTTTCTCTAAAAACAACCACACAAAATTTCTAGTCCATCACTTTTTTTTCTTTGAATGCGGCATTATCACCACTGACACTGTAAATACAGGAACAGAAATCAGCTTTAAAAAGATTTTATGCTTGGTTGGAAAGAAGTCAGTGTGCATTATACAATAGGCATTTTACTTCATTTTTAAAGTAATGGTTTAGTTCCTCATTTTTGCATGAACTTTTAACTCCCCTCAAAAAAAAGTGGAAATTCATGTCTGTCAAACTCAGTGTGATCTATCTGCTTACAGGTATTTTGTAGCTCTCTGGTGTAACCCCAGGTGGAGGAGGCACTCTGGATTTTGGGTGAGCTGGAGGAGAAAGGGAAAGCATAAACTGTGGGTAATTGGTAAACTGTGATGGCACCATGGAGTGCTTCTCAGGACATACTAGAGGAAAGGTAAATCCAAATTTTTTTTAGTGCTGATGGAGAAAGCTGTGCTGCCACCATCCTGATCCACCAGCATTTGTGTGGAAGGAAGAAGCAAGCTTTCTCTCCTTTCTTGCAAGCTGGGACGTGACTGGCACAAGAATCCCTCTCCTACATTGAGTATTACCATATTCTGCCTGTATCCATGAAAAAAAACCTGTGGGTGCTATTTGAGCAGGAAAGCATTGCTTAGCATAAATGAATTTATAATTCCTCCTTGCTTGTGCTTGGGGAAACATGACAGAAGACAGCTCTGAAACAGCTTATAAAAGCTAATTCAGAAAGAGTCACAAGTGTAGCACACTATTAACCGAATTTCAGATACGAAAACAAGGGGAAAACAATGGAATTAATATTTAAAGATGTCTAAATGAAGAGGAAGAAGTATACTCCATGGGCCTTTAAAAAGCATAAATATCTACAGTGTGCCCTGCACAGAAAAAGAGATCTCCAAAACCACTTGCCATTAGAGCTGCAGGTTCTGCAAATCTCTGGAGATACTGTAAATTTTATCTGAACTCATAAATATCAATTTCAGTGCTGTTCCACCGGGAACCAGTAACTCTGATTTGAGATCTCTATGTCAGATCCTTGATTAAGGAATAGTAATACATGGAAAAGAGAACTTTTAGATGTGATTACAAGCCACTGTGTTTGTACCCTTTGGAACTGGTGTAGTGGATTGAACCTGGCTGGATGCCAGACACCCATCCAAACCTCTCTATCACTCCTGTCAGCAGCTGGACAAGGGCGTGAAAATATAGCAAAGAGTTGAGATAAGGACTGGGAGAGATCATTCATCATATACAGACAAGGACAAAACAGACTCGAATTAGAGATATTGAATTTATTACCAACAAAATCAGAGCTGGATAATGAGAAGTAAAACAAGACCTTAAAAACACCTTCCCTCCACTTCTCCCTCCTTCTTAGCTCTCCCTCCTCTTCCTTCAGCAGCATAGGGAGATGGGAATGGGGGTTACAGTCAATTCATCACAGGCTGTTTCTGCCACTTCTCTAGTAGAGCAGTCCTTCTCCTTCTCCAGGGTGGGGTGCCTCCCATGGAAAAGAGTTCTCCACAAACTTCAATATGTGTCCATCCCACAGCAGCAGTTCTGCACAAACTACTCCAACACATGTCACAGTTTCATGGAGTGCAGTCCTTCAAGAACAGGCTGCTCCAGCGTGGGTCCCCCATGGGATCACGGGTCCTACCAGGAAACCTGCTCCAGTGTGGGCTCCTCTCCCCATGGGTCTGCAGATCGGGATCTGCCAGGACTCTGTTCCAGCATGGGCCTCCCACAGGGTCACAGCCTCTTTCAGGCATCCACCTGCTCCATTGTGGGTCTCCTCCATGGGATGCAGGTGGGTCTCTGCATCCCTGTTGACCTCCATGGGCTGCAGGGGCTCAGCTGCCGCACCATGGGCTTCACCTCAGGCTGCAGAGGAATCTCAGCTCTGTCACCTGGAGCACATCCTCACCCTCCTTCTTCACTGACCTTGGTGTCTGCAGAGCTGTTCCTCTCACATGTTCTCACTCCTCTCTTCTCTGTCTGCAATTATATCTGCAACATCACTTTTTTTTCTTCTTAAATATGTTATCACAGGGGTGTTACCACCATTTCCGACAGTTGTTTTCTAAAGCTTCCAGAGCAGGGGGCATGGAAAGGGAGGTGCTGATCTCTTCTCCTTGGAATCCAGTGACAGGACACAGGGGAATGGTCCAAAGCAGCAGCAGAGGAGGTTTAGACTGGACATTAGGAAGCATTTCTTTGCTAAGAGAGTGGCCAAACACTGGAACAGGCATCCTAGAGAGCTGGTTGATGCCCCAAGCCTGGCAGTGTCTAGGAGGCATTTGGACAATGCCCTTAATAACCACATTTAACTTCTAGTCAGCCTNAAGGGAGGTGCTGATCTCTTCTCCTTGGAATCCAGTGACAGGACACAGGGGAATGGTCCAAAGCAGCAGCAGAGGAGGTTTAGACTGGACATTAGGAAGCATTTCTTTGCTAAGAGAGTGGCCAAACACTGGAACAGGCATCCTAGAGAGCTGGTTGATGCCCCAAGCCTGACAGTGTCTAGGAGGCATTTGGACAATGCCCTTAATAACCACATTTAACTTCTAGTCAGCCTTGAATTGTTCAGGCAGTTGGACTAGTGTTAGTTGTAGGTCCCCTACCACTGAAATACTCTGTTCTAGTCTGTTCATCCAGAAGAAATATAATAAGCTCTGAAGAGACATCAGTTAAAAAACATCAGTTGTTACTGAGGACACATTTGAACTGAAGTATTCACCATGGAATCTGAAGCAATTCACATCTGCTTTGCTCTCAAATGCTCTCGTGGGCCATTGCCAGTTAAATTAGGATTCCTAGCCTGGTCCTTGTCTAGTCCTGTGTCTCGGGGTGACTTTATGAGATTGTATCCCCTATCGCCCGCTCTATGCCCAGACATGAATCCTGTGCCTCTCTGTGCCTTTAAAACTGTGTGCGAGAGAAAGAAAAAAAGCCAGGTGAACTTTTCAAAGCAGTTTGTGCTCCAAGGTCATGCTACTCCTCTGTGTGCTTCTTCTGCGGCAAGAGCAGAGGAAGCACCCTTTCCTGCTTTTCACTCAGCTTTTGGCTCTGTTTCTCTGGAGAGAGATGGAGAGTTAAACTTTTATTTTCCTGGGACTTTGGTTTTTTCTTCTTCTCTTCTGGAACTGCTCAGCAACAGCTAAACATATCCAGGGGACCTTTACACCCCCAGCCCAGAGGGGCCTACACTGAACCCAGCTCCAGAGACGAGAGAGAGAGAGAGAGACCACACCCACAGAAAAGACTGAAATCTTCCCAGGTTTCTCTCCGCAGCGAGAGGTGTTGGGGTGTCCTGGCCAACCTGCCAGCCCAGGGTTTGGGGGGACAGACCTGCGCCTGGGAGAAACCCCTCGGTTTATGGTATCTCTATACAAATGTGTATTGGTTCACCCCAGTTCCCCTCGGTTTATGATATCTCTATACAAATGTGTATTGGTTTCTCCCTTCCCCCCTGCGGTGCCAGGGGTGTTGGGCTGGCCCCGGGTTCTCTCCCTCCCCATTGGCTGTTGCTGTAAGCCCCGCCCCCAGTCCCCGGGACCCGGGAGAAACGAGCTGTTCCCAGTCAGACTGCTGCCAGGGACGAGCGAATAAACACCTCCAGCTCCTCCAGCGTCTGCGGTTCTCGCCTTCCTTTGTTCTTGGGGTCCCAGGGGGTCCAGACCAAACCCCACGTGGACATCGCTGTCTCACCCTAGAGAGATCCGGCAGCCAGATAAGGGAAATCACAGACAGCTTGGCCTGCTTTTAAAGTGTGGTCTAAAATCTGCTATTTTGCTGTGCTAGCTCGGAATCTCACCCCCGAGCTAGCCAGCCACGGCAGGCAGAGACAAAGAGACAGAGAGGTTTTATTATTTAGCATTATTATTTTCCCCATGCCAGCATGCACTGTGTTTGTTAAATAAATAGTTTTCTTCACTTCTCCTCTGAGGAGTTTTTCCCGAACTTGGTGGGGGAGGGGTGGTTGAAACCTGCCTCCTATCAGAGGACATTTTCCTCCAAATTTGTCTCAAACTGGGACATTCTCTATAGCATTTCTTACAGTCTTACTTTGGAATTTGACTCAGTCTAATTTCAATCTTTATTTTTGACAGTTGATACAAAGGTTTTACCATGGCTAGGACGTGATAACTAATAAGCTTTGTAACAGGGCTTGTTTTCTTAACAGTTGCAGTAAAAATGGCCAAGTGTTCTGAGAATCCTACAGTTTGGACACAATATATCACAAAAAGTTAAGTTTTCTGAAGTGCCTTTAGTTAAATTTTAGGGTTGGCAAAATAAGCCACCATATTCAGCTCTGTTACTGGGTATTTTGTTCTGGGACACATAATTCTTCTAAAGCAAGAAAGCCCTGCAGTTTTGCGGCGTACTAAGCTGCTATGCATAGCTTTCCCCTAAAACAACACTTCATCATAAAAATAGAGTTAATATATATCCTACCAAATCAACTAGTCAAAAAGGGGATCTCATTTCCTCATTGGAGTGAGAGCAAACTTGACAGTTTTCTTCTACAGCATCTGTCATAATTCCTCTCTATATTCTCACTCTCTAAACCCAAAGCATTTAAAATAGAAAACACTTTTATGATATTTTCTAGATATATGTTTGGGCATAGGAGGTGTGAGTGCTTAAAAAGCATGATTCATATAAAAATGATATTTCTTGTATGACATCCAGCAACAACATAAGACTGAGATGAAAATGAAAACAATCACCTAAATAAGCTCTGCAGAGGGATGCTAAAAGGAATATTTCCCACCATTCAGGGAACTTCAGCAAGACTAAAATAAGTCACAAAAGTCCAAGGAACCCTCTTGTGAATTCTATTCTTCACAAAGAGCACCTTTCAAGGTACAAGACCAGAGGCCTATTTCAGTCTCTCTGAGCACACCTCTTCCATGTGCCAACATTAAGTTCCACATGCTGGTTGGTTTTGCATCCTCATTAAATTCTTTTGTAAACCATTCATGTCCTCCAAGTATTGACTTTAAAAATCCTCCTGCTTTTGTCGTCTATGAATTTTGATGCACTCCATATCAAATCAATTTCTAAATCACTAATATAAATGTTAAATAGAAAATAGCTCCAGGCAACCTCAGCCATTATATTCTGCCTGGAGAATCCTTTATCATTTATTATGATCCTTCAGGGGCCCACTTACTACCTATTATTAATCCATTTTCCCTGACCAGTCTTCATAACTCCCTCATGACTTTTCTTACTGGTTTCTTCTGATCTATATTTGGAAAAGTGCTGTTAATATAAATGCAAATCCACCTCACACTGTTAACCTGTTAACCATAGCAGATAAAGATCACATTTTTCTCTGTGATTTGTTTCCAGTTTCATGCTGACACCAGCTAACAACTCTCTGCCTTCAAATACTGTACTACATTCCCTAAGTATGAAGATGTTATCCCAGCTTAGATAATATTAAACATTAGCATCATCTACTTTCTTAGCCTTTGCCAAAATGACAGAGTTGGTCTTCTAGTTTTTGCTAACAGATGGTTTCTTGTGATTCAAAATGGAAGATCAGAGACATCTCTCAGGCAGCACAAATAATTCCTTCTCTAAACCAAAGCAATTTCACCTTCCATGGTTCTCAGCTGCGTCATACTTTCTCCCTTGCTGCGTATGCTGCTTACACCATCATATTCCAGGAGACAATAAGGATCAGCTAACTGTTCTCCCTCTCTCAATAACTGCAGAGATCAGGCATGTAAAGTGGGTGTTTAATTATCCTGCTGTTATCCCATCATCAAAAAATGATTGCTTTATTATTTTGGCAGGAAGTTGTAGTCCTTGACTCTTACAAATACTCATTTATCTTACATGTTCTGCTAGTTATGTTGGCTTTCAATGTCTACAAAAGCACTGTGTAAAGTGAAAACGATAACCATACCAGCTGCTTTGGAATGTTCAGGAATTCAACTTCCAGTTCTTAATTAAGGCACAATAAAGATTTTACTCTTATTACTGAAGCAATGGCCATCACTGTTTAACTAAGGTTAAGGTGCAGTTGCACGTCTATGGAGATGTTGGGTTTGGAATATTGTAGTGCGAGAAGGGAAGCAGGTGGCAGCTGGAACAGGTTGGCCCTACAAGATCTGCTGAGGTGGGTTTCTCTCTGGGACAAGGAAGCAGCAGTCAGTTGCAGTGTGCCAAGTGTTACACGGCCAGACAGCCTGGGCTGCAGCACTGCAAGAGCTGTGGGGAGAAGGGGAGAGAGGCTTTGTGCAGGTGCAAGAATGGGAGGTCTTCCCACGGACTGAGGAAAAGGCGAATTTCTTCCTTCAAGGGCATGGGAGATTTTCTTGAGGTTCAGACAGCTCAAGACTCAAGGGGCAGTTGAGTAACAGACCAACTCTTGGGGTGATGTGGCCCCTGAAATAGGCAAGGCAATGGCTAAATGCACAACCCTCTTCTGTCCAAATCTGATAAGGATGGGAAGAATTTTCTACAGTCAGTGAATGTACATACGCTGTACCCCCCCTTCCTCTTCCTATATATAGTTATAGTACCTCCTTCTGGTACTGTAACATATGCCTATTTGAAGTATAGTGCAGCTGTTATTTTAAGAAGAAAAGCTGTTTAATTGGGTAATTAAACAGAATATTGTTTCTACCACTCATAGAAGCTTTTTTTAATATTTGAGGGAAATGAAGGCAAGTCACAATACATGTAATCTCCAGTCAAAGTTGGGCATACTTATACTCTAGTAAGAAATACTGACTGATTTTTCAAGAACTTATTGAAATCTCATGAGTTAACTGTATTCATATGCAGGAAGGCTGGGAATTTTGGCAGAAGCTGTGCTTGGCTAAGAAGGCAGAATCTTATTGAACTAAAATGCAAAAAGAAAATATACAAGAGGTAGAAGGTGGTACAGGAGAAAAAAAAAGGTAAAATATTGCCTGGGTGCTTAGGGATGAAATCAGGAAGGCCAGAGCCTGTCTGGAGCTCAGATGTGTGAGGGACATTTAGCACAATAATAAGGGACTTTACAGTCATGCTATTTGTAAAACAAAACTCAGGAAAAAGTAGGGATTCACTGGGGACTAGAGGGGACAAAAATGAACAATGTGGAAAATTTTGAAGTACTCAGTGCCTACTTAGACTGGTAAGCAAAACCTTCTTCCAGACCTCCAGACCTGTATTCATCAGCAGAGTTTGAGAAGGGGGAGTGCAAAAAGTAGTGGAGGAACATTATGTTAGGGACTCCTTAGAGAAGCTGAACTCGAGATCTATGAAGATAATGGGATTTACATAAGGATGCTGGCAGAGATTGTGGATGGGATGGTGATATTATTGTTATCAGCTGTGAAAAGGAGTGGCAACAGGGCAGGTCTTTTAAGTGGAAAAAGGCTAACTCGATGCCTGTTTCCAAAGAAGGCAAGGTGGAGGACCCAGGGATCTATAGGTCGCTCATCCTCCATTCAGTCCCTGGGAAAATTGTGGAGCACATTCTCTTGAAATCCATTTCCAAGCTTGTGAAGGACAAGAAAGTAATTAGGAACAGTCAACACAGATTTATCAAGGGCAACTTTTGCTTAACCAACCCTGTGGCCTTCTATAGAAAAATAATTGGCAATGTGGGTAAGAAGAGAGCCGTGATTTTAGTGAACATTGATTTCAGTGAGGCCTTTGACACTGTATCTCACAGTATTCTCACTTGTAAGCTCCGGAGGTGTGAGCAGGACAAATGGGCTGATAGGAACCTGTCTGGACTGGCAGGCACAGAAGGTTGTCATCAGTGGCTTAATGTCTGGCTGGCAGAGAGTGATGAGAAGAGTAGTCTTGTAGTCAGTCCCTCAACACTGGGGTTCACATTGTTCATTGTCCTCAGAAGTGACCCGAGTGGTGACACACAAACCGTTCTCAGCACATTCACAGATTAGGGGCAGTGACCAACACAATGAATTGCAGACTTCCAACCTAGAGAGGCCTTGTGAAATATGAGAACTAGGCCAGCAGATGTCTGGTGGAGTTTACCGAGATGTGCAAAGGCCTGTAACCAGGACGGGGATTCCCACTCATTGGTACAGGCTGAGACATGATGAGCTGGCCACTGACTTGCTGAAAAAGACTTGAAATTCCTGGTGGCAAGGTCAGTAGAATGGACTCCTGGGTGAATATGAGCCAAGAACGTGCTCTTAGTGCAAATAAAGGAAACTATGAATAAGTTTCAGTAGGGGGATTGTGGTCTGCAGACTGTACCCCTCTACTTGGTCATGGGGAATCCAGCTCTGCAATAGTGGGTTCAGTTTTTGTTCTCCCATTTCAAAAGACCTTGTGTGGACACCGGAGAGTGTGAAGCTGTAGGTTTTCAAGATATCCAGGGACCGAGGACATGTGACCTACAGAAATAATTTCTGGGAATTTTGTTTATTATGCAGAATCACAGAAGAGCTGCGGTTGGAAGGGACCTCTGGAGATCAGTCAGTTCAATCCCCCTTTCCAAGATTTGACTAGACAAGGTGAAGACTTGCTGATATTGGGAATATCCACTGGTTGGAGTGGGAGGTTGGACTAGAAGATCTGTAGAGACTTTTCAACCAAGAGTTTTGTGGGAAAAATCATTCATGGATATGACTTTTCTGTAAGTATATTACCAGAAACATAATGACAATAGCAATATCTAGATTAGTCAAATGTACAATTTCTGCTCTGTGTTGC
>VZTI01004938.1:879762-925948 GCA_013397865.1 Struthidea cinerea | reverse complement strand
TATCTCCGTGTCCTTGAAACAACTGCTTTGAAACGTTTTTTGTTTTCTGTCCTTCTCAGGCTCAGTTTAAAGACACAGAAAAGATTGGTGGGCATAGGGTAGCGATAGGGGATACACATTATAAAGTCACCCCAAGACAAAATCTGAAAAGATTGTGGCAGATGGGTCCTGGCTATTGGACAGCCCTACCTAAAGAGAAATAGATAGGAAGTCTTGGCGTCCTTTGAACAAACAACAAAATTCCCTTTAAAAATATTTTATAGAAACATATAAGAAGAAATCTAACAAAAAAAAGAGGGACTAAAGGGTAACATAAGACAGACTCCCTGCTAGTACATGGAAAAAGATTCATATATTGTCTGCATTTTTCAGAATATGAAAGAAAGATACTGAGTATGTGCCCCCTGTAACAATACTAGGAAGATCTTGGCCGTCTGTATAGTATGGGATGGGAAAATGACAGACAGTAGGCAGAAACTCTCTCTTGCAGAAGATGATTTATCTTGAATTGTTCACTCTTGCATTGTTACTGCTGGTGAAGACAATAACTGTCCGTGGATGCAAAGCTGTTGGTGTTCAGAGAACTCCAGCTGATGCAGCATGTTGTAGCACCTTTCCTCAGTGCTTCAAGTGAGCTGGTGTTCAAACGTACATCTACAGAGCCTGCAGAGGAAATTGAGCTGATTTTTAAAAATGATATATAACAGCAACCAAACTAGTTGAGAAAATATAAAATCAACTCACGTGGAAATATATGATATGGTAGCTGTCATAATTCAACTTCCTAAAGTACCTCAAGAGCTGCTACACTTTAGTGCAGTTTAGACCTGTAAAATAAGCCTCTAATTGCCCAGTTCCAGTGGAGACATCTGCAGTGGGGTAATCAAGAACAGACTTGTGATAAGGCTTCAGCTTGAAGCCAGGTTTTCCAGAAAGCAAGACAACAGATATTTGCAAGATGGTCAATATGTTAAATGCTTAGTTATTCTGGAGATGACTATGGAAGAAATAATCACAAGCATATACATGATGAGGACTCCATCAAATCAGAAATTACCATTCGCCAGTGATCAAATCTCACTGCAGCTACATTTAAATTGCATGATTCCCCATGGGGCATACTGTTATGAGGATGAAATCATTGGGAGTTTGTCAGGCTTCAGTTGGATTCAAACATTCTCCTGGGAAGGACACGTTGCTGTAATTCTGAATTTATAACATTGCCATCCTCAACACTGTGACAACTATTGTTGTAACACCATCTCTGGGGAGTTAAAATGTAAACACATCTCAATCATGCTGCTTAGATTTAAAAAGGGAGTAAGGATTTGAAATACAGAAATATCTAGATGACTCTGTCTATGGAATAACTGGTATTTTAGGAGCAAGTTCAGACGATGAAGAAAGTTGTCTTCAAAATGCTACTTAAATAGATGCATAGCTAAGTCCTGAATCAGGTGTTATTTATAGCGAGCAACTGTCCTAACCTTGTCAGACACATTTGTTTTTTGTCTGTGTGCCTGTCGGGAGAAGAAAATTAGAAGTTGAACTTGAGGCTTTCTCTCTTCCTCTGCTGTCATTCCCCAGAATCACTTGCAAAGCAATTGCCAAACCCAGAAAGATATTCAAAAAATGTGGACTTCAAATTATTTTAAGACTGCAAGCCCCAAGTAGAGTTACATCAATATAAAGCACACTGATAAAATAGTTGGCCAATAAGCCATGTTCCATACAGGGATTATTTTGAACCCAAAGAAAAGTGGAGCTGTGGTGCCTCCTACTGGCTCTGTTTGTGTCTCTTATTCCTATCTGCCATGTCTCAGGAATGTTACCATTAGATCTTTGAACTATTAATGCAGACGTAATGATGGTAAAGAGTGCCTCAGATAAGGTCTCAGATATGAAGGTCTGCAGCTGTTTAAAAGAAACTGAAAGTCATGAAAGCAGTAAGTGACTCACAAATACATGTCCAACAGGAGCAATGTATACATTTTTTCTTACAATCCCACTTACCAAATGGACAAGGATGTTTTTTTGACAGATTATTTCATTTGATGTAAAACTGAATATGCTTTTTACATTGATCTTACTCCAAGACCTAAAAATGTTCTTTGATTCAAATGTTGTTCTGATTCAAAACTAACAAAGTAGGATCACAAGAATAATTCATTTTTCTGGAGCTACCTCTTTTCCACAGGCTGTAAATTGTACCAGACATAATTTTAAATTGATCTATGGATGAAGAGCCTGGTAAGTCATTATGTTTGTAGGGGAATTTATGTCTCAGTACTACTGCATATATCCAGCCTTCCCATGCAATCTAGATACAAGAGCAAAAATCAACATGTTCAAAATATTTAGGAAAATATAACCTTTGTTATTTAGGGAAAAAAATCAGTGTTATTGCTGAAATCATATGTTTTAATAAAGAATTAATCTAACAGTTGCAACAGCACTGTGCATCAGAACATGGCTGATGTTGGTGTGGCTTTTCCTTTGGCCACTATGTTAGACAGGTACAGCATCCCTGAACAGGTACTGTGCAAATTTTCAAAGTTTTCTGAAAATTCCAGCATCAGTCACTGATTTGGGATGACTAGGCATATTCTTGGACTGTACATACTCAGCCCAGCAGTGATCCACCAGTCTGTCCTGTAATTTAAACACAGCCTCTTCAACAGGTCCACAGACTCCTCTCTGCAAATTCTATCCTCAAAGATAAATTTCATTCACATGAATGAAACTTAACACAGGTAAGTACATGATCATTATGCTTACCTTTGGACTATTTGTCCCCAGGACACAGGGAAGTCAGTGTGACAATACTGGATTTGCATTTAAATAAATGTGTAGCATGAGACAGCATATATATAGCAACTATGTAGATAGTGGGAACTCAGAGCTTTCAGATCCTCATAACCTTAAAAAGCAGAACTACCATGTAATATTTTTTTGCTGGTATTTCAAATAATTAGTAGGACTAGACAGGAAGATTCAGGACACACAGCAAACAGTTTTCACAGCTAACAGCTGCCATGCAGAAGAATTTGCATTGGGAACTTGAAATGCGCAAAAAATGTAAACAGGAACCAATAAGGGAAATCACAGCACAGATGTACAAGTGATTATAACACTTCTTGCCTGAGATGCAACGATGAAAAAAACCCCTATTAATTAATAATCGAGCTTCTTGAACTCATTCAAGCTTTGAAGGACACAAAAAACCTACAGTGTAACAGAGGTCACAAATGCTAGACAGAACCTGAACAAGTTTCTAGCCCAGAAAGAAGGACAAAATCCAGCACAAAACAAATAGAAATACGCATAGTGTACTGTACTGAATTTCATCCAAAGTTCCTCTCAGGCTCTGATTCCACCTTCTGCAGAGAGATGACTTTTAATACAGTCAAATATTTCTTCAGGAACATGACAAATTACTTGACAAGTTGAAGAGCCTAGGCACGCAAAGGTGTAGTGACTCAGATGCTGACTGTAGCTCATCTGTCCTCAACAAAAAAGATGCTTTTCTCATGCAGCTGCACAGACACTCTACCTTTGCAGTCATTATTCACAGCCATGTTGTCCGAGGACAACATCAATATCAGGTACTACCACAAATGGAAATGGCTTCACTGAAGTGTGAAAAGCCAGATCTTTTATTACGGCAAATGAACAAAAATATTTTAAAACGTTTGTGTAGAACAGAAGGTACATAGAAGTTCTTTATCAGACTCATCAATTTATTCCTCTTTGTTTCAGCCATGGCTTTGTCACCATAAGTACTTGTGTCATCTCAGCCCTCCCCTTAGCCTGTAAGGTCTCAGTTGATAAGGCATTTTGAACAGAAACTTTTTATAGCACCTGTTAAATGGTTACTTGATTTCAATAGCAGATTCTGGGCACTCTGTCAACAAAAATAACTTACACCGCTGCTAAGCATGGCCCAGAAAATGATTGTTTTTTTCTAGCCTGCGTTTAGTCTTACATAGAGCAAGAGTTATGTTGCAAATTGGTAAAATTTCTGGCTAGCTGCTGTCTAGAATGGATTATATTAAGAAGTTTATTGCATTACACGACACACATTGTGTCAATAACCATATAGAATGAGCATTGTCTTTCAGATGTTTTCTACAGCATTATGTTGAACTGCTTAGTGTAGTTCTCAAACCACTGACATAATTAAGACATTTAAGTTATTGATGCCATTTGTTTCTCATTTTTTAACAAAACCCACATAATTCTCTATTTTATAAAAAACTCATGGAAAAATATTACTGACATATTTAAGGACACATGGTTTTGGAAGCATTACTTTAATCCCCAGGAAGTAATTTAATAAAAATGGATTTTTCTACCTCAAGACATCTGAAAAAAACCTTGTCATAAATATTGGATCGAGAAATGTCCTTACAGTAACAACTGTCAAAGCTCCAGCTTAAGTAATAAAAAGCTTAAGAAAGTTCACTTTTGATTAATGATACTTTCCTCTCCCTCTAATTTTTAACTAAATGCCATCTTCTAATAGCATAATCAAGGGTCCCCCTACCTTACTTCTATAAATATCCGTGTTGTTCCCTGTAGAGTGCCACCAGAATTGCACCAGATGTGAGTTTGACATGATGCCCTTTAGATTCAGATTTCACAGTTTCAGTAAGTCTGATCCGGCAGAGCCCCACCCACTCCCTTTCCTTTTGTTGACTCCAGCTAATCTGAGAAGTCAACGGAACGCTAACTCACGTACGTCTTTGGAGGGTCAGTCATGTGCCGGACAGATAGACTGACCAGCCACGGCTGCTGAGAAAAGGGAAGTCAGACCAGTAGTGTTGGTTTGCTGCAAACGATAAACTGCTCATTATCCAGGCACGCCTGCTAAATATCAAAATGCCAAAGGCCCAGTGCACTCCTGTGCTATGCCAGGTTTGTGTCAGGGAAACCCTATATGCTGAAGCAGGGGGCTTTATAGGCCCACGGGGCTAAAGGTCAAATTCCAACCCTTGTGAGCCCCTCCCCTTTTAAACTCAACTATTTTAACATATTTAGTGATTGATTTTCTATTTTAACCTCCAGCCACTCTTGAAGTCAACTCATGCACCTAAAAGGAACGCAAATCTCATTAACCCGAAAGGGAAATGAATCTTAAGCCCCCAATTTTTACCACTCAGACGATTTTTAATAGGTGCCAAGAAGGTGGAGTAGGAGAAAGAGAGCAGCTCCTCCTTCCTGAAGAGCAGAGGAAATCCTGCCACACTCTTAAAATCAAGGGTATAGCCAGCTATATTGGGAAGATTGTTCTGGCTTTTGAAACCTTTCTGAACGGAATTGCTTAATGTTGCAGCATCGAAACATCAGAAAATGCGGGATTTAAAAGACAAGCCTTTATTTCAATTTTCCTATGGATGCCTATGTGTTTTCCTCCCTGTTGCTGTGTGCCCTGTTCCTGTTGTGTTGGACTTTACCTGCTGTGTGTGTTATCTTGCTACAGTTATGCCGTACTATCTAATTTGTTAAACACATTTAATATGGTCTGATACTGGTGAATTCCTGAATGCTATACAGACATTCTCACTTTTAGAAATCGTGATTGTTCCCCAGAACTGTTAGTCCCTTTGGCACCTCATGATTTTCTAGGACATGTCAAACCTTTTTTTTTCTAGGAAAGAAGTCACCTCGTTTTATGGAAGTAATTGCATCAAATATAGAGTGACTTGCAGTTTTTTTCTTTCTTTCTTCTTCATTTTGTTATCCAGATATTCCTCATTGTCCCTCTGGGCAATTCTTGTCACAAACAAAATTGTTGCTCCATAGTGATATAACCACAGTCTGCCAATAGGAAGCAAAATGTCACTGACTGCATTGCTGTTATGTGGAGCTTTTCCCAAGCCTGCAGATCTGGCAGCCACAGTAATGTAAATCCTATTCACAGTCATTGTCCCACTGCAATTAACAGAGGTGATGTTTGCTGGTCTGAGCTCACGAGTTTAGGTTTTGTAGCTGTGAGAGCAGCATTTCAAGGTTTTCCTCAAGTATATCCCTCCGAAGTGTGTATGTCCCTTTAGAAACTGTTTCTCTGACATGTGCCCTTACTCCAAATTTTGTGTAGTCCCTTAATGAAATAGAACATGGAAAGAGATTTAGGATTCAGCTTGCCTAGCTAACATACAAAAATAATTTGGCAGCTGGGGCTCCCTGGAGAAAGATGTAGGCAGGAAAAAACACAGTCTGGGACATAATGAATGTTTTTAAAATCCTCACAAGCTTAGGTACATACTGTCAAGACCAGCAACTGATGTATGCTATTATGAAAATGTTTTATTTTTTTCTCTCCAGAATCTGTTTTTAAGCATCAGTTGGTCATATTGCAAATAATCAATGGCAGTGAGTCTTATCAGGTCACAACACTTTAAGTTAAATTTTGCTATATAAATTATGATTTAAATGATATTAAGTAGCATTAGCTCTATGGTAATAAGCAATGGCACATTCTGTACGAACAGATAAGCCTGCTCTTCCTACGCCTGTATCCAGGGTGCTGGGCTGAGTTTGTTCTCAGAGGGAGAAGGATATGATTACTGAGATAAAACAAAATCACACACTACAGCCATTATGGGGAATGGGGGAGGGGAGAATGTTAAATGTATGGAAACTTCAGGAGATTAAAACAATGTGTGCCAAAAGTCTCTGAACGTGTCAGGATTTATAACAGCTGGAAGCAGGAGCAGAGCTGACTCTCCATTTCTAATGCAGAATCCAGCATTTAAGGTGCCAGGATGTTGATTTATCAAGCTTTTTCATTCTATCCCAACAGCCCTCCCACATAACGGTGATTTCTGGGGATAAAGAGAGTACATAAATGTTAAATATTAAACTAATTTCTTACCTCTGGTGTAGCCAAGGTACATTGTTTCAATGCCCTAGGTTATATCTCCAAACACTCGAGGAATATCTAAGGTATAGCAAGTAAGCATAAATCAATTAAAAAACTCCAACCATCCAAGGGCACACTCTTAATGAAATAAAAATTGAAAATCAATCTCAGTAATATGAGAGAACAGAAATTCAGAAGAAGCATGTAGCTTTCAAATAAAAACCTAGTGCTTTTGAATGAAACCTCTTGCAATAAGATCAGAAAGCAAGTCCTTTAGCTCCATGAGGTGTAAAATCGGAGGGAAGTGGCATGTGAGCAACACTGGCTGATTGCATTTCAAGCTGCATTTGAAGTCAGGACCTTCAACACTGAAATGTATGCGTATGTTACTCTAAGTAGTCAAATTCTGCTAATCAGCATGATGACATGTTTTCATCTTTTGACAGCCAGTAGGGACACTTCTTTGATGGTGTTTATACACCTCTGATATGGGTAAAGCAGCCTATTCTAAGCATTTAAAAGCCCCCAGTGTTATGTTAATGAGTAAAGTTTTATGATAAATGCTTGCTGGGGTTATGAATTCCAAAAGCATGAACTGAAAAGAATACCAACCATAGGTGGTATGCATTAACATGTTTTAATGGATGTGAGCTAGAAGAGGAAGAAAACTTTCATTTCCATCAAATCTTCCTTGTATCAATTGCACTATCAGTGCAAGTTAGTGCAACACCCACTTTCACTATCACTGTCCCGAGGTAGGAAGTACAGCTGTAAGTTTCCGAAAATATAATATTAGTCCCTCTAATGAATAATATTTTCTACATAAAGATCCCACTTATTTTTATATTACATCTATCCTACAACAGAAACACAAAATGGCAAAACATCTTGCTCCAAGATTAGGAGATGAGTCTATAGCAGATGCAGGAGAGCACCCTGTCACCTGACCCAGTCTGTGGTCCCTGCAGGGACTTAAACTGACACCATGATGCAGTCAGCCTTAAACAGACTCTAAGCCTAAAAGTTAGTAATAAGAAAGTTTGAAAACAGAAAAATGTCTACCTCACCACATGAATAAATAAATACCATAAAAATAGCAAAGGTGGTAAATGAAAGTGTGCTTTGTAACCTAAATGCAATAGTTTTTTTAGTGAGGAAAGACACAGTGCATGGGTCAAGCAGTTATCAACCTTTGATTTGTATGATGCAGTGATGTAAGACCATATTGTCTCTGCAGGTGTAACAGAAGCTATATATGGTTACCACAGCGAGAATAAATTCTGTAGATTATTCTGGAAATCTGGAATAAAAACAGTAAAAGAATTATGGGAGTTTTCCCTAAAAGACAAGCCAGATACTCAAGAGTTTTCCTTTAACCCAAACCGTGTTTTCTAATGAAGCATAACCCAAAGTCAGAGCCAGCAAAAAACCCAGTCACAAAACTGTGACTGAACCTGTGACTAATTACCAGCTGGATGGAGGACAGTTGATTACAGGGCTTTGCCATCAGAATGCCACTATCTCTGTGCAGACTGGGTGGGCCAGGAAGACCGGGTCTCAGACTTATAAGGCACTACTGTAGATGCTTGTCAGTTCAAAATGAAGCCAGCACCAGCACACTGAAAGATTATTCAAGGATTGGCTGTCACTTTAAAACCAGAGAGGGTGTCTCTGGTCAATGGTGGGCTTGGGCTTCTCTGAGTGGGAAGTCTTGACAGAGAGCTGCTGCTGACAAGGAACTGTGGTTTGTGCATTGGGGTCTGGGAGTGAGGAGTTTGGTTGAGCTGCTGATTGATGAAAAGTTTAGTCTGATTTAACTCCTGGCACATCATGGTTTCTGGCACAAATGTGTTGTGCTTGGGATGAGGCAACAATAATCCAAACCCAGCATGTAGTGAGCCTTCAGCATTCAGAAAGCCAACTCCTGTCTTGCATGGGACAGTTGGAAGTTGGGTTGATATCTTAATACCATTCCTTCCTGGCTCCGTGGGGTCCCACATGCTCCCACAGAAGCCTGGGCAGGTTCACTATTAAGTCAGTAGCAAAGAGTCAGGAAGGGTATTTGTTTGCATTTCGGCAGGAGAGTTTATTGCATCTTCACTGTCGGGGTTCGCAGGGGCAAATACCAGGATCATGGCTAACTTTGGGTTTTTCCCGGGGCCGGGGGAAGGCGGGATCAGGGAGCGGGGACCAATGGGAGAGCCCCGGGGGAGCGACGAGGGGCCAAGGTCAGCAGCCAACCGGGGAATTCAAACTGGAGCAGATCAATTTAACAGAACCATGCACTCTAGGAAAAGCCTTTTGGTCACCTTAACATAAAGGTATGTTCACCGGCTGCCACAATATCTGTATTGATCAGAGGGAGAGTGTGTGGATGCTTCAGATGCTGTGGGCAACGCAATGTCACTTTAATGTAACTTTCTATAGGAGTCTTCTGTTTTCCCTTGCACGATCTGAGAGATTTCCTGAATTTACTTTTTTTACAACCTGAAACAAGTTAGCTATGCTAATTTAGCAGGTGGGTTGGGAGGTTGGCATTTCCTTAGTCAGTGCTATCTCACATTGTCTCAGTGAGATATAAACAAGAAAAGGTCAAGAAAAATCCAATTGTAGAACAGCAAGTTATGCTTGGGAGAGGGAAGAGGTAAAAGAGGAAGGATACTGTAGCATTTGCTGTCACTGTATCATTTCTAGCCAGGTCAAGGAAAAAATCTTGCTTCCTACCTTGATAAACCATTAGTAATAGGTCAGCAGTCAGCTGCTTCCTTTATCAGCATAGGGAGCTTAAATGTCAATGATTAAATGTTTCCATGGAGATCCCCTGAGCTTCACTAATGTGGGCACATTATTTACACCCACACTGCTGGAGAAATGAGAATGACAGCACGTTTTTTTTTTGCCCCAGCATATCTGAGCAGCTGGACTCTGAAACAGCCTCTCAGAACACAGAGGCAGATCTCAGGGAGGTGAGAGACACCTGTTCATCTGATTTTGGTTCTTGTTGGAAAGGAGCAGCCAGTGTTTTTAACGTTGCATTCTGGAGAGATGACTCCAGTGCAGAGGGATTGTCACAGCTGCTCGGTAGTAAAAAATGAATCCTTACAGGAGGCTGCAGCAGGTAGTACATCAACTCTGTGACCTACATAGGCTGCACACACTTTAGTTGTTAATTTATTTCATCTGGGGAAAGAGCAGATAAATCCACAATCAGAGGAGTGGGGGAATATCTTGTGTGTTCCAAATTGGTTCAGCCTGGTTCAAGCTGATTATCTTGCATGGGAGTCACTTCAGAGTGACTTTCTCCATTAGTATTAATAACTGAAGTGTGAAAATTAATGGTGTTATTCTGATGAATATTTCATCTGCCATTTAAATAAACTAATTTTCATTCCTTTCCACAAGCATGCAAGTTATGATGATATGACTGTAAGTGAATTTTGACGTCATGTACATACTTATACAGCATGTTCCTGAATATTTACTTTCCATCTATGGTGATGTAGAAGGGATATTTTTAGGCAAAACAGAATGAAGTGCCATGGGACTTGCTACAGCATCTTCTGCAGCCTGAGCAACTGCATGCAGGTGGCTGCCAAAATATTTTGTCAAATCAAATATTTTGATGTATGATAAACTAATAGAATACACAACTATGTATTTTAAGGCAGTACAGGCATGTTTAGTGATGAGCAATAATAACCTATGCAGTTTTCCATTAAAGAAAGCTTCAGAGTGAAATCTCTCCTTAGACACTGCTGTCCAGATGTGGTAGGTTTTTCCATGGACTGTCCTTTTGTCTTCATGAGATGCAAAAACCATTGGAGACACAATTGGCAAATATGTATGACAGAAATATCTGAAATGTCTGTCAAGTGAAATCAGATATGCCATGAGCAGCTTAGATTCCCATCTCCTCCACTATCCCTGGCTTTCACATAAAGTAGATCAGCCCTAGAGCCAACACAGCGTTCTCCCAGTCCCTGAACAAGTTGGCTTATACCATATCCATTATACTTGTTGGCTTTGCTGTAGATGCAACAGGGACGAGGTAATAGCTTTTCACTTCCTTCCCAGACACCCGAAGCCCTAGAGGAAGCAGATTTTGGGTTTTGGGGAGAGAGGATAGAGGTTTCTAGCTGGGCGTAGGCAGGCCCAGAGGATGGAGCAGGACCTCTTGGAGCCCTGGAAGCTGGCATACATGGGTTTCCTGAGTGCTGGATGTCCAGCAAGGCTCCACTGTGCCGAGAGTTTTCCCTTCATTAGAGAAGAGGCTGAGTCTAGACCTGTGTCTTTACTGAACAGCTGGGTTGTAGCTATGCTTTTGCAATAGCATTCCTGGAAGTACCACTCTGTCTGATGGCATTTCTGGGAAGGCAGCAGAGCACCACTAACTCTGATTTAGTGTACAGCTTAAATTAAGTCCTTCCTGGAAGTGTGGCTGATGCGTAGGAAGATGCAAAGATCCTCCTTGTATAAAATCTGTTAAAGCTATTTGTTTACCATTTTAGAAAAGCAAAACACTGCTAGTAAGGACAGTCTTCTGGATGTGTAAGGACCACATGGACAAATTCATTAAAAAACAGAGTTGGATTGATTGTTACTGATCCTGCTTCAAATAAATTGTGCTTTGAATAAATGCAAGACAGAAAAAAATTAAGTAGGTTCACAGTGAATTTAAGAAGAGAAGTCTGTTATCAGTGATGCTAATGAACTCACTAGCTACAGCGTGGATTTTTGATCTGGATACCCTTTACAGTGCTGAACTTGAAATAAATCCATCTTATTAAACATTAAAAAAAAGCAGCAATGGGATGTCTAAGTATTTTTAATAGAAAACTGAGCTGGTTGCTTCTTGTCAGTAGTCTTGTTCTGGTTCAGGCTAGGAAAAAAAAATGACCCCAGTTTCATGGCTGTCAATGCAGGTTCCCCTCTCAACCTAGAAATTAGGGGGCCATTACCAACAAGTGTAAGAGGGTTGTTCTTATCCATTACCACACAGATCCCAAGTGTCCATAGACAGGTGACTGACTGAATGTGTGAGAATCCAGTGAATCTGTGAGACTTAAGCTTAGGTCATAGAAATCTTGTTCAGTACATTGGGGAAATCCATAGTGTTGTTTCTTTAGTTATTCTTCTTCAGACGGCCTTGGCCCTTTTTAGCTCAGCTGGATCTGATCCAGCTGATCAGGCAGCTCACACACGTTTGGTAAGGGGATCTGCAGAACCCCAGGGGTGGTACAAGGAAACACTCAGAGTAACTGCAATTAACTCACTTTTGATGTATCCTGGTTGGAGCTCAGTCGCGCCATGTAGGCAAAGCCCACACATGGGCTCCATTCAGATTTAGCCATTAGACAATTACCCAGCTGGACCTGAGCTAATAAGCAGTGCTGCTTCATGTGCTCTGAGGTACCAGTCAGGTGTACCACATCCCCAGAAGGAGGAGTACGAGAGTGAGAGGAAACACATAAAGGACATCTCTTTCCACAGGTGCCCTGCTTTACTCCCCAACCCCTGCACTCACCTGCACACCTTTATATTTTAGTCATGAGCACCAGTGGTACGCAGGACACATCTTAGCTAACCGGGATAAAGATTAAAGACAAAGCATTAAGTGCAGCAGGACACAAAAAGAGGGAAATGTGGCTAATCAAGCTGAGGCATAGGGACCAAATGCCAAGGTCCTGACCACGTCCCAGGGTGCAAGGTCCATTTGCTGCTTGTCCTGCCTTCAGGCCAGTGGTAAACCCTCTCCAAGGGAGACTTTTGGAGGACTCATTTTTCTGAAGATCATCAGCCCACTTCACTCATCCCCAGACAAATGGGCTACCTAACATGCAGCACAGTTTCCTGGAACACCATTTTTCACTAAGGTTAAGGGTTGATACTGTTATTTTGACTTTCTTCCCGCTTTGAAAGGATAAATCTATATAACAAGGAGTTAGAAAAGCATGTCTGATACTCAGCTTAAATCTAGACATCCAACAGAGAAAAATACTGCCATATATGCCTTGCAAAAGAACATTCTGTTCTATTTTTAAGAACATAGAAGGGTATAATCTGAATTTTTTTCTTCCAAAAAGAAAAAGTAAAATACAAAGAAAGTAACTTTCACTGTGACTCAGGCTTTAACATCTTTTGTTTCTTCATGTTTTTTCACACTGCTGCTCACTTTTTTTGCCAGCGCCGTGTACCCTTTTAGAGACCCATAGGAATTGTTCCAAATTTTCAGTACAATATTTTATATAATATTATTCTTTATGTTGTACTTGTGTCAATATGGCAGGTTTTATTACTGTGCCATGTTGCATACTGAGCTGTGAAGAACAGCCTACTTGCTTTAGATCTTTAACGTGGAAAGAAGGATGGTAACTATTGATCCTTGCCAGAAGATACATGAAAATCTGACACTTCAAATAAACTGAAAACTTTTAAAAAATGGATGTTGAATTTCAGCAAGTCTTGAGATAGGGAAAATCATTAGTGTATCTAGTTCAAGAATATGACTGCAGCAGTAGCTAGTATCTGGCAGAGATAGTTAGCAAAGAGAAAATATTTTTTCCCACTCTCTTCTTTTAACTGTCTTTCCTTCCTTTCACACTAAATTTAATTTAGTTTAGTTAAAGCCCTTTTTCTGTATTATCTTTTTTTTGTTTTTTAATCTGTGGGGCAGCAATTTTTATCTGGGCCTGGGAAGGAAATAGGTTGATTTTGTGTTGAAAAGGTTACAGGACTTTACATAGCAATTACAGAATTATTATAAATACATGCACATACAGAAACAATATTTAAAGGTCCTTGCTACTGCGACATAGCCCATTACTGAATTTTCAGGCTGTGGAAACACAGAACAAAATAATATTACTTACTTTAACTCTGTGAGTTAAAGGAATTATTCTCTTTGATTTGAATTGCAGTTGGTTCTTTGTTCTGTGTTAAAATAAAATCTGTCCTGATTTCTTGCCTGTTTATCTTGTGGATAAACACGACATAAAACAATGATGAGTAGCATTATTTTTGGCTGTAGTGTGCTTTTCAGAGTAGGTGGAATGACACAACACAAGACCATTAATAAAGATGCAACTCCTGTTCTTTAGACTTCTCCAATTCAAGACCTTCCCGATTAAATCTTTTACATTCACAGAAAAAGGAACTAGGCAGGTAATGCATCTGAGGCTTCTATGCAGTAGCATAAATAGCTTGTCCTTGCTTCCCTTTTCCACATGCCTACATGTTATTTCTGCATGCTCTTACACTGAGCAGCACACTGTATTTTGTAGCAGTCTGTGCAGGAGAGCTGTCCTGATGTTCAGAGTTGCCATGAGCTAGGACAGATCCCCAGGGCTAGCCTGTGTCTTTGGAATTGCTTAGAAATGCAAGACAGACAGTAAGATGCTGAAGCAGCCAGTCTGTAATGCCTTGGAGAAGGAAATTAATGTCTAGTAACAAGCTCTCTTGTTTTATTACCAATGCTACTGTACAGCAGAGGCAAAGAAGGTATTTGTTTGAATTCTGTGAAAAAATGCATTGTCTTTTTCCCTAGTTTATTTTCTTTACAATTTGTCAATGCAGTTGTGTGTAGATGGATCCGTGTGACTGGCTGGATGTGACACAGGCATGTCTGAGTGATGCTGTGGCTGAACTAGAACTCAATGGAGCTTGTATCTTAGCAAAGATACATGGGCCTGAATGCATATCATATATTCATACAGGCCTTTTGCTGGCCCTGAATTTATTACAGATAAGTAGGACAAGGGTCCCCAAAGTATTCTGTAGAAACACTTATTCTTTCCATTCCAGTAAGTTACCAAGTGTTGTTTACGAGTATCACGAACAGTATTCATCACTGATGCTTGCTGTCAGGAGAAGAGCTCTTGCTGTGATCTCAGTCCTGAAATGCTCCTACTGAACCTGATGTGGAGGATGAGGTGTTTATGGGAAGAAGTTCTCATTCCCTCTATTTTCCTTATTCAGAAGTGCAAGACTTGATATACTTTGCACATTCTCCAAACAAACCTCAAAGCCTCTTGGAATCACTCTTTACCATTAGTTTGTTAGTGGTATATTACAAAGGTCACACCATCCCCTAAAGTGTACTTTGAAATGTTTTCTAGAAGGGAAGCAAAATACATCTAGCTTGAAGCAGTTCATTTTAACATGACTAATATCATAATGTATTTAATAACCTTCTAATGTATGTAGCAACCTAGAATATGCTCAGAAGTTTTATCACTGAAAAAACAAACCTGCAGAAAATGTACCTTTCTCTCTCTCTCTCTCTAACTCTTTCTATTTTTAAACAGTAATTAAATCATGATTAGGTTGTGAATTAAGTTTTCTTTTTCTCAAGGTTCTTCTTCTGTGCCCAAGGCATAATTATTCAGGCACAATTCCCAATCTATCATTCAGGAAGGATTAAAGGCCTCTTGGTTTATACAGGTTATCTGGGTGATGACATGCTGGTCACTGCTGTTTGCTGGGGATGGGCTGTGTTACTGCCCATCCTGCGTCTCAGTCTCAGACAAATGTGTATTTCCAAGTCTCCATTTGTGTCTTCTGTTAGGGTTGGAGTAGTAAATCCTTATTTTTGTAAGACATATAAAAATCCTCTGCCATGATATATGAATAACTATGCAGCTGTTATTTGTTTGATACAACATTTCATTCCAAATATATTGTTTATCCTAAAAAAAGCCACCAAAACCCCTGTAATTTTGTCATACAGTGTTTGCATACACTGACTTAACTTTTCAGCATCTCTTTTTGTTGCACCCAGCTGTAGTAAGGCAAAATTCTGTAACGGCAAAGCAGACGCAAATTTTGACATCCAACTTTGTACAGAGGTTAAGACCATCATTGAGACCACAATTTCATCAGGGAGTGGCTTAGCATGTGTTTTCTTTAATTTTTTTTTAACATAACCCTCCCCAGAGAGGTTTGGTATTGTTGAATGTGGCCATTAGTCTGTCTGCTGTTTGTTGCAATGCTGTTGGAGTTTCACTCCTAGCAATGTGCACAGGCTTGGTGCAATTAAAACTTGCAAAGCAAAACTATGCGGTTGGGCACTCTGTGCCTGAAGTGTTTCATTCCTAGGTCTAAATCAGTCACTGTGGTTTTGTATTGGAGTTTTCCTGGTTATCAGAAACCCAAATAGCAGACTATACTAAAGAAGCGTGTTTCTGCTGTGTGCAATGATTGTCAGCTCTTTGAATTCATGTGTGCAAGTCTGTTAGAATTGTTTCAACAGGAGTGCATTTGACAGCAAATTTTCCCTGAAGTTATGGAAATATATAAATGTGTTGATTTCATCAGATATTTTCCTGTGGAAAGAAATTGAGAAAAACCACATAGGATCAGAATGGAGAATACACATTTATGTAGAGAAAGATAGCTAAAGGTATTGTTCAATTTTAATTTTTTTTAATCATCCCAGATAGAGTTAACAGAGTCTGGGTGAGGTAACTACAGCTCTTGCCTGTCTGTCTGCTGCATGCCTCAAAACATTTGCATGCACCTGAATAAAAGTATTATTCCTGAATTTTTTCACATTTTTAGGCACATGTGTGCACTACATTGTGCTAATGTTGCTTGGGATTTTTAGAATCATGTTACAGCAGGAGATTAACAAGTGTACTGAATATGATATTGCTATTCAATACAATTCCATCTTTAATTTTACTTTAAATTTAATTTCCTGATTTCTTCTGAAAGATTTGGCCCATTGTAGTCTTTATATGCAATGGTTTTGTCATGTCTTTCCATGAGTATTTCCTAAAGCCAGCAGAGTACTCACTGACTTGTAATATAGATATGAGTTTGTTTAGTAGTGTTACCAAGAGTTTTTTCTCACATTTTTTTTTCTCAGTAATATTCAACTTGTAGCAGGGCAATTGGATTTCTCACACAATATAACTTGTCAAAATCAGTCTTCTTGCATTGAAGTGCTGAAGTGTAATCTTCCATCTTTCTTAGTACTTTCTGCATAGTAAAATTTAATCACTGTTTTGTTTAAACAATAGGGACCTATGCATCTGAATAATTGCTGCATTACTTACCCAGCTTCTGGGTACTCTGGCCTCAGCAATGTCTCTTGCTTTCTTTGAGTCTTTTCTTTCCTTTTCCTTCTGACTTTATACAAACACAATAAAGAACCAAGACCCCGAACCACCAAGTGGAGGCTCCTGCAGTTGGAAGCAACCAGACTATGACCTGAAGGAGCTGCCAGTCTGTGCCATAAGAGCCACCACACACCTCCTGCTCTCTGAGACAGGGACTGGAGTACTCAACAGGCTCACAATGCTGTTGAAGACATGCTGTCATTATTCGGCTTTAAAATAAAAATTAATTTAGCTCTTGTACCTATTCACAGAAATTTTCTTGTCACATTCCCAGTGTTATTAGGTTCATATATTCACTGGTAGTTTACCTGAAGGCTATGGCACTTCTGAAGTTTAAGCCTAGGTAGTTTTGCTTGATCATGTACTTGCAATTCATATTTTCCTAATATTGTTTTGTCTATGTAATTTAAATTTGTCTGGGATTTAGTTTTTGTTTGGTTGGTTGGTTTGGTTTAGTTTTTTTTTCCTTTTCCACAGCACCAGAACTCTCTGTAGTTGGTGCATTCACTGATGTCCTTCTGTCAGTTTGGCATGCCACTACCTATTTGTGTGCGGCTATGTCTCTGCATCTGGTGCTTCTCTGAGCTTTCCAAATAATTTCGTTCCTTGCCATTTTGTGCTGCATTAATATCCTCCATGCACAGTCTCATTCTTCAGTTCCTGCTTGTTTCTCTGACAGATTACAATATGATTGTTTTAATTTGTCTTTAACTTTTGGTATAATGATGTCTCTTATCTCAGTTATGGTTAGCAGTTCAGGATGCTTCATTTCAAGGCAGAAGTGATGCAGAAATACATATTTACCACTATGGGTTGGGCACTGAGATAGAGCAGTATCAAACATTGTTCTGTCATCAGGATGTTACCACCATATCTGCACATCTGCCCTTTAAATATACTTACTTTTCTGCTTCTTTGCAGTATTTGTCAGGTATATGAACTTCTGGCTTTGGTTTTTTTTTTTTTTTTTGGTATAGCAGATGAAGACTGCTGTGAGTCACTTTCAAGACTGGACTTGGCACATTGTCTAACTTTCCTCTTGTCCAAAGCATTTAGCTATTAGCAAGAAGGCTAAAAATATTCTCAGATGTGCTTTGAACCTTTGATTCCTGTTGCTAGTCAGAAATTACTGCCTCTTTCAAGAACTGATAGTTGCATGGGGCAGCTCTCTTCTGCAATGTAGCAGTATCCCAGCTGATTGCTTATTTAATGGTAGTTGTTGAAAAGGATCTTTTTATTATCTCCTTAGGAAAAAAAAATGCTTCTGGAATAGCTCTGCCCGTGGGTCCTCCTGTTTGGATGCTAACTTGTCTGGCAGATAATATAATTTATGCCAACCTCTATTCATAATATGAACTGACGTTGCTACATTTGTTTTTTTTTCCTTTTATCTAAAGCTATTATCAATTACTTTTAACACTGTTAATTGAGGAATGTCTATTTTTAATGAGTACGGCTTCCTGGTTTTGCCTGTGAGTATTATTACTATGCCTTCATGACCTGACTCACTTTGGCCATCGTGCTAGGAGCAAAACAGCAAAGAAGGGGCCACCAGGACATCACAATACTCAGGCTTTTTTTAGTCCTCCATATACACTCTCTCATCTCCTCAAACGCTGTAAAGAAATCCCTAAGTTAACACGTCTCTCCTCTCCTTGTGCCACTTTCTCTCATTAGCTGATTATGTTTGAAGACTTCGGTGTCAACAGGGGTTGCACCAGATGACAGCTCTCGACTAGCACTCCTGTAGGCACAAGCCAAACCAAAGAGGGAGGGAAAAGGAAGGGGAAATAGAAAAAAAAGGACAGAGAATGAACTGAAGGTCACATTCCTCTCCCTTTCATGGAACAGATGGGATCAGAGCTACACAATCACAAAGTACAATTTATGATTGTGGGGTTTTAATCTCCTAATAATAGAAAATTCTGTTTCAAGAGGTCCCTGTGCAGGGACCTTGATATTTAAACACCATATTTAAAGAAAAGTAGTATAGAAAAAAATATGAATGTGACGTGTTTTATACAGAATGAAACATTATTTCCTGTACAATTACAAATATGAGTTAGGAGCAAATAATCTGCTAGCTCTATTCATGACTTCCTGTGGCATGAATCCACAAAAAGCTTAGCATCATGGCTATAAGTAAGGAAGAACCTGATATTCTAAGGGTAAAGGCCAGAAAAATGACACAATTAGAGAGGCCCTCATCTCAGCTTCTTTGAACTAACAGTTAACACTCTCTGTAATTATTATTTACTCGTAATGAGTCAGAAGTCATTAAGACTAAGCAGGAGGCTTATTTCTGCTATGCACACTCATGAAATTATGTTCAATAGAATTGGTTCTATTTTCACAGTTATAAAAGCATGAAATCAATGATTTTTTAACCCCTCAATACAGCTTTATTTTCAAAATCACTCTTCCAGCCTAGACTTCCTATTAATTTTCTAACGTGAGTAATGATTCCTTAAGAATAAAATACCATTTGTTGCACAAAAATATAAGTGTAGAAATATGACTGTATTCTGCCAGAGATAAGCATGAATTTTCCATTCAAACTGTTTTTGAAGTTTCCTTTAGGTCATGCCTCTTAACTTCACTCACCCTGAAAAGCTGAATTATGCAAAATTTCAAGCAGCTTTGGGGTGGCATGAGAAAAGCCCAAAAAATCCATTGCAGCTGGGGAGTTCATGATGGCTTAGTGAAGTCTGAAGTCTGTCTGGATGCTCCAAATTATTGAGGTCTTTGACTGTCACAGTATAAAAAAATCTGGAGCTTCTGCCTCTACTGTTTACAGAGGACAGACTATTTCCACTGGACAGTCACAATTTTATTTCTCTGAAACATATCTGCTTCCTGTGGTTATAAACAGACAGCTGTGATGCTGTGTGTCTGTGAGCAGCTCACTTGGCCGCCTGATTAGCGCTTAATTTTAAATCCCTCATAACACTTTTAAGAGAACCAAGCGAGGAGGTAGGTTCATGAACAGTTTGACTTCTGCTTTTGGCTTTTGTGAGGTGCAGTGAGTCGTCAAGTTACATGGATTAGACACAGCCTCTAACTGTTTTTGCAAGGCAACAAGTACCTTGCATTTAAACCTACCTATGGCTGCGATATACTGGATATCCCCCAGGGCAAATGATTTCTAAGACCCTTCTGCTCAGGGCATACTGAAACGCTTAGTACCCCCTGTCCAGCTTGCACAGTTGGGTTGATGTTCTGTAGATCTCTGCTGTGATGATGAGAAGTAGCAAAGGCAGGGGCCCAGAAATAATCTAAATTTATCTGTATCCAATCTGAGTCATCAGGTCTTGCAAACAGCCTTGTAGCAATGACAAGTTTGGAAAGGGTTATGGAAGATCTGCTTCAGATGTTACAGTCAAGAAGCCATTTGCCACTAATATTTAGTAAAATAAAGACCTGTAATAAAGCCTGAAAGCTAGACAATGTGCCTCGAGAGGAAAGTAGAAAAAGCAGACAGTTTAGTGCCTGAGGTCCCTGGAGTAAACTTTTTAAAGGAAACAATTCTGAAATACAAACTCCGAAGCTGTTTCTTAGAAAGTGAGGAGAATATTAATGAAGAGGAGAAAATTCTGCAAAAAATATCAATGTATTATTAAACTTAAAATTAAAAATAATAACAGTGGCTCTACAAATGTGACCTAAGAAATAAATAATATTCTTTTCTCCTGAAGGTATATTTTGTAATAAACTTACACCACAGCAGGAGTGGGATAACCAAACCTGCCACTTGAGATCCGAATGCCCCCAGAAACTTCTCTATTCCCTGTTTAAATCTTATTCCTATCTGTAGACAATATAGACAATACTTGTCTACATTGAAGAATTGAAAGCCCCAACCCAAAAGGCCAAACTGAGTGCCTAATGCACCCCTGTTAAGGTATCAAACTCCAGTCTTTACATGTGACAGCCCGTCTTACTCTCCTTCTCCTGTGGCTATTGTTGATTAACACTTTTCCTCTCATAAAATCCCCTTTCTCTTGATTACCCCAGCACACCCAAAGCTGTTTAATTACAGTCTCCTTCCTCGAAGCTGTGCCTGTTTTTTCTGCTTCCTTGTCCAATCGGACACCAAAGTTCTCTTTTTTTCTGGTGCAGGCACCCCAAAGCTGCAGCTCAGTGTTTCCTGCCCTTGTTCTTGCCCTCTATCCCCATTTTCTTCCTCCTTAGCTGTGGGCAAACACTGACTCTCCTGTTGGCTCTGGTAGTCATCCAGACATAAAATGTCCACATGCTGTGGGTGACACAGATATTCATAGAAGTTGTCACTGCAGCCAAGATGCAACGCTGCTTATGTGTGCTAAGGTTGCACCTGGGAGAGGACTGGAGAGGTGTACCAAGCATAAGGCACAGAAATGACAGCTTTAACTGGATTCAGTTATTGTATTTTCACTCCTCCCTGCTAGTGGGGAACATTGCAGCTGGGCACAGGAACCTGCTCTTTGACTGCCTGGGAATCAGAAGACTTTGCATGTCTTCCAGGGATAGGTTTCAGTAAGTCCTCTCCCCATGATCTCTTCTCCCTCCCCTTTACCCAGGTGTATATGAGAAGTAAGCTTACAGGTTTAGAGAGAGGATTTTTATCTTAAATGACTGGATTAAAAAAAAATATATATATTTACCAGTAAATGTAATGCAAGATGCTGGGAACTATAAACTGTCACGTCACGCATAGAGGGAACGTTAACGCTGAACTAAAATTCTAGCTGTAAACATAAGCCTCATAAATCACACCCATAAATAGACCTCAGTTAGTGCCATGGGGAAAGACTCTGCATATTCATAAGGTTCTCGTTTCATATTTTGCCACTAGAATAAGCCTTGAAACGATAAGCAGTTTGCATCCAGTGAATCGGTGGCAAGGTAATGGCATTAAACAAAATACTTCAGTATGATAAACAACTGATATCTGCAGATCATCTATATTGTCCTTGTGTATAAAGTCAAAGCCATTTATTCAAATGTCACTTTGATTAATAATATTAGTTGCCCTTGATAAGATGCCATTTTCATGAGTATATCTGGAGGCTAAATATATTATGATATTCAGAAAAGAAGAAAACTTTTTTTCTTATTTCTTACTGATTTTGTAATTATTATTCATTACTTCAATGGCATAATAGAGGCAAATGATGCATTATAAAAATAAAATTCTTTCTCTGAAGCTTTTATAACTTGAAGTCCCCCAAATTATTTCTTTAGCAATATCTATTTATGTCTGAAGATTTTTAAAAATAAATGGTAAATCCCCTGAAAAAAAATAATTAGAACAATAACACTAATAATGTTTATAAAGTGGATTTATTAATTAATTTAGGCAGAAAAGCTGATGGAACTGATATAAAAATTAAATTAGCATTTCATTTCACCACGTCAAAGCATCCTCTTTTGTTGACATTAAATGAGAAAAAATCCCTTTAAAACACAATTCTTTTTAAATATCTAGGAGAAGGGAACAAAAATTTTCAAAAAGGGCAAAGTAATGATGAGGAAACAAATTTTAGCTCAGGCTGAAGGAGCTGAAGGGGGAAACTTCATGTGTGTAAAAGAGAGCATATTTTGTTTTTATTTTGTGATACAAACAGCAAGCAGAGCTAATATTCAAGCAGTTAAATGGGAAGAGCAAATATTGATAAGCTGTTTAGCTATCTGCAAATTGAAAGGGAAACAAATGTCAATTGCCTACAGTTCTAAAAAGATTATCTTGGAGGCAAAATGCACTTTTGAGGCCATTTCTGGTTACACTTTTATTTGCAACATGGTGATGTGCTTGAATATCTCAGGAGAACTCCTGAACATTTATTTGAATTCTGCAGTAGGAATCAATTCAACCGTATCAAAGCTGAGCTGAAGTGTATTAATGAGTAAGTGTGAGGAAATTTCTGTTTTATCACTCCTTGAATTGTAATGCTCTACAGCCACCTAGCAGATAAAGAAGTTCTTCAGGAATGTTACCTATCTGCATGTCCTGTTTTATTCCAAAAACTACTACAAAAAGATATTTTCTCACTACACTCCTTTTTTTGCACAGTGGATATTATTAATTTTATTTCCTTATTTGATGGCAGTGCTTTCTACTGATGGTTATTTCTGTGAGTTCTGAAAAGCAAATATGTAATGGATGCTGACTTTCTGATACAGGGAGGGGAAATGAGGTCACCCACCTGCCACGTCATTCACAGGCTGGGTCTTAACCCTGGTCATGACTTAGAAGTTCAGTCAGTCTGGGTGAACTCGTGCAGTTTTTCACTGAGGCCACAATCTGAATTGCTGAAAGATTGCTCTAGACTGGAAAACTTTTACTGCATGCAAGAAAATAGAAGGTGGCAGGAATCCAACATGAACCCAAGACTTTTAGCTTGTGGGTTCCCAGCAAAGGTGGCTGGGAAGACAAAAATTTTTATTACATTAGTATAATTAAAAGTAAGATCACAATTACCATAGTGCCAGTCCTGTAAGAAATATTTGACAACATTAATTTTTACTTGATTCATTTATTCTAACTGGGCCTCCAAGAAGCCACAGATATGAGGTTGTATTTCCAAGTACACACAGGGGAAAAACAGAAATCCAGACCAATAAACCCAATATGAAAAATATTAAAATGTAGACTTTAATATTCTAAGACATGTGTTGAGTATTGTATCATGTTGTCAATTGCCTAATACATGTAACGGAAAATTTATTTTGTGTCTTCAAAACTAATGACTCCCTATCTCTTTCTATTAAGGTAAAGGTTCTGAATGTATTCTCATTGTGACTCTGAAATTAGCATTTTTTATAATACACTGCATCAGTATTCCTCCTGGTTTCAAAAACTCACTGCATGCTATTTTTCTTACAAAGGTAGAAATCTCTAATACAGAAAGTGCAACAGACATATTTAAAAGAAATAAAAGAAGGCAGAAAATGAGCCATATTAACTTGGGATAAACCTGCTCAAATAAATTAGCAATGACCAATCATAAAACTGAGTTTGGCATTTGCAACTGAAACGGACTCATGTATTAACTGATGGACCCCCTGTTATCCATTTGGACCCAGATAAGTGAGCAACCAAGGGTCAGGATTTTTGGGGTCCAGTTACCCACCCAGGCACAAATGATGACCTGTGTTTAATCTCTTCACCTCTGCAAGTTTGCTCCATTGGTGAACTGAGTTGAGGCTGGTATGCTTGACAGAAATGTTGTGCTGGTTGGTGTCTGTGAAGCATTTGTGCCCCTCAGCAACGATGAGCTCGAGCAGTTTCGTGAGAAGAAATGCCTTCCCTCCAGCTCTCATGCAAGCTGCAACAGCAAAACAATTGCACGATGTCAGAATAATGGCATGAGGGAAGACTATTTAAGGATTATTGTGTGATTGGGGACAATAGAGGCTTTGCCACGAGTGTGTAGAAAATGTCTAAGGGAGCTTCCTATCTCGAAGACTCAGTTGTTTGGAGAGAAAGAAATGCAAAAGACCCCTAGTCGCTCTAGGCACAAAGACACCCAGAGCAAGGCAGAGTTAAGGTCAATGAAATTCTTTTTCTAAATTCTGTACTCCTATTTGACAGAATGTGTTAGAAGACTTACTCTATTCTTGGATTTAATAGGAAAGTAAATCCAGCAGAGAAGCTCTTCTAAAGAAAAATAATTGCATAATTCTGCTTTAAGTCTTTTTTTGAGTACAGGGTACCAGTAATTCTAATTATATTTCACGGTGTCTTGCCACTTGATAGGGATTGCTCTGCTTTTGAAGCTCAACCTGGACTTGAGCGGTGACTAAAATAAAAATAATTTATCTTAAACTGCTGTCATTAAAAACAGGCCCAGATCAGTCATGAGGAAAATAACATAATTTTAAAGTATTATAACTGAAAGCCTCAGGCATCCAGGGGAATGAGCACTTTCCCACACTTGACCTACACTCTGGTTTCACACTTCTTGCTGGCAGTAGTTAAAGATCAGAGATTACCATGGACTTTGAATAGAAATGGCTAAATTTGCTCAAGTGGGGCAAGAAAGTATTCACACTTTCCTCCTCAAGCTCCATACAGATCTGAAGATGGGACACGTGGCATCCATGTGTCTCAGCTGCCCCAGTAGTTTGGATATTCCAGCAGGTTTTTTTCAGCCCATATAGAAAATAGGAACCATTGACAAATTTTACATGGAAATGTTATTAACTTGTTCTGCATTGCCTTTTTTAAGGGTTTCTGGCCTATTAAACTGTACATTTGCATTCTTAAGGCTGCCGGCCTCTGAATGTTGAGACATAAGAACAGACAAAAACTGTACAATATCAGTTCCAGGCAGAAAGCAGAAATCATTTGGAATGGTTGATATTTTTAGTAGAAAACATGAGAAAAGAAAAATAAGTCTTTTAAGTCCTAGGTCATAAGAAAACAATATTATCTCAGTAGTTTGCAATAGGATGATTTCTGAGTGCGTCACTGTACTAGGCAAAACTAAGCAAACATAACTACTGCAAAGACAACAAATTGTGTCAGCATTTAACTCACACAGAGTACCTACAACTCTGACCAAAAAAGATCAAAAGGAACCCACACTCATTGGAAGTCAATAATCTGTCACAATCAGAAACACCAGTGTATTATCATTTCCATCAGGTCAGTTGCTGCAAGACTGTTATAACAGAAAATAGTAGTGAGATTTAATTCGCAGAGATTTTAAGCTGTAGCCTTAGAAATCCCTGGGCACTTTCACTGTATTCTCTGCATTTTCCCTGAGGCACTATTTTTTGTGTTGTTACACCAAAGTTCTTTATAGGGCTCCCAAAAGAATGTTAGCAATGATGAAGTCTTGGTTCCAAAATTATCAAGTTTCTTTTCCGATGTAAGGAAGAACAATGCTTTACAACCAAAGGATTAAAAATGTAAAACAACTTTGTGATTAGGCTGCTGTATATGCTGTTCAGTAACTCCCTGGGGAGTCATGGAATTTTTTTCATACAAAGTGAATAGCAGATTGTAGAATTGCAATACTATGCTTTGGGCAATGAGGAGATCAATTAAATAATTAAGGCATGCATGGAAAACCAGGTCAGTAGATAGTATCAAGTGAAATATGAAAATATGTCATAAGTAAAAGACATTCCAAGGAAATAAAGTTTTGAATTTTCCTCTTAGTATATTCCTCTTAGTATATCTATTAAGTATATTGAGCATTGGATGTAGCACTGTACTCCAAAAGCAAAGTTTGGCATTATTTTATATATTATTTTTATTTGGGGCCATTTTGAATATACGAAGGTCTGTACATATATCTGTCTCTCTCTGTCTTTGTGCATATTCTAAGTGAGAAAAATGTATGGTTTAAAAAGTACCATTAGTAATTTATTTTACAAGACTTGCATGCTTTATATGGACAATGTAAGTTATCAGTTGAAGAGTTACAATGCATTCTCCTGTAGGGATCAGAAATATCCATTTAATCATTATTATTCCCTAGGATGATTATTTGGGCTTTTTCCAGATGTAAGGAACCAGTCAAGAAGTTTTCCTGGACTGGGGGCAGGATGGAGGAAGGGGACTTACCTGCTCCACAGGAAATACCAGAAGGGATTGTCTCTTAGGAATGCAATATTAGTAAGAGCTGTGAGGGCTTCCAAAGGCATGCTGTTAAAATTTACCTGTATCATTTTGGATTGCTGTTACTATTACAAGGCATATGCTAAAATGGAGTTTGAGACACCAGCTTCTCAAAATTACCAAAACTTTTCTAATAGAATAAATAGCCCTTGAGTTTGGAAGGACCTCAGACTGTCTGATAACGGCTGGTTGTCATCCATCCTCTAATGGTCATGAACTGCGGTGGAAAAGTCTTTGGAGGTGAGCATTCCCAAATCCAATTCCCAGCTGATTTTGGGCATTGCCCCAGAAAGACATAGAACTTTTTATTCCATTTAATTGGTTGGTGTTTGTTTCTTTGTTTGTTTGTTTGTTTGTTTGTTGTGTGAGGCTTGATTTGCTCAGGCAAAGCTCCATGAGTTTTATCAGGTCATTTCAGACTCATCCAGAATCTGGCAGGTTTCACATTTGCAATATTTTTGCTGGGGCACTGTGATAGAAAACTAGAAAATACACTTAACTTTGTAGTATCAGCTAAATCAGCTGTTACTTTCAAATATGACCTTCACTAGCAGTCCAGTGAGAAATGATAAAGACTCAAAATCTTTGGGGAAAATAGCTTGCTGAGGAACTCCAGTTCCTTCAGAAACTGGAGTTTGTGCTTGTGCCTATCTGGTACCTCTTATCTCTTATGAATAAGTCAAGAGCATCTTGAATGCTGTTTTGTCTACTAGTAATTTGCATGGATTCGGAAGATTATACCAAGTCAGCAAGCCAAAAGGAATGTCTGGGCTGCTTCTGATTTTCATCTTGTAGTGCTTAACACTATCTTTCATAATATGGGGAGAAGAGAGGAATGTTTAAATTACATTGCTAAGAAATTATCTAATTTCCATGGACAGATTCCTTTTCATTGGCCTGAAGGCAAACAGAGCTGACACGTGTTCCTTATTCCACATGGAATTCAAGCACTTACTGAATTCAAACAAATTCACTGCATGCAAGGATATCTTGTACAATGTTTTTTTCAAAATGAAAATTGCACCAGAAGCAAGGCAATGGCTTAGAAAGAGATGGCTTTGCCTAATCAGAGCCTTGAGTTTGCCTATAGGAAATAAAACATTCCTTAATACTTCTCCATATATAGAATACAGATTTGTTTTACATGTTACAAATATGAAGATTTTCAGCATATCCATACCCATTAATTTGTATTAATTTGAAGATTTTATTGCACATTTTGCCTTACCTCTAGAGCGGAAACTTAGAAAACCTCTTGTCAGACAACTTCACAAAAAATGCTGGGCATTTTTTTAACTGCAGGACTGAACCTTCTTGCCTGGAGAACTGACCTGACTATGAATTGCAGTATCAAAGCTGGTTTCATTATCATCTTGCTCTTTTGTTGCTATAATGCAGAAGCATCTGTGGAAATCAGTGAAGAAACTTAGATGAAGTTACCATGGAATCTTTGCTGGTGACTTCGTGACATGAAGGTGCTAATCCAAATTTCCAGGGACAATATGAGGAGGGAAGGCTCGAAAAAGGACAAAGAAGACCGAATGACAAGGAATATAAAGATCTCACAGAAGAGAGAGAAGTACCAGAATGAAAGAAACATGAAGCATGAGAAATCAAAATAGTAATCTATCTAAGAGTGCTCCACGCAAAAGTTTGGAAACGCTGTGTTACAGATACAAAAAGTTTTAATGAGATAGCTGCTTTCCCCCTACATTTGAATTATGTAAGCAGGATTTTGTATGCAACTGCCTATTACCTAATAATGGTACTATTTTAGATACTGCAATTGATGCTTAGCAATTTTTAAGCTTTTTGGTGAACACACGCGTTATTTATATTACAGTATTGCTGAGAGAGCTGTACCCGGTTTCACTAGGTGGCAAGCATAAACATAACCATTCTTAAAAACCCCCTATCATTTATCTAGCCAACACAGAGAAATTGTTGGACACAGAAAATTACAATGTTTTAGTTAGGGAAGACAGACTTAATAGCAAATTGGGGTAGGATTCATCTTTATCTATTTACAGACATTTTTAAATGACTAATCTGTCTTCTCTTTGTAGGTGGTGGAGCGAAGGTACAAGTTATCTGATCTATTTTTGAGTACTGTTGCAAGTAAAAATGAACAGTACTCTAGAGTTGCCCATTTCTGTGTTATCTGTAGCTGATACTGAGGCAAGTAACTCAGACGGGACTCTTTTTTTTATGAAATTAAAAATAAAAGGTCAGAAAGCATTTGTTTACCACAATTAGAGCTTTTTAGAGGACTTCTCTATGTATCAGTTTATTTTTCTGGCCAGTGTACCTGCAGGAGACCTTACTATTATTGTTATTATTTGCATTCCTTGCCAATGTACATAACATTGTCATAGACGTTATGTGCATTGCTGTATAGACTGTCATATACATGATGTACACTGAGCTCGTGATATAGGTTATTCTGGGATCCCTCACATTTTAGTTTTCCATATCAAATGTTATTTCTGCGGAACATGAGAAATTTTTTAAAACTTGAGAAAAAAAAATCAAAGCACTCCAGTAAGAGAGATTCTTTGTGTGCTGTAACTTGCTTACTGCAAGGAGTGAACAGGGCTACATCTTCTCAAATGCAGAACTCCATAAAACATTAAGTGAACTGGGCCACTGACTGTGGGAGGCAGCTGAGTGTTCCTAGAGAGCAATTCCCCCTGGGCCAGGGTTCTAATTCTAGGCAGACACGATTTATCAATAGGAATACTTGACAGGATAGAAACAACAGAGGCTGCATTAGAGGCAGCCTTTTAAGAGTTTTGATACTTTCAAATACTCTCTTACTTGCCTTATAACCATTCCTTCATATTTGTACCTTCCACCTACAAACTGCTGTTATCTTACTCAGTAGTCTTCTTTTCCTTCTCCATCTATCCTTGGAAGTACTACTTCTGAAAGTTCAGCTGGATTTATGACATGAGGAATTTACCACAGTTAGAAGCCCACTGCAGAAACCACTGGAATGTGTTACAGGAATCATAATGCTGCTGGTTGAGCTGAGGGCAGCTTTGTGCAACCCGCACCATTTTTTTTTTGAGAGCTTACTGTAATAAATATTTTTTTTTTAAGGAAAAAGAGTATATGCTACCTTTCTGAAAATAGAATCACTGCTTTTCATTATCAAATTCTTCTCTCCAGTTAGGCTTTGTTAGTGCACTTTCTCTAGTTTAAAAGCATCTGTATGTGGTGACACAATGACACTGGGTTTCTGGTTCAGCAGGGATATTTACATTTTAAGTTTTAAGGATTAACTTAATAAATGACTTCATTTACTGTGATTATTTATTGGTACTGCACAAGGTCTGTCTTCACACTTTACATATGGCAATGCATACTAAGCATCTCCCTCCACAAACTGCAACTGATTTCACAAGAGACTTGTAGAAATATTTTCAACAGCGGACATCTAATTCAAAGGTCTTGCACGAAAAGGAAGGAAGGCATGATAGATGCTTCCATGAGTCAAGGAATGTTCCCATATGAGAGTCAATTTTTACATTATTTATGTCTTTTTTCAGCAGTGAATGTTTAACAGTGTGGACCAAGCAATGAATTCTTTGGTATATGCTCCCTTTTGTGACACCATGACAATATCAGAGCAAAATTTTTCTATAAAACTTTTCCTGAAAAGTACTTATAATATTTAACAGTATCAATTTAACAAGACATTAACAACAGCTTCAGCTGTCCCCAGCTGCTTCTGCTGTGTATTATTTTCAGGGCTGAAAATCTTGCTGTTGCTCTCTAAAACAAACAGGGGAAACGATCAGAAATATGAGACCTCCTATAGAGACGAAGATAACATCACACCTCTGTGACCTTGACAAGGTTAGGGTAAGGTTTAACTTACAATCGTACTTCGGCAGTTCAGTAATCCTGTTTTCTACTAATAATATGGTTTGTGACGTCCCTGTTGTCAACCCTGCTCACACTGTTGGGTTCTTCAAGTAAAAGAAAAATGTTTTCCTGAAAGAGGTGTTACCTTCCTTTTCTCCCTTTGCACTTGCTAGGGAGGCATCATACAGCTAAGACAAACCCTGCTGCTGCCAGATCACTGCTACACTTTCTGGAACAGGCGGGGGAGCAAACAACCCAATATTATCCTGAACGTTAGGAGCCAGTGACCCGGCGTAAATGAGACTGTGTTTCTAGGGATGCCTGCTACTCCCAGAACCCCGCCAAAGGGCAGAACATCAAGCACGTAATAGAACAGGTGTACCCAATACGTACTTACAGACCGGTAACACTGCCACACCTGAGCCTTGTCCATCGGTTAACCTGCAAGACAGGGATCTTGTCCAGCAGGATACCACTTATATACTGAAGAGAAGCTGACATCTCTGTCTTCCTCTGGCTGAAAGGATTTTTTTCTTATTGAGATCATAAGTTGAACAAATGAATCTTGAAAGGTCTGGAAGTAAATATGGGCTCTGAGATATCTCACTACTAAACTGGAAGAACCTCAGAAAGCAGAGATACTAGAAACAGAATAAAGACTTAAGTAGCTGCAGACAAAATAGTAGTAGCTAGCTTTAAGGAAAGGAGGGGAAGAAGGAGATAAAATGTGGCCCATCCCTGCCTGTTTTCCACGGTGCTTCTCCTCAGCCTGCAGGTCCAGAGTTGGGAGGTGAAGAACAAATCGTGCTTGATCAAGCTAAGTTCAAATTTGATAATCAAGAGATTCTGGTTTCTTGTCAATAAGAATGGCAGCTAATGTTGACGGAGCGTATTTGAACATAATTTGAAAGCTGTGAATTCTAATTTCACTAGCCCAGGTTATGGCTTTGAAACTAAAACTAGCTCATGTACTAACCAATGCAAATGTCACTATGGTGAGTGGGTCTTTAGGTACATACAGACATCCCCAGTTGAATTTGCTCATACAACAAATCACACTGAACATCCCACAGACCCACCATATTCAGGTCTACATTAGACAAAAAATTATGTGAAGTCCTGCTGGTACCTGTAGAAATACACAGTTGTGGTGGCTGTGGGAATTTTGCAGACATTTAAAGGAAATGCAAAGTAATGTCAAAATTGGCACTAAGTGAATTGCTTGTTCAGCTCTTTTAATTCTTGCCAATGCCTAAATACTCAATGGCAGCAAATCTGTATAACTGTTTCATGGCCCTCCTAGTTCTGTGTTTTTGCTGTTAGGGATCCAGGGCACTTTACACATCTCAGGTGTTTTTAAAAATATACTGCAGATGCAGCGGTAAATCTCTTGTTCTTGAGAAAAGGAATATCTGTGCTGTTTGTGAAAGACATTTTAAATGGATAGAGTTCCTCTTGTTTTCTAAATTAGCAGGTATCAAATGGGCTGAATCAATCTTTATTGTCCTGTCACAAAAGAGAAGAGATTTTATTTAGATATTGAAGTGAGTGATCTGTGCTCTGGGTAAAGGTAGTCTCTAGGTAAGACAGCTTACAGTGCAAGAATGAATTTTTGTTAAATTCACCTATGGGTGTACTTTGTATGCTAATGCAAGCCCGATAAAACCGATCAGTCTGGGCTGATGTTCCATTAGGGATCATACTGATTTTGACCAGACTGGTTCATTTATAGCAAATTCATTTATCCCCTTATGATACTGCATGCTACCACAGACAGACTCTTTCCAGGAAAAGGCAACCACATAATTTTTGTGGTCTTTTGGTCTGACTGTTTTTAACAGATGATAAGGACTTTGCATGTCATAAACCAGCAACAGACATCTTTAACTTGCATTAGCATGCAAAGCATGTCCACAGGTGAATTAAGTATGTAAAAATACATAATTTATAACACATAAATATCAAAATATTAAGCATATATATGTTTAAATTTTCACACTGGACACTGAAGCTAACAAAGAATAATACAGTATGAGTGGGTTGGTTAATAAAATAGCAATTCATTTCTTGCAATTATGCCATAGGAAATACATATAACACAAAGGAATATGAGTTCTTGCTCTGTTTTGCTAAAACTCCCTAGTGCTGCTTTATGCCATCATACCTGGTGGGGCGTGGTGTTTCAAGAGGACTACACCGGTGTCCGTTTGTTTCACTCAGTACCATGTGCTTACAGAGCTTTGTCTATTCCCAAGGTAAATGGTTAAAGAGGTAATTACCGGAGAAGGAGAAGACAAGCACATAAAATATGGTATAAAATAAGATCATGTAAATGTAGAGCAGAGAATTGTAACTGTGTTTTTTCTTCTATCCTTTAGCTGTTTCTTTGCTTTTGCCTTAAACAGTCTGAACCTGAGTTCACTTTTACTGGGTCAGGTAGATTTAAAGCAGCCCCTTCTAACCCTGATGATACCCTGGCACAAAAATTCTTGCATTCTTGTGTTAGTGACAGAAGATGTCTTCACGGCGGAGAAGATGGGTTTCTAATTTATGACAAATTACGTTTCAAAATTTGATTTCACTCTAAATCATCTGATCAAGTGAAACTATTCAAAATTTCCTGAGAACTCTAAGTTTGTTAGAAGCTCCATTTTGAAACAGCATCAAACGTTACTTCACTGACCACATGTGCCCCAGACCCTTATGGCCCTGTAATAGTATGACTGAATTTCTTAAATGTAGATAAACTTCGCTGAACGGCTGAATGCATCACAAGGGTCTGTGGGATAAAGCCTGGGCTGCTGTGGCCCTGGCTCCATGGAAGGGCATGATTATATCAGACTGGGCTGCCCTGCATCCTGCTCTGCCTCCCCTCACAGCCAGGTGGAGTCGGGGCTCCTGGGTCCTTGATGGATTTTGTAGACCTCCTGATCTCCAGGGATGAAGGTGACTCAGCCAAAAGTACACCAAAAAAAGGATGTTGAGCTCGATTCTCTAAATGTTAGTGGAAAATGGCAATCACCTCTATTTTCACCTTTGATAAATGGACAGAGTTTATTGTGCTTTACCCATTCCCATGAGAATGATTTAGTCAGCTGCCTCCTGTGTACCTGCTTACCCTCATCAGCTTGGCTGTATGAACTGGACCCCTTGCAAAAATCATCTTCAGTATCTTCTTCAAAAACCACCTTTAGTATTTTATTTCAGAGGCCCAGGCAATCAGTCTGTACCATAGACTAGTTTGAAGAAGTAGCAGTTAAGAAGTAGCAGGAAAAGCAAACAGCTTGGGAAGTAATCATATTTGATACTGGAGCTCTTGAAAGACAGTAAACATGAAACCTACGGATATCAGTTTCACAGGGTCTCTTTTCAGAGGAAAACTGTGTGATAAACAGTGTTTTTTGAAAAGGGAGAATTTTCTTGATTTGAATTATTCATTTTTACTCTTGACCATTATTCCTATGTTGGTTCCTGATAAAGCATATCATGTCAAATAATAACATGGTATCATAGCAACATAAAGGAAACCAGTCTCACAGATTCTGAAGATGCTGATATCATTGCGTTTAGCTAATGCAAAACAATTATTGAGCTGGCATCTTCAAATAGCTTTATTTTCCAGTTAAAAAAGTGGTGCTACTATCTGATATGACATTGTGCCTCTAAGTCGCTTCAGGCTTCTTTTAAAGAGTCTCTAAAAGTCAATTCTTTTACTGCTAAACAACTTTGTCATGGCCTTGGCTCTTTAACTAGCTGTGCTGGAAAATATTTTTCTTTCATTTTAATGTCAACCACCAACCCAAAGCTGTCATTGCAATAACATTGAAAAAAAGCTGTGTACCAGCTATCTCCTGCTATGCAGTCTCTCTTTTTTCACAGAGTGAATGGGAAAACAGCTATTTCAAATAACAACCCACTAAGTTGTGTAACATTAACTAGGGTCATAATAAAAGGAACTTAAACGATATTTTTAATATATGCAAGTGTTTTAAAGCTCATCTTCCTGACCTGAAACACTAAAGTGTTAGATCTGCTTGGGAAAATAAAAAGTCTCAGATGTAAATAAATTTACTTCTTTCAAGAAGCTGCAAAAAGTATCAGAAGTTCAAGCCGTGTAATTAATTTTTCCTGCAGAATACCTGCAAGCATGTTTACATTCTCAATTTTCAGCAAACTGTCAGCTATGGAAATAAAATTCTGCACTCTTTTGAGAATGTAGCCCTTCCTTCTAAACTGTCCTCAGAAAATTACAGTGAGGTATAGATGCCACAAAATTTATGCGCTGGAAATGGGACATGCTTTTTACAAGACATCTACGAGAACTCCAGAACAGTTGCAAGCATTTCTGCCGCTGTCATTTTGGGTTTTCTTCAGAAATGTGTGTTTTTCCCTCTCATCAAAGGCTGCCTTTGTGGCTCATGCCGTACCTCGCAGCTCCATCTAGCGGGAAAAAGTAGGACAGGAAGGAGAACACGGATGGTCCGAGCTCCTGGGGCAAAACCGGGGCCGTGCAGAGCCCGACTGGAGGGGATTGTGCCTGCCTGGAGCAACTCCGTCCTGGTTTCAGCTGGGGTACAGTCAATGCCTTCTCAGTACCTGTCACAGTGCTCTGCGTCGCATTCAGAATGCAAATGGTGTTAATAACACACTGATGTTTTGGTTTTTTGGTAAATCATGTTTATCCTAAGTCAAGGACTATTTTCTTCCTTGTCCCATGCTCTGCCAGTGAGCAGGTAGGCACAAAAACAAACTGGTGGGAAGCATAGACAGGTGACCCGAACTAACCAAAGGGTTGTTCCACACCACGGAACGTTATGCCCAGTATATAAACTGGGGAATCGCCTGGAAGGGGGCTCTGGCATCTGTCAGCAGGTGGTGAGCAATTGGTGGGCATACTTGTTGGTTTTTTCCCTTTTTATTATCGTTATTATTATTTACCATTATTATTGTATTTTACTACGTTTTCAATTATTTAACTGGTCTTAACATACAAGATTTACTTCAGTGCTCCTCCCCATTCCACTGAAGTCAGGGGGAAAGAAAGGGGGGGCTGAGTGGCTGTGTAGTGTTTAATCTCCAGCTGGGCTTAAAACCATGACAGTCTCTAATTCCAGTAGCTCATCATTAAACTGTTTGCAACACTAAAGAGAAAAAGTAGGACATGTTCTGCATTTTCCCATGTGATTGTGTTAGTTACAGCATTATGCAAGTGCAGAGGAGGCCACCAAGTTGATCAGAGGGATGAAGCACCTCTCCTGTCAGAAAAGGCTGAGAGAACTGTGTTTGTCCAGCCTGGAAAAGAGAAGGCTTTGGGGCCACCTGCTTGTGTCCTTTCAGTGCCTGAAGGGAGCCTACAAGAGAGATGAAGAAAGACTGTTTTCAAGGACTTGTAGTGACAGGACAAGGAGAATGGCTTCACAGCGAAAGAGAGATCATTTAAATTAGATATTAGGAAGAAATTCTTTACTGTGAAGGTGGTGAGGCACTGGAATGGGTGGTCCAGAGAAGCCGTGGATGCCCCATCCCTGGAAGTATTCAAGGCCAGGTTGGATGGAGCCCTGAGCAAACTGGTCTAGTGGGAGGTGTCCCTGCCCACGGCAGAGGGTTGGAACTACATGATCTTTAAGGTTCCTTCCGAACCAAAGCATTCTATGATTATACATTATGAAACAGAATTTTTTATTTAGTGTTTGATTATGAGAAACTGCCCACCTTGAACTCTGGCTACATAAAATGGGCTAAAAGGTAAAGAGAAATATGACAGAGACAATTCTTAATAATTTGTTATTTACAGTGAAAATTTCATTAAAAAGACTGTATGTATGCATGACTAGTTCTTCGGAGCAAACTAAGCTGATACTGTCTAGATGAGAAAATATATTGCAACACTATGAAAAGATCAAACTTGAAAGGTAAATTCAAATACTCAGAAAAATAGTTATCTGGACATGGGGAAACACAAGTGCAGAGGTCTGTCAGTCTGCAGCTGCAGGGAACAAGGTCCTACACGAGAGCAAGAACAGTCCTTGAAGTGCTCCTTGACCTAATGTGTACGATAATACTCTTAAGATCTGTTTAATGCCTGAGACAATAATCCCCTGAAGACTTTTCCTCATGAGTGGACTTGCATTCTTCCTCATGTTTGGACCAATCTGAGGAGGAAAGAACAGCAGTTCTGGATTAACAGGCAATATTCAGGGCCTGCAATTTTCCAAATATGTACAAGAGCATCTTGCAAGCTCACCTGCTGCCTTCCCAGCTGCATCTTCACTTTAGCCTGCAGCTGGGAAACATCACTTGGTACCGTGCCCAGTGCTTAAGGGACACCCATGGAGCCAGTGTAGAAGGGGCCCTGATGCTGCCTGCTGCAGTGAGACCTTTCCAGGGCCAGCAGCTGGCAAGGTGGGAATTGGAGCCTCTCCACTTAGTGTTGCCCCCCTCCACACTCCAGCCAGCTAAAGCAAACCCAAAACAGGGACTCCCAGAAATTACACAGCCAAGCAGTTCCTCTGCTCTGAGAAGCACACTGATCCCCACCAGGAATTCTGAGGTTGGACACATCCCACCAGTCCACACAGAGCTCCTGGCCACTACTGGCACTGTCTGCTGGCTGTCTACTCATGCAGAGAGGTTTTACCTGCAGAATGAGGGCCAGGCAGGTGGGCCTCTGGGTTCTTACCTGTCACTTTTACTCTTGGGAAGAAAGGAAGAATTTCAGAGCAGCTTCAGGACTTTTTTACACATTGTCACAACAAAGTAACTTCTGAGGAGATTAGAAACTGGTCATACACCTGAAAAAGTAAGAAAGGAGGACATGAGCTCCATGGGTTTGTTTCTATGGCTGTGGGAATGCTGATGTTGGCTTCTTTGAAAACTGCTTTTCAAAGAACTGAGTCCAAGATAAAACCCAGCTTGCTTTTCTCCTCTCTTTCGTAGGGACAGTTAATCGCACATTAATGAAGGTACTGCATACCTTAAACCCAACATTAGTTATGAGAGTAATTCCTATAGGTCACTCAGTTTTCATGGGACTAAATTGCAAAAGGAGGTGCGGTGTTTTTCCTGGTCATATTGCAAACCAAGGCTCTTGTGGAATATTCTCTGTACTTTTAAGATAAGCCATTTCTTAGTGATACGATAAACCTCTGTATATCCACCTGGATCCACATCAGAAAACCAATTCCTTCTCCTCTGACTCCAGTGGAGACAGGACTGCACTAATTCCACATTTCCAAGAACAGTGAATAAGTGCACTAACATGGAAGCTTGATAGCAATTTTACACATTCTCATCTCCAGTACTTTCCTAAATGTTTATTGATTCTCTGCAAACTTCCATTCTGTGTTTACTCTTTTCCTCTCAATGGATTTTCCCTCTAAATGAGAGGTTGTTAGACTATACTGAACCAGTTTCTGTGCTTAAACAAAATTATTACTTTGAATTTTGATTGTAAAGATTCTGACAGAATAAGAACTTTTAAAACTAGACATGAAAAGAAGACCTGTGCACTGGAGGACAACATTTAGCAAATCCAAACACTAAAAGGAAAGGATTTATATCAGATATATCAATTAAAACCCAGGTATTCTTTAGCTTCATGCTTCCTGCTGTCAGCTTAAGGGTAACAGCAAAATTATTTGTGGATTTTTTTTTTTTAATCCAGATGATGTTACAGACTTTTGAGGAAGCATATAAAAAAAGAAATCACTTTTTTTTTCTCTTTGTGTAAAGAGACAGGTATGTGACTTCTGTATCAAATAGTGCCAAGATTAAAACATGTTTAGAATTTAAATTGCTTCTGTATTTAATTTTGATAAATCTAATTTGCAGTATTTCTGCTCCTTCTTTAACCTACAGACAGAATTAATATTCATGACATTGCTTTTGGTGGTGTGCAAGAAATTCCATAAGTCAAATTCACTCAAACAATATTGGTTGGAATGTAGAATATTTACCTTTGTCATAATATCTTTAATTTTGTCAACACTGAAAGCAGATCATGACTTTGTTTGTAATGCTGCTAAAAAAAATTGTCAAACTGTTTTGATGTTCAGCAGAGTGCTATTCTTGTTCCCACCCCTCAAGAAAATAAGAAAAAACCTTCAACCAAGCACAACAATAAATGCTGTTCTGCCCTGGCAAGCAAATTTTTGGCATCTTGTAAATGACCTGCTTTAGTTCTGTGGTGATAATGGTATACAGAAAGGATAGAAGCTGCATTCCTTGTGACTTACTGCAAGTGCTCCTGGACAAAATTAAGGGGTTTTATTATTCACATTTTTTAGCTCATACTGAAATATTTTTCAAAATAGTTTTGTTAAAAAAGATCTAGACTATTTGTTCAATTATTAGGTAAATGGTTTGCTATGTTCCTTCTCAGATCACTGTCACTGTGGATAGCTTAGCAAATGGTGAGTCAGTCTGGTCCAAACCTCATTGTACTGAGCCTGCTCCAGATGTCATAAATACATCTTGTTGGGATGTTTTATTTCTCTCACATCCCTGCAGGCAGCCCAGACTGGAATGGATTTATGTATTTTTATTTTGGGACTGTTTTTGCTGGAAGGCCTACCAGAAAAACCCCAGGCTTTGCATTTTGAGTGAGCTGAAGTTGCACAGCATGTACACCTTAATTTAGCTAGTGAGTTGATTTATGCTCAAAAATATCTGAAGTGGTCTCCCTTCAATACCCTTCAGATTCTGAGACATTTTCTCTCATTTTCTTGTCCAGCTCCAAATGAGAAAAGCTTGGATAAGTATCAACCTTAGATTTTTGCTATTAAATTTTGATTACCTTTTCAAATGAAGAATTCTACTGAGGCTGCACGGAAATTATTCTGAGAGCCTTTACTGTAGCTAAAGGTGCCGATTCTGTACAAGATAATTAGCTCTGTAAACATCAGTGCATCCATTAAAAAAATAAAAAAGAAACCGAACTAAACTTGGTTTATTTATTGCAAAGATTCTTTTAAAAAAATATTCTCATTAAAATATTTCTATCACATCTCCTAGGAGGTGTCTCTAGCCTCCAGCTATGTAGAGTGTACACAGATCCCTCTGAATGGACTGAGATATTTAGATGTACCAATCAAAAAAAGCAGCATCAAGTAGAGCACTTGTGGTACCACAGGAGGGTACACGGTAAGAACATGACTCTCTGCTTTTCTAGCATGCTTTGTAACTGAGTCAGCAGAGGACTCAGAGGACTCTAAATCATTCTCAAATATTGCTAAAGCCAGTTAAATTATGTAGGGACATGTACATCTGCAAAACACTGCTTCAGATACTATCCAGAGGAAAGTAAGCATTTGGTTCAGTTCTAATTAAAAACATACAAACTGAAAGTACTGCTATAGAGAAGAAGAAATTTAAACACATTCTGATACTTCAGAACAAGGTGATCATCTCAGAAATACCTATATGTGATGTTGGAGTGTAGGGGAGTGTAAAAGAGAAACTAAACACTTTTATTTATTATTCCTAGTGTCCCAGTTTTGTGGGATAGAGTTTTTCTTTTCTTTCTTTCTAGTAGCTGTTACAGGACAATGGTGATAACACACTGATGCTTTAGTTGTTGCTGAGCAGTGCTTACCCTAAGTCAAGAATGTTCAGTTTCCTATGCTCTGCCAGTGCACAAGAGGCCAGGAGGAAGCACGGCCAGGACAGCTGACACAAACTGGCCCAAGGGTTATTCCATACCATAGAACATGATGCCCAGTATAGAAACTGGGAGGAGCTGGCTGGGACCTGCCTTTCACAGCTCAGGGATAGGCTGGACATTGGTCAGCAGGGGGTGAGCAATTGTACTGTGCATCACTTGTTCTTCTGTGCTTTTATTCTTCTCTCTCTCTTTTGTTGTCTCCTCTTTAGTATATTATTATTATTATTATTATTATCATTATTACTATTATTATATAACCCATTGGTTTTATTTACCTTTTTCTTTAAGATTCTCCTCCCCACCCCACTGTGCGGAGGGTGTGTGGGCAAGTATTTAGCTCTCAGCTGGGGTTAAACCACAATGCCTGGCTACATAGTGAATATCACAATGACATTTCATATACAAACATTGCTTCTAAGACTTTTTTTTACACTGTGAGATAACACAGGTAGCACAGCCTGATATATGTACTAGGCAAATGTGGATAAGAGTCCGTTTTCTTAAGAGAAATGTAATAACTTCCCTCTCTCTTGCAGGAAAGTAACCTTGAATATCTGCAAGTGGTTCTTTGAAACACAGCAAGATGAGGAAAGAGACTGTTGTTAAAGAGGTAACATTTCTTTGACCCCAAGACATGGGTGGAAGTATGGAACAAACTTGAGATTGTCAACTAGTAAGTTACATTCATGAGCTCATAATTTATTTTGGGGTGTCAGATGTTACAACATCCTCCACTCTAGTTTTACTACTGTCCTGTGCAGCCTTCTGAACAAACACTGTCAGCCTGTCATTTGTTCCATCTATGCTCAAGTATAATACTGTTAATGTCCTGTATGGGCAATTTTTTTTTTAACTAGTGAAAAAATAAAATTAAATGCTAATCTTAAAAATTGGGTATTTCTTTCTAAGTTTCTGTTTAAAACTGTTTCTCTGCATGTCTGCTTAACTTATCAGAGCAACTGAGACTGACATATATGCAAATGCTGCTTTTACAGGATATAATTAGACTTTCGTGCCAACTTACCTTATGCTGACAACATTGTGCCAGCTCCTATAAACAAACTGTTTCATAATAAAGATATTGCATACAAATAAATTAAGTGACTTTGCTCCTGAATACATCAGAGCAATATCAGTTACTCGATGTGCCATAGTTTCTAATGTGTTATATGCTGAAACAGTCAAAAAACCTAAAAGGTATTATGCACTCACTTCAAGGAGGGGCAAGATTTCGGCTGTTCTTAGATGGGACTTAAGACCCGTAAGATAAGTTTAGAGGGAGATGCCATGCACGTGGCTCTGGGGGTGGATGGCCCAGCAGAACCGGGTTTTGTGCGACTCCAGGACAAAACACGGACCGGCTGCACTCCTCATCCTGGTCATCCATGGTCTGCTTCAGCCACAGTCTTGTCAACAGGGAAATAAGATCAAGTTTCTTGGTCCATTGGTGCCTGTCACAAATGTGTGTTTCTGTGCAGGTTTTGTTTTATTCCATAACGCACATGCACCATGTGTTTGTGGCTAAATGGTCCTAAGGACTGATGCAGCCTTAAGGCTAGAAGACTTAGAGTTTATTAGCAAAGACATTTGATTACAGGTAAGCCTAAAATGAGTATAGTATAGCCATTACAGCAACTGCCAGCATACATGCCTTCCCCAAAGTGACTGGTTTGTAAAATGTGGTTTTAAATTTTCCTTTTCCTTTCAATTCAAGTGGCATGAGTTTACTGTGTTTTTTGTGGCCCAAAACCTGGTTTGGCTAACCAAAGGAATAAAAAACCACCAGGGGTTAAAGTCATGGCAGTTTTCCACCAATGTAACTTGGGCCAGAATTTCACTCTGGGATATAAAACAATTAATCACATATCACACAGCAGCAAAAAGCTGTTAGGAAACCCAGACTGTCCGACTCATGATCTATCCACTTGCAAGGCCATGCTTCTGCATTTTGACGAGCCTCTAGACAGAAGCAGCAGTGCAGAACAGGAAGATTTTACAACAGCTCCATAAATAAATCATTAAAAAACGTAGCTGTCTGTCTTAGTCAAGAGAGAGCTTAAGCCTTTGTTTTCAGTCCATAAAGTAGAGTTTGGAGGATCAGAAAGATGACTCTGAGAATGAGAGCGTGAAAGGAAATGGGTCACACATGCCAATGCAGAGTTTGTGGGAAGTGCAGTGAAACCTCCATCTGAAAATGATGGAGGTTTCCCAGTCCAGCTCTTATGTAATTGCAGGCACAGAGAAAGGATGAGGAAAGCCACAGAGATGGGATTAGAAAAAGAAAGAAGGAGCACCCAGGCAGACTGAATCAGTGGGGCTTGGGCACATATTAGTCGGCAGGAATGGGTTTTGAAGTGCAACCAGGAGCACAGCAGTACAACACCTTGAAAGCAAGGCTGGGAAGTTGAAATGAGGATGAACACCTGTAGCTGAGCCAGGCTCAGGTCTCAGTGCTTTATTCTGAGCTCAAGTCAAGACAAACAACCCTTTCATGGCGTTCAGGACTGTGATATACATCCTTACTTTGTTGCTTCATTATGCAGCTGTGTAAAGATAATTGAGAGAACTAAGCTAGATTTTTCATCAACAAGCAATAAAATGTGATAAATATGTTACATGGAATGGCAAATGTTAGAATTAATAAGCTGAAATGTTGATGAATTACTGTTTATATACTTGACATGTAATAATTGCTTCATTTATCATCTGAATCTGGAAAACTTAAATAGCAGGCATTTATAATTAATTTTCTCCCCTTGCAAACTGCAATTCATTCCACACTCGGAGGAGTCAGCATTAATTTCTTTCCTATCAGCCACAGGCCATAAGTTAATGCATTAAAAAAAGTCAGAACATTTAAAATAACAGTCTAATTAAATTATATCCTCTACTGTTGGAGAAAAACACATGATTCTTCAGGAGATAATCAGTCAGCACAGTAAACACCATTTAGTTCTTCTCACAAATCTGTGTCTACCCACTGGCAATCTTGGACTGTCAAGATGAAGAATTCACTTTACTGAACAGATGAAGGATATTGACTTCAGCCTCATTAAATGACAATGGGAGTTCATGAAATAATAATATTTTTCCATATACTGAGTTTTCGTCATCATGCAGAAGAATATGCTTTTCACAGCAGCCGACAAAGCCCACATTTCTGATTCATGCTTCCCCGTTGATCATCTAGATAATGCCTTTTCCTGAGCAGAAAGGGCTGCTACTGCCTAACTGAAACCAGTAAGGCACATGGTGCCCACCTCAGCTCAGAACCCTGGAAGTGCCTTGCTCCAGGTTGGATGCATCCGAGTCCCCGGGAAGATCTGGAGATTTCTGTGAGGACCACATCAGTTGAAGTGCCTACATAGAAAGTGCTCTTCACAAACAGAAGTTGCTGTCCTATGGAGTGGAGTGGAAGAGTATCATTAAACAGCTGTGGGTTTTTACTCCTCCAGCTATTCTAGTCAAAGAATGTTCGGATAGGTATAAGAGATCCACTTAATGTATACAGCTGGGAACAACTGTCAAAGGACTGGCTACTTTTACACAGCAAAATGATCTCAGGTCTCCCACAAATAGCTACTCCTTTGTCTATGCATAGTGTGTGTGGTGCCTGTGAAAATCACTGACATAGCTACTCCAAAGGCTATTTTACTATAGAATTGTTGCAGCTGAAAAAAAATAAGTTGTGTTTTTTTTTTTTTTTTTCAGCTGGTAGACATTCTCACATCATAAATTTCATTAAGTTCTGGCAACAGATTGAGTATTTCATGCTAAAAAATTTCCCTCAGTATAACCTATTTACTTTTAATGATGCTTTTCCATCTAAGTACTAGCAGGAATCTTGAAATACTAAGGATAAGGATGTTTTTCAAACTGAAAATAATGAACGCTTCCTTGTGTACAGCCACTACCAATTAGTTCTCAGTTCTGTGTTAGGAATGTCTTTTCAAGTATTTTCAATTTCAAGACCTTCAGGGCAAAAGAGCATGTGACTTCTCTTACAGCTCCCTTCCCTAATTAGTAACTTAATTCCACATACAGAGACCTAAGCAGAACTGACAGACTACAGCTTCTCCTGCGTTCTTGCAATTCTCTTTTTCACAAGATACCATTGAGGTCAGGAGCTTTAGAAAAGGATAGAAACCCATCTCTTTCAAGATGCATTCCAGCACCTTTCTCATGGAAACTTAGGAATGTCATTCACTTGTGCAGGTTATACCAAAGTCCTCCTTTGGTATTTAAATCTTCAAGACAGTGCTCCAATCCTTCTGTCTCCAGGAAAAGGCACACCACTCTCTAGCGAGCTGCACTGGAGGTGTATGTAATCCGTGAAGTCCTGACTCCTGCTCCTACAACTGTTTAGGGATTTTGCACTGAAAGGTCATGGGAAACAACCTGCAGGAGCCTCTCAGAGGGCTTCACTGCTCCCTCTTCCCAGCAGAGCACATTTTCCAGTGGGCAGTTGGATCAGACTCCTTTGGTGCCCCTTTGCCCTGTCCCGTGGGGCAGTGGAGAGAGGAAAGGAATTCTTTGCAGCACTAAGGATGCTCATTTGGGACACAAGTAATGAGCACTTGAGCTCATTTGGCTCACCTCAAATCAAGTTAAGACACTCTGTTTAAAGGTAAGTGACAGCAACTCTGCTAAGCAAGACTATGGGAAAAAGAGTAAGCCAGTTGTCTAAAGAGAAAGGATAGCATCTAAATCCCAGAGATCTTTCTAGGCATGAAATCTAAGTTTACTTAAGCACCTTCTTGCATCCTTGGCCTAGCTCTAGGGTTAAATGAGAGACACTAAGCTAACATTTCTTTGTATCCAGCAGAGATGCTGTCTTCCCTCCCTGCCTCACTCCCTCAGCAGACTGACCATCAGCTTCAGCTGCAATTTTGGCCCCTGGTACTGAGCATCTAACAGGAATGTGGTGCTCAACACTGGCACATCCTTTTCCTTTTGCCAACCATATCAGGTATCACCTCAAGGTGCGTTAAGGAATCAACATAAGTTAGACTCACTAAGCCTGAACACATTTTATGCAGTAGAAGGGAAAGTCAATCCAAATTCTTTGTCATGACAAAACCACTGGTTCCATATGAAGAGGTGTTCTGATCATGCAGTTGACTGGACATCCTTATTGCAAGTGGAATATCAGGGATTTTTGCCCAGTTTCTTCAGAAAAACAAAAACAAAAAATTGAGAAACCTGAAGCAATGGAGTTTCTCTTGTGTTATACAGATGATGAAACTATCAAGTAAAACTTCAATTAGACTTTATAATTCAGATACATTAACAAGAATAATTTTTAACAAATTGCAACTGCATTATAATTACATGACAATTATACTAATTGTATTGTAGTTAATGTGCCTGTACTATAATGTGCTTTTGTTTTCTTTCCTTAAACCCAAATAATCAGGTGAACTAATTACAAAGAATTGTTTGAGCTATATGAAAGCTGCTCTTTTTTGGCACAAGTCTAGCCATGTTCATCATCTCAGCTAATTGCAGCTTGTCCTGTTCACTGCAGAAGGTGATCTTCGGAATTCTCCAATAAGCAGCATAAAAAATGATGCAGAAAGCGATTTTGGAAATAGAACAACATTTTAAAGCATTGGAAGCCGGGAGAGGATGTTATCGCAGTGTGGGATAAAATCACCTTCATTACTCAAGATCCAGCTCCAAGTTTTTGTTCTACTCTAGTTACAGCAAGTATCTGAATTTCAATTTCCTTAATAATTCAAAGATAGTTTAAATAAATATTCTTAATGGGATTTTTTAGGTTATTTAAGATTACTCTGAAAGGTCTTCCATACTGGACTAACAAAATTCTTATGTAAATTGAGGCCTATATTTAAGAAAAAAAAAATAATTGCATCAAAACAGTTCTATTTTGTCAAAAAGTAGCTTTTCCAGACAGAAAAAAACCCGAAACCAAACCAAACCAACCAACCAACCCAGTATCATTGCTATGGCAATGTTCCCACACTGAAGACTAACATATTTTGGACATCCTGTTTCAAATCCTCTCCTCTCCTCTCCTCTCCTCTCCTCTCCTCTCCTCT
>VZTI01004938.1:836897-872914 GCA_013397865.1 Struthidea cinerea | reverse complement strand
TTTTGTTTGTTTGTTTGTAATAAATCTTGTCTTTTTATTCAAATAGAGCCTTATCTGAACATGGTTAACTTTCAGCAGAAACTGCTAAAAATCTGAGATAGTGCTCAGAAAGCTACAGTCCTATAAATTTTAATCTATAAGGAAATTATAAAACTTTTAAAATGGTAAGCAATCTATTACGGAAAATGCACAGAACCAGTTTCGCTGGAAAAGGTATGATTGAATGATTGCATTTTGCAAATAATGTTAGCAAAAATCTGATTATTTGGCCAGGTAAACGAAAGTGTTCCTTTATGGCAGTGATTTCACAAGCAGTGTACTTCACAGAAGGTAAACAGGAAAGATTAAATCACTGCTTTTTAGTGACTCAGCTTTATTGAGCCTAGCAGTTACAGTCACAGTAGCCTTCAAAGTGTTTTATTGCTCTAAGCAGACACTAAGCCAGATTCTAGTTTTCCAGTTAACTACACAGGGACCATTAATGCATATCTAATTTGGACATGAATTATTCATGTCCCATTACTTTGGGCATTATTAAAAACCTTTAGCAAATCAGGTAAGTGGTTAAGAGAAGATAAATGTATTTGCCATGCTGTAAATGTACCACCTTTGCACCAGTTTAATTACATTGTTAGGGGAGATGGAGTATTTGCTGATGACTTACATTATAAAAACCTTATAAAAACATATGAGGACACATCTTCACTGGAATCACATTTTAGGTCAACCCTGACGGTCACCTGTGCTTAACACTCTCTCAGAGTTTGACTGTTCTATGAAACTTGTTCCACAAGTAAACCCACTCCTTTTGTTCTTCTATGGTTGCAAGCAAAGGTGCAGAACTTGAATTACTGAAGAGTGAATAAGGTTTGCGGCTTGGGCACTGACCTTCAGAAACCTTCTGGCTGTCCTGCACCAAAAGCAGACTCAGGAATCAGCAGAAGACATGTCATGGCATCTATGGGATGGAGGTGAGCTGGGCTTTTGATATGATTTCGGTCTGAATAATCAGATCCACAGGGCACGACATTTAGCCACAGTGTAGTGGAAATGGCATACCATTAAAGACCCAGAAGGTATTGCCTGCTCACAGGAGACTGCTCCTGGGCAGAAGCTGCTCACATAATGAGTTTGTAGAGTAATTCTTAAGGAAACAGGGAGCTTGGGAAGTTTTTTTTGCATCATAGCTGCTGCAGTCCAATAAGACATTTAGCCACTTACTTAAGCAAGCTCTAACTTAAATGTTTAATCTAAACTCTTCTAGTTATTTCTGTTGACATGTTCTTAAATGCTTTGGAAAATTACTCTTCTCTGAAATGCTGCCACCAGCATTGTGTATGATGAAAAAAATAAAATACATGTTAACAGGAAATCTTGAGCTGTGCTCATAACTGGTATATCTGGGGTGGTTTATTGGGGAGCCTATTAACAGCACAGATATGGTTATAGATAAGCCGCAAAAGCTGAAATGTATTATGTAATTTATTTCAGTAGTACTAAATAATTGGAAGGAGTCAGCTCAAAAGAACTGAGTTCTTCACAGCTTAACTCATACAAGTAGAGATTATTTTGGCAATGTAGTTTGGAATTCATTCTAGGCAGAGAATGGTAAAAATATCCGAACATTTCTTTACGCAAGTACCTTTTCTCAGGACTAAGCACTAACATTTGTTTAGCTCTATGGTATCTACTACAAGAGGATAGCATTCCATCTAGTGCATTACCAGGTAGCAGAAATAGTACCTGTTATCATAAATAGTGTCATTTATTCTCTACTATGCATGGATGACACTCATTTATTCAACATAATTGTAGGGATCACATTTTAATGCCGTAGTCCAGTACCAGTCACAGGAGAAAGGCTGGTAGAGAACCCTTAGGTTCTTGAGAACTGAAGAGAAATTCTTCTCACCTAATTTCAGCCTTTTTCTTTTGCTTACCTAGATTTTATTATTGCCTGTAATGGAAGATAAACACCTCCAGAGAGCAAGTCATTAGAGACAACAAGGGCAGAAAAATCAATTCAATCCTAGATGTTTGATAATAGAGAAGTTTTGCCTAACACTGAAGTCTTTATTTTGGACCTTGTTTGCCTTGGTGTTCCTGATAATTACTTGTCAATGCAGTTTTCCTGGGGGTTGTACTTCTTACTTTCCCTGTTGCTCAAAGATGATCTACTCCACATCTTTTGCCAAAGGAAAATTAGGAAAGAAAATTTGATCTTTCTAGTGGATATTGCCAGGCTTTTTATCTTTCATAACTGGCAAGACATATGCCAGTTCAGAGCTGGTTCTATCATGGCTTACACAAATCATGTCTAATTCATTTCACCATTACATTACTCTCTAGTAAAAAAAAAAACCAACCAATGCCACCCACCAATATATGTCTCAGTAATTAGTACTTGTCTGGCAGCCCTAAGGTAAGTTAAAATGAAACTGCCATTTTCATTGTGACTGCCCTTTGGCAATATAATAGGAACTTATTATTATAGACTAGATAGGTGAAGATGTATATGAAAGATGTGAAAGGTCATGAATAACTCTTTCCAGGTCCCATTTACTCTAGGAACTTCTGTCAAAAGCATGTCTCTGCTGTAGTATGCTGGTTCATCTGCTGTGTCTACAAAGAGCAAGAATGACATCGAGACTTTCACTTATTTCCATGCCTGGCCCACACATTAGGAGCACACCTGAGCACAGAGGCCATCCCAACAGAGACTGCCAGAGACACGTGACTCATTGCAGGTTCCCTTCTGAAAATAGGGCTGGAGAGCATCAGTCTTTTGGGAACTTTGGAAGTCTTAGGTCAAAGTTGCCTCGCAAGGTCATTATGATGTGGTGTACATTTTTTCCTAGGAAAGAACAGGGAGAAAACAGAGACGTTCACGCACTGTCTTGAAGATGCTGCCCAGAAAATTTCGATGACAAGTAGAAGATTTATTACAGTTCTCCCTTGCCACACTGAAGTGGATGATTTCCATCTGCACACTCCAAGAGCTCCAGAAATGGGAATAGCTGTAGTAAAGAGTCCCAAAAGGTCTGAAAGGTCAGTAAAATTTTACACTTCTTTAAGAAAACTGCAGATCATTTCTCAACTGGTTGGGATGTGCCACATAAAACCCTGCAGCCTCTGTTTGCATGCTGTTAAATGGCTTCAAATTGTATTTCTTGACCTTTTGTGGGCTAATAAGAAAATATACCTAAAAATAAAATGCACATATGGAACATTTATTTGTCATACCATCCCTGACAAGTGAATTTCCCTTTAGACTATAAATACAGAACAGCTGTGAAAACCTAGACAACTTATTATAAGCAAGTATATGCTGAATGAGAAAATGAAAAGCAGTTATTTTGGAAATTGAGTCTTCAGGCTCTAAATAACCCCATAGAAAGTTTAATGAAGTTCTTTATACTAATCATGTTTTTCTAAAAGGAGAAATACGGAATTTTATATTTTTTGGTTATACTGGCATCTTTAAACTTTATCTGTTTACATTTATTCATTAAACAGAAATGACAATCGGCAGTAGTCCATGTTATTATCTTACACTGATGTAAGTTCAAATGTGAGATCAGATCCTTTCTAAACATTTAAAGTAGGCTTGTAAGCTGCATGGAAATTGTAACATGGCTTTCATATGGGTTTGGCCATGTCAAGATACATAGCTTTAAAAAAACAATTTGGATGAAATCTGCTGTCTGTAAAACAGTATTAATGAAGATACTTGTTCTAAAGTTTATTAGACTGTATGACTGTTTTTCCTATGAAAACATAGTGGAATAAATATAACAAACATTTTGTAACAAAGCATGCTCTATTAAAGAAGTGCAATGCAGCACATTCTATTAAACAAGTAGCTTGGAAGCAAGATTTGAGAAGCTTTTTTTTCAAAACAGAGGTTCCATGTAAAAAATTAGATGGAAGCTTTATGTAGTCATCGTATGTCAACAGAGAGGGATATATTTCAGGCACTGAAATCAACATAATTGCTCAGGCACATAGTACAGAATAATTTAACCCAACTGGTGGTCTTTGCTTAAGAAAAGCCAAGCACTGGAGCAGCAGGGATTCTGCAGGTCAGGAAACAGTGTGGGAAAACCTGCTGGTACTATGGATGGCATCCTCATTTCAATGAACAGCAATTATAAACATTCCCTGAAAATCATCAGTAAATACATAAAACATTTCAGATGCATTTTCACTTCAGTCAATTAGCAGGAAAGATGAGAGATAAATTATTTACTTTATGCCTCACCTTAAGTAATTTATGATTTTTATTGCTAATGTTCCAGTATATCAAACAGCATTTGGATACTTAAGACAGAAAATGTTTTCAAACCCTAGTTACACTAATCTGCAGCATTAGGCCATATTCTTATATGAATAAAATTAACTTAAAATATCACCATAAAAATAATTTCAAAAGGGCTTCGAAGTTGTGTTATATTGTCAAATTGCATAAAATGTCAAGTTAACATTTCATATCCCCCAGTGTGAAAATTAATTTTAATTATATACATTTAAAACCAGTAATTATGGCAGCTTGGTCTGATTAACATGAGTTAAAGCAAGCCAGAGTTTATGTTAATTGCATGAAATACCCAAATTATAACTTTTGTTATAAACAGAAATATTTCAGAACCTGATAGAAAAGCACTGAACAGTCTGCTCTCAGAATTTGAATGTGCTCATTTTTCATATAATTTTTTCATCTTTCCCTTCAACATCCAGACAGGAGAAGCATTCCTCTTTTCTCTTCTCTACCCCTACCCACTTTGAAAGCATGTCATCACAACTGAGGCAAATGCTGATCATCAAAAGAAAACAGGAGAAATAAAGGAAGATATTCCACTCCTTTTTCATTACAATAGCTAATGTCTTACCTTGCATCTTTATTCAGCAGAGATCTACAAATTCTCTCCTGATCTGGTGCTTGAACCCAGGAAGTTAGGTCTTTATCCTATTTTTAATAAGTCCAAGCTAGGTTTTATATGTCAAACTCACACTGAAGCATAGGGCCACATTATCTCTACCCAGTAATAAGATTTAATAGACAAACCCTTTCTTTTTGACTGTATTTTTTTCTAATGGAAGGTTTAGTCTGAATCTCTAAAATAACATATATAGTTGACTCAAACTATCCCACAGGGCTGCCTCTATTCTTGCCAGAATTTGACATTTATAAGTTTATGTAAGGTCGTCTTTCTCCACAGGCTAAGAATTATGGCAATGTCAATTTCTCTTTGCTTTACAAAGCCATTTCCCAAAAGGGCAAGAGACTACAGGATCCAATTACTTGGAAATTATTTCCAAAAACCTGAGAGAGCAAAGAGAAGATGAGATTTAACAGCACCTCTCATTTATCCAGAAATTTAAAATTATGGAGTTATGTTATCTGTTAAGAATGATGAGGCGTATCAGTGCTTTTAGGAAGTATAGACTGGTCAAAGAAGTGAGCTAACACTGAAGTCAATGGAAAACACCCACACATGAGCTAAGGCACCCTGGGTCACAATCGAGTTGGCTTTACTGACAGCAATCATGTGTATGTTGATGCAGGACAGTGCTGTGTGCCTAGAAAGGAAAGGTGTTTTCCCCGTTTCCGGGATCTGCAAATAATTACCCACACGGGACTATGTGAAGTTCAGATGCAGCTTCATTTTTGTTCTCCTGCTGCAAGGACTAATTTTTTCTGGTATTTGTTTTTCCAGTACAACAACTCAATGCCCTCCCCACTGCCCCCACTCCCCTCCCCTCTGCGTAGTAGCACTATACAATATTTGAAGTTTTGCACTACAGTTGGTTGCCAAATGCAATTCAACGTCATGTAAATCTCTGCCCCCAAACAATAAATAAACAAACCACAACCCAGCAAAAACCCCCAAAACATAATACTTTTAGCTTATTTCAGTTGGATTTATGCCACCAGGAACACCTTCCTCCTGATTTAAGATTACATTAAAAATACCCCATATCCAACCAAAGAACTTTCAACAACAAACTGTCACTTTCATATTTTTAATTGCAGAATTATGCTGTTGGATTTCTTTCTATAGCTGGCACAAAACCATCGTACCTTTCAGTTTTAGTATATATAAAATAGTGTTGTTCTTTATGCTGTAGAAGATCTTGATTTGGACGTGAGCTGCACTTGCAAATCCCAGTTCTTCCTACTCTGTTTTCCTTGAGTGCTGCTGTTACCTAACACAGAACCACATAAAATACTGTTCTGTTCTGCTGTTCTCTGCCACAATCTTACAAGCTCTTCTTCCTTCCTTCAATGAAAAAACACACCACCACCATGAAACCCCCTCTGCCAGACTTGCATATGGCAAAAGCCCCAACAGACATGGATGTAGAGGGATTTTATCTACATTTTATCTTGTTCTCTGAATGCTGACTCTCACATCAGTTCCTAATACTGCCTTATGCCCAAAGCAAACCTTCCCCTCCCCCTCAAACCAAGCAGCAACCTGGTTGCTCATTCACTGACACCTTTCTCAGGTAAAGTACAACTCCTGCTCTTCTGGAGCGCAGTTCTCCTCCTGGAGAGATGCCTAGGAAGGCACAGGAGAACTCCCTCGGGAGGTTAACACACCCTCTGATGTTCCTGTTGTGAGCTAATGAAACTTCTATTACTCATGCACACATTATTGGTCTACTTCCCATTTTCAGTCTTTCATTATGTGGGATATGGGACACATCAAAAAATGTCATATGTCATATGTTTGATTGAAACACACAAAGGAATAACCTCTACTACACACTGCACTTCTTTCAGATACCACAATCAAGATTTGCAGATATTAACAAAAATCATTTCAGTCACTCCAGATACTATATATGAAATTGACACAATCTACATTTTGCAGGAAAAAAAATATCTCAAACTGCTATACATAAGAACACTATATCTGTTGGAAGTTTTAATGATGAAACATTTTAAGTAGAACATGACTAGAAGCCAAACAAATAGACTCAAATCTACAAAAACATCACATAAAACTCTATTTAAAAAAAGTGAAGCTTTGTTGACACCTATATTTAGGGCTACTCTTGCTTTAATGCTACTGTATACCACAAATTATAATCTAGCACTAAATTAGAGGCTTATCAAAATTCTGTATCTGATTCACATATCCCTACAAAAATAATGAAATCAGGCCATTTGACAAGATGTATTTTTCACAGTATATAGAAATGTTGTAATTTATACTTGTCTTAGTCCAAATTTCTTAGCATAAATATCCAGCTCTGTTACCAGGACCACTGAAAAGAACAAATAAAATTGTTAAAACTGACCTGAGGTCACACAGTGAACCTCTGAGATGCCTGGGTAAACAACAGCATTTACACTTACACGTTAATTAATGTTAATGGTAGATATGAAAAGCAGTATTAATCCCTTCTGTTTATCTGTTCATCTGCACATATTCATACCAGAGAGTGTGTTTGAAGTACCCACTCAGGAAAACAACAGGTCTTGTACCTCCGTCTCAGTACAGTTTCACTATGCAGCTCTTTGCTACAACTTTGTCCACAGGGATGCTGCTAGACATGTGCTTTCCTCATGGGGCAGTTTTGGGAACTAAAGCAGGGAACGAGGAGAAAACGAGAAAAGTTAGGTGGTCTTTTAGAGTATGTTTCTTGGCTTTGCTGAGAGTCCCCCACATAAATCATGCACCAGTGCCAAAATGGAATGCTGACATCATTTTATATCAAAGACAGCTGTGTTTGCTCCTCAGGTTTTTTGAAGGTGGTTCTGAGTGACACCTAAAATAACCTATACGTGTGATTTACTTCAAATAAGAAAACTCAAGATATTTCACTTACAGAAAACAATATTCTAATTTCTCTCACACAACAGTGTCTCTGGACTCCTGGCCTTCAAACGTATACTGGATTGCCATCTCAAAAAACTTTTTTTCACTCCAGGTGGCATTTTTGGCCTTTCTTCTATTTTGTTCTAAGGCACTTCTTTTCGGTAGTACCTGTGGTTAACAGGGTAAAATTAATTAAGTGAAAAGTACAGCTGATCCAATATGGATATAGTCATTGGATCACTTGGTAAAGTGGATAAACTTTTTTGGAGAGGGAAAAATGGAACATAAAAACCCCCAAACAAACCTTTCTTAACCTTCTGCGTACACTGTTTCTCTCAGTGTACCTTACTGAATAGGCAAAATTTGCAAATGTTAGTTGTAGTGACTCAGCCCTGCTGATTCTTACTTGCATGCTTCTCTGTATATCAGAAGGGCTAACTCGGTGTTTGTTTTGGCTGCATGATAGAGAAATGATAAGAATGAATGTTTCATCTTATGAAAGACCCTGAATGAGACACTGTGGATGTTTGTTTCTGGCATGACAGGACACAGTCAATGACTTTTATAGGTTGACCTACAGCTGAGTTTTAGCTGTGTAAAATGGTTGAGCTGAGGATGAACTCTATAAGCTCCCTATCACCTCCCTTTGATTTTTCTCTGTTATTTAAAATAGAGAAAAAGCAGAGGATTTTCAAGGGGTCTAAAATGAAATAGTTTCTGTTTTCAACACCTATAATAAGAATAATCTTCATGGTTGGAAAGTCATGGGTTAGAAAAACTGAAATGGAGTCAGGGGTTACTGTCCAGGTTGTTAGTATGCCACTAACACGCTGAGGGGTGATAGTGAAATGTAGTTACTGACTTGCTGCTGTAAATGGAAGTAATAAAACCTTGATTTTTTCTTTTTCAGTAGAGGACAAGAGAAAAGTTTTCTTCTTTATGAGGGAGTTGTGAAGAATAATTATTGTTTGAAATGTGTGAGGAAATTCATGGCAATGACAAACTACATATATCCTTTTAATGCACACCATGAAAAAATACTTGATGGATAAACTAAGGAAAGCATGCAAGTGGCATTGGTGTTGAATTTCTAAACACTTACATGGAATAAGCTTTGGCTACATTTTAAATATATTAAAATACTTCCAAATATAAAGTATGTAATATGAAGGCATTAAAATTCTTTTAACCCATATAATTTTGTTTTCATTATTAAAAGAGCTCATGTGATGGTGATCAATAAACAAGAGAAAAGGGATTCACTAGGGAAACAACAGTTAAGAAATGTGCAATCTTTCAGGTTTAGGATGAAAAGCAGTGAGGTTGAAAATAAACAGTTACAGAAACAAAGAATAAATTTCAACCAAAAAAGAATTCTCGCACAAATTTTTTTAAAATATAGGAAATACTAAACTATAATTGACAACTTCTGCTTTGCTGCAGAAGCTGACTCTGAGTGCATCCACAGAATTCCAAAGATTCTGGTTCTAATAAAATAAGAAAGACTAATTTAAAGATGTTTCCCACAAAAATTCTCTATATACTTTCCAACACAATCTGTGTGAATTGAGGCCTGAGGGCTTTAGAGACAAGATGTCTTGTAGTCTAAATGTTCAGTTGGAAAAAACTTCATAAAAATAGAAGTTCCTAACATAAAACAACATAAAACTTAATTTCACCTTTGGAATTATGCTTCCATTAAGGCCATTGTTTCCTATTCACTCTTTCATTCACTCATTTGTTCATCATGTTATAATGAGCTGTTTCTGAGGAATAATATTAATGTCTCTTTATCTGCCCTATGACAGAAAAAGAAAAAAAAAACAGAGGGAAAATAACTGTATAATGCAATCCATTTTCAGTATTTTGTTCTACTACCATCTTTCTCCCATCTTATTTGAATTCCATAAAAGAAAAGAAACACAACAGCTGCCTTTCCCTAATCTTGATGTCCTGGCAGTTCCAGATTAGTGGAAAATCCTGCAAAGTTTTACATTAGCTCTAAGGGACATGATGACAAAGTTTTTTTGTCTTCTTGTAAGTAATACACAGACGGGAAAAAAAGGAGGAGAAAATGGAGACTAAGCATAGTGTCATAAAAAAGAGGAATTTGAGAAACTCTGGTGTGACAGTAGAGGGTCTACTGAACCAATCATTCCTTCTATGCAGCTTGTCTGGAGAATCAGGGCCCACAGTTCAGAGCTGTAGGGCATTAGAGCAAAAACCCAACAAAACAGGATAAATCCCAGTAATGATGGGGCTAATGCTACAGATTATGTAGTTAGTAGATATCAATTATTCTTATACTTTGAGTATTACTGCTTTCCAATCAACCTAATCAACTTCAGACAAGAACTGCTAAATATTTCACTAAGGCATAAAAGGTTTTACTTAACGTGGACTTGCTCCCATTTCAATTAAATTGAAATATACCTTATCAACTCAAGTGCATTTTAGACATGCCTTCCCTATTAACTAGATTCTAATGTCTATATCCTGCAGATATTTTAGGAGACTTGCTTCAAATTTTTTTTTCTCATATTGAAGATCACAAAACCACAAAATATGTTCTTGGATATGTCTAATACCACATATGGAGTAAAAAAGCTTTGAAAGTCAGATACGGACTCTTCTGAAATTTAACTTAAATTCTGCAAGATGTGGGCAGATAATAATGGAATTGCTAAGTTTGCAACATTGATTTGAGTAGCTGGAAGACTGTATGAATTAGGTGTCACTGCAGACCTTGCTGCACATACAAACCAACACCCTTCATAGAGAGTGCGATGTATTTCCTGTTGCCACAAATATCTCCAGGATTCTGAATTTTCTTTTTTTTCCTACTTGTAGTACTGAGCTAAAGTTTAACATCTTTGTACATTATTCATCTGTTATGAAAGATTTTGCCCTGACAGATTATTTCACCCAGTGCCACCTCTTCTTTTATAATTACTGCTTTAATTCCTGTTACCTTAGTAGAGGTATTTATGTTCTGTTAATGTAGCTAACTGTTAATGCTAGTTCTTCCTCATTTTCACTAGAGAATATTAATGCAGTTCAAGGGAAATCTTATTTAACAGCTTTTGGCATTTTGGGAATGCAGAAATAATTTCAGAATAAAATAACTTAAGAACGGGAGTTCATGTGTAATTAATACTTTTTTTTTTTCTCATCTTGGAGAAGGATTGGTGCTGAGAATGTCAATGCAGTTTATGTATTAGTAAATTCCATTTTTCCTCTGACTGAGGGGAATCCTTTCTTTAGGATTGAATGATGGGCAGTTAAATCGAGTAAGGAGATAATAGATATGAAGGTATTTCAATATTAGGTTCATATCTCTCTAATATTCTTGGCAGTAACAGCTTCTATCATTAGGGACACTTGCAAGGTGTTATATAAAGGAATATTAGGAGCATTTTCTTTGTGTAGTTTCCACAGGTCTTGGATTCTACTGAAGGCTTGTTAACTCCTGGAATTTTAAGAAAGACTAAAATTCTCTGAAAATACCAATGCACAGGCTCATTTTTTTCCACTAATGTCAATGAGAGATTTTCTTCCACAGCTTGAATTCCCAAGGCTGTTGGGAGGTTCATGCTTATCAACAAGCTGACAGCATTCATTATTCTAAATATGTCTGTAAATGTAACCCCACTGATGATAAATGAATTCCTCAGTCTTCAAATCAGTGTGGCAGCATCCATTCAATGGATAAAATTTACAATTAAAATTTGTAATTTATAATTAAAGTTCAAGTTCAGAGTAAATTCTTTCACACAGATGTTCATGAAGGAAGGGTGTGGATTACTTTGTTATGTAATTACCTTTAAAGCCTATTTTTCCACAGACAGATACCTTGATTAGCATTTCCTTCATGATGTTCATCAACATTTCTCATTCAAGCAGATTCGGTGTCTCATAATTTTGTGTTATCATTTGCACTTCACTCTAATGTTTCTAATCTACTTTTTACAGAAGACAGAACATTCTCAAAAACTCATGTCTTCAGACTTTTTTTTCCAAATTTAAACGTCAGGAAGTCTTTAGGAGTAGAGATTGTGGAAAGAGAACAGCTAGTTTGGCTTCAGCATTGCTGAATCAATCCCAAGACTCCTTTACATCAGCTTGCTTTGCAATTTTAGTTATTATCTAATCTTTTTTAAGCTATCAGTTTTGTTCTGTTACTATTTTTGCCAAACTAAACAACACCATGTAGGATCTGAGATGTGTTAAAGCAAGAATAATTTTTTACTTACATTTCACTCAATCCAGATAATAACAATTAATAAACAAAAGAAAATAGCACAATTAAGAAGAAAAAATAGGTAAAATGTCTGGGAGAAAATGGGTTTCATGACATGCAAATTATTTTTATTCTACCGACAAATAGCAAGTAGAAACACTTTGAAATGAGGGTTTCAGGACATGAATACATTAAAAAAATATAGTTTAAATTTTACTTATGAACTTGATCAGTTGCAACCTTGAGGTAATACAACAATAAGAATAAAAGTAATAATTCAGTTTGGCCTCATGTTTTAAATATTGCAGAAAAAATACTTTTAGGAAAATTCCAATCTAAAAAGTGTAACATGATCTAAATAAAAGCTGCTATAGGAAGCGAAATTGTGGGCTCAAGCATCACTTTTATTACATATTGCTGAGGATGGCAAGGGCATCTAAATTTGAACAATGCAGAGGAAGGTTAGGCTGAGGCTCATGACACAGCCTCTGATAAGGCTTATATGACATATTATATAAATGGTACAGCAAATAGCAGGCACACTTACCTACCTATATATTTCTGCAGAAGTACAGGACTGCAAAGTACCGTATCTTGTTACCTTAAAGGCAAAAAGGAGAAAATGTAACAGTTCTAAGTGCATGTGATTAAAATGCAATTTTGCTTTTAAATGGCAATGATGTTAAAAACACCATGTTCTGCTGAGACATTAGGAGGGACCAGCATATACCTACAAATCCATGAGGGAATGATCCTGACCTTTTACACTAACCAAGTTTTGTGGGGGGAATGAATTACTGATAGATTGCTAAATGCACCTGCTGCATCTAAATGTTTTGTGTTTTACCATTAAATTATGAAGCTGTGCTTTTCCTCCTGTCTGACATTTATTTCAAGCATATGTGATTCAAGCTTTCTAAGTCACAGATATTGGTTATGTGCTGCAGGCCCAGCTGGTCTGTACATATGGATTAAATTACATTTTGGGACAGCCATCAGATCTTAACTGTGATGTGATGATGATCAGATGGGGGTTTTTTGGAGCACAAAGGCCTGCAGTATACCTTAAACTATAAAAACCCTGTTTAGAGTAGTGTTAAAGGTGTGAGATATTCCCAGCAGGGTTCCAGAGGATGACATCTGAAGTGCTGATGATCAGAAATTATTATGAAAGCGGAATCCTTACTTTCCAAAGCAGTACCTCAGAAGAAAATCTGACAAACTGACTGCTAAGGATGAACATCATAAAATTCCTGCACTTCTTACATCAGCAGTTGCATGAATGCCAGATATTTACATGTAATTTATCTGTGGTGCTGTGTAATAATCCTGTGAACATTATTTTTAATTCCTAATTGTAATTAGTTGTGAGTTGATGTTATATTTTATTGGAAGAGATTGTTTCCCTTCATAACTTTGATGTAGAATATTTTTAAAAATATTTTTAAAGAAAATATGTTTTCCTTGAAAAATTTGTTCTGTTTTTTTCTCACAGAAAGATATCATTAATCTCACTGAAGTCAGAATTTTTAGAGGGGGAAATAGATTTTATTAGACCCATGATATAGCTAGAAAGAAAAAATACCACAAAGACAAGTGATTTTTTTTCCCCTATTTTTATTTTTATTTGTCATTTCATTCTTTCAAACAAATCTTGGTTTTTTTGGTCTCAGCTAAAATTTATATTTTATTTCTCAGTCACAACAAAGAAATCTAATTTTGGAACCTTTATGCCATCAATCTTCATTTTATTGCTATTGGTTCATTGAAATCTATGTTAATTACTCATCTCTTTCATCTTTTTATTCCTTTTTCCTGCTCCATAATATTTCAAAATGTCCTTAATATTAGAAATTTTATAAAGAGTAAATTATCTTCACTCATTTTTCAACAAGAAAAATGCCTAATCCCACAAAATATTTTAATCCAGTGGCAACAAAAAAAGAAAAATCAATAAAGATAAAAAATATTTCTTAGTGATGGAAAAAAATTAGGAACTGTTCTTCTGCAAATCATTCAGGAAAACTGTATGGAGGAAAATGGAAATATTTTATAATATTAATTTCTTTATTAGCTTGTTTCATTTTTTTCCTGCAAAAGCTTCCAGGTTTTGTCTTTAATTAAACAGTGGTCATAATTATTGTGCAACTGGCTTGAGTGTCTGGAACTATTCAAATCAGAGAAGAAATATTAATTAAGCTGAATTTATTTTCAGAGTAACTTACATATTTCAAACAAATTTATGATGATAAAATTCAGTCTATGCATTACTACTTTAAGCTATTTATGCAAAACTGTCCAGCATTTTATGGCATCCTTACTTCTAAGTAGACTAATGCATCACCTGCACATATGTGGGCTGCAGTGAACATAATTTTGATGAGCCTTCAACATTTTACAAATTGGAACTCTGTGGAGTATTAATTCCTCACTAAGGTTATCTTTGAAGAACCCATAGACCTATTTTGAAAACCTATGAGATACTTTGTACTTAAAACCATATTTTACTATTCATACCCACCTAGGTGTGGGGTAGTTGGCTATTGTAATGGTCATCTCAAGCATGACTGCTTGTTACATAAAGGTAAGGCAGGCAACAGGTACACTTACGAACTGAACCCTCCTGAAAAGATAGACAAGGACCACCTCTTTGGCAATTACATCTTCTGAGACTGTATTTCATCTAGGCAGTGGATCTCACAGAAGTGACAACTGCTATCTTAATGCAGACCAAAAATGATCTGATATGATCTATGTTAATACGCAGAAGTCATAAAACCTCATTGTAAGTGGTCTACAGCTGCATCACGCTTTGTACGTACATACATCTGAAAGTTACTGTAATTGGATGTGTATTTCTGGTTGCTCAGCTGGTCTAACTCATAAAGGTCACGACTCAAGACGTTTGTCAGAATGACATTTGGAGGGAAAAGGAGCCGTTTGTTATGGAAAGCAAAAAAGAGATAAACAGGAATACAGAAGAAAGCATTAAATGTCAAGCACTTCAACACCATGCCACTTTTCATGTAAAGTGTTTACATACAAATTCTTAACACAGTTTGGAGAAGTGGGTCAACAGTAGACAAAGAGATAAGGTGTAATTAAAAATAAATATTGGAGAAGAGACTACATTTACTTTGATTACATGAGAAGACCTAAACCCCAAAATCAATGTTACCACTAACAGGGGAGAAGAAGAGAGAGAAGAGAGTTTGCCCCATGTCCTGTTCCCCTGCCAGGACATTAGCAGTTGGCTAATGCGGCAGGAAGTGCAGCACCAAGGCTTTTTCTGATTTTTCAACCGATGCATCACAGCCAAGGAACCAGAGAGATGTGATGCCAGACATTCACTGGAAGATGTGTTTTTTATGTGATTTCAACCAGGCACTCTAAATTCATGCCTCCCCACCACGAACTGTTATAAGGGGAGAAGGGTTCAAGACCTTCTTTTTTATTAGGTTTGAGCCAAAGCCATACAAGCATTTGCTTCATGGGAGAATGCAAAGTTCTCTGCACAAAAGCCCTGTTATTATACAGTAGAGCTAGAGGAGAATTCCAAACGAAAGCACCTAGTCTGCTCCAAGGGGCATATTACCATATTTAAATTCAGAATTTATTTCGTAATAGTATTACAATCTTGACTAGATATTAGCTGAATCTGAAGTGTAAAATCCTGGTTTCACAGGTAGCAATATGAATTTCATTATTGCCTTTACTGAGGCTAAATTTCAGCTGACGCATAGTGACTTGGTGAACCCATGATGATTTGCATCAGTTGAGGATTTGGCTCAGATTTGCTGAGCACTGCTGGGCTTTGCCCTATGGACACTTGCCCACTGGGAATAAGGTTAACCATTAGCTTACTTTACAGGCAAAACTACATCCATCAAAAGGTCAAAACTCCCTGTCAGGACTAGCTCTTTGTGAATTTCAGAGACTGCTGTAAAAGTACCTTAATGAAATGCAGAAGACAATACAGTATCCCAGAAGCCACTTTACAGCAAAGGAGAATATATGACATTCATATCGAAGAAAAGATAATTGTTTCCTCCATTATTGCAGTGGTTTTGTTTTTGTAGTAGTTTCAGACACAACACTGAACATTGCTTCATTCAGTTTTGAGGCCATATTTTAATAGTAACTGCATGAGCTATGGTCCCAAGCCCTTTGAACAGGTAATTTGACACCAAATAGATTCAGCATTTCTTTTAAGAATTCAACCTGATCTTTGGATAAACCTTGATTAGCACTTAGGAGTAAGTTATATTTTCATCACTCAGAACAACTGGAGTAGGATGACCAAACTTTTGCTCAAATAAAATGTATTCACTCCAGCAACAGAAAGTGTTTCCTTGTCCAGAATTTCTCCGATCCACTAAATGCAAAAACTTCCAGCTCTTGCTGCTTCCCTTGTTCCTCCACTTGGACCATAAAGAACCATGTACAGCAAAGCTGGAACAGCACTTCATTTCTAATAGTCTGCATTGCCTATGCCATTGCAGCATTTGCCACATTTATCCTATGAAGTGCATGACAATTGTGCTTTACCTAATTTCTTATCTGTTAAAAAATCTTTAAACAAGGTATCTCATCCTTTGGTGTTCATGGCTTCTGGCTCTGACTGAATTATGAGTTGAAGGCTGAATGTTGTAGCTGGAGGCATTTAACTTTGACGGTTAAAGGCAAGACAAAAAACTTTACAGGGGACATTACCTCGGTATTCCATCTCCCTCACATTGTTTCTGACTTCCTTGTACATATCCATAGCAGCCCCAAAAGTCCAGGTAGGTTCACCAGGTAAGACACCTTCCTGGCCTTCCTGCAGGCTCCATGAGTGTCCAAGGCCAGCTGCATCCCTCAAAGGAGAGACTGAGGGTTGTTTTTGTACATGTGGTATATACAGACTGTCTGAAAGTCTGCCTCTGGGCACCTCTGCTCCCATTCTGGCGTCTTCCCAAAGCTCACTAACTGCAAGAGAGGCAGGATTTGCGGCACAGTGTGTGCATTAGAAGTGCTCCTTCTCTGTACATGAAGGATGAAATCCATTTAATAACTCAGAGAATCTAAATATTTTTCTTCTTGGAACAAAGGACAAAAGGTACCCAAAAATGTGAACCATATAATTTAATTAAACTATTAAGTGCACATCATAACTCTTAAATATCAAAAGTAATGAAAAAAAATATACTGGGTAGCATCAGTCCATATTTATAAGTTACTTTTGGGCTCTGGTGTGCTACTGTGGGAATTGCAGTTGTCTGAACTGTAAAATAAAATGCCAGTGATCACCATCCAAATGACTGGCTTTACTCCAAAGCATTGTGGCAGAAACAATGCTGTTATTCTGTATTTGCAGAATAGAAAAACTGCAAAATCTTAAATGCCACTGCAAATGCTGAGTTTTAATGTGCATTTCAGCAACAGAGCAGACAATTATGTACACAACAGGAAAAACAGCAGGGACGCTAATGCTAGAGGAAGGACGTGAAAAACATAAATGTATGCAAAGGTAGGTCAGAAAGTGCTGGAATATTTAACTCTGATATGCAGTTTCTTTTCACAATGTATGTTTGAGGAAAGAGTGACAAAAGGAATAATATAAGGTCCAAATATAGACACTATGTGTAGGTTTAAAAGATTATTATGAGTAAATCTATTAACCTGGCTGGAAAGGAATATAAAATACAGCATGAAATATCTGGAAATAGTGAAGTGCTCTGAAGGAAACATGAACAGACCAATTATCACTGTACCCGCAACAAAATCTACAGAAAAGAGCACAACGATTTTAGGCAATTCTTACATCGCTATTTTATGTTGAAGTATTTAAAGCTAGAAAGCTAGATGTTGGCTCCAACAAGAGAATAAAGGAACACACCACATCAAAAACTTTTCAGTTTGATTGGAAATTTCACTTGGTGTGCAGAAAGCACTGATGGATATGAATTATCAGACCAGAAAACCTGGGGTACAAAAAGCAAAAACTTTAATTCCAACACTGGTTTCTATCTCACGTTGCAGCTATGAGAGCTGTAACATAAAATGTTGTTTCAACTGGAAGATACTGAGTTCTTTCAAAAGCAAAATCCATGAGCACTCCTAAATACTACAGAAGCCAGATAAAAAGTCATGGAGTCTTAATGTATTAGATGGCTGCAATGGTGATGCCATCCTTGACACTTTGGTAATAAGTAAGGTAAGTAATCCACAGATTAATAGTTTTTACACATATTTCTCAGAAGGGTTGTTCAGGGTAAGGAAGTATTATTGTCCTTGTGCAAATAGCAATCCAAAGCACAGACAGAACATCACATCTAATTATGGCTGCACAGTAAATCTGAAACATATCTGGGAACAGAGCATGAGGTTACTAACTCCCAGGCTGGGATTCTATACGCATAAAAACATTACCCTTGGCTGAGATCATATTACTAAGCTACACTGTATGAAGAGAATTGGAATGGTAGCCATCAGACAACCATTATATTTGTACAACACTCGAATTTATAGGATCTGGTCTAAATCTTCTTTATGGACTTGAAATAGTGAAGTTAGTGGAGTCTCAGTGGAGCCTGTGAAAGTGCTGTTAGATCAGAACACAGCAGAGAACCATGACATATGTGCTTGAGGTAAAAAACAGCTTTCTAAAGTAATATAGGATGAAGGTATAATTTGTTGCAGAATGAATTCTCTCAGAGAATATTTTGATTGACTGGAATGATTCCAAAACAGCAAAGCTTTTTATTCTGTGATAAAAACAAAAATCTGGGCATAAAGCTTTCATTAAGAATTTCACTATTATTTGTTACATAATTTAACATACATTGCACTTTAATATCATGCTCTTTGATACTTTTCTGTCAAGCAAAAGTTACACAGTGTTGCAGCAAACCAAAAAAGGCCTTGATACCAAAACTTTATATGCACCCATTTCAAGCCTAAACCTCCACTTCAGTGTACAGAACTTCTCAGACTGCACCTGCAGTCTAATGGAAAAAAAACCCCAGGCTATAGCAGGTTCAGCCAAGGCAAAGAACAGTTTGAAATTCAGCAAAGGCAAATGCAATGTTTTTCCCTGCACCTGGGGAAAAACAACCCCCTGCACCAGTACAGGCTGGGGGCTGACCAGGAAAGCAGCTCTGTGGAGAAGGACCTGGGGGTCCTGGGGGACAACAAGCTTCCATGAGCCAGCAGTGTGTTCCTGCGGCCAAGAAGGCCGATGGGATCCTGGGAAGAGCATTGCCAGTAGGTCACGGGAGGTGATCCTGCCCCTCTGCTCAGCCCTGGTGAGGCCACATCAGGAGTGCTGTGTCCAGTTCTGGGCTCCTCAGGACAAGAGAGACACAGAGCTCCTGGAGCGGGTCCAATGGAGGGCAACAAAGATGACTGGAGCCTCTTATGAGGAAAGGCTGAGAGAGTTGGACCTGTTCAGCCTCAAGAAGAGACAACTGAAAGAGAACCTTATCACTGTACAGAAGTGTCTGAAGGGAGGGTGTCAAGAGCTTAGAGCCAGGCTCTGCTTGGTGATGCCAAGCAACAGGACAAGAGGCAATGGGCAGAAACTGAATCACAGGAAGTTCCACCAGAATGTGAGGAAGAACATCTTTACTGTGTAGGTGACCAAGGCTGGAACAGGTTGCCCAGAGAGGATGTGGAGTCTCCTTTACAGGAGATATTCAAGAACCATCTGGATGGAATTCTGTGCAATGTGTTCTGGGATGACCCTGCTGGAGCAGGGATGCTGGACAACATGACTCACAGTGGTCCTTTTCAATCTGACCCATTTTGCGATTCCATCATTCTGTAGCAAATGTTTTCATCAGGTAGTGGATGACACCAAGCTGAGTTGTGTAGTTGGTATGCTGGAGGGAAGGGATGCCATCCAGAGGGACCTTGACAGGTGGGTCTGCATGAACCTCAGGAAATTCAACAAGGCCAAGTGCAAGGTCCTGCACCTGGGTCAGGGCAATCACCAGCATAGACTGGGTGATGATAGGATTGAGAGCATCCCTGCAGAGGACTTGGGGATACTGTCGGATGAAAAATTGGAGAGTAGTTTTGTATTGGTTTGGCTTGGCAAGATTTGGTAGCATGGGGAAGCAGAGGTGACTTCTGTGAGAAGATGCCAGAAGCTTTGCCCATGTCTGAGAGAGCCAAAGCCAGCAATCTCCAGGATGGACCTGCCACTGCCCAAGGCCAAGTCCATCAGTGACAGTGGAAGCATATCTGGGATAACATATCTAAGAAGCTGACTAAGCCTGCTGTGCAACAGCAGCCAGGAGATGGGAGTGTGAACATGTGAGAAGCAGCCCTGCAGGCACCAAGGTCAGTGAAGAGTTGTGGAGACAGGAGATGGGGCAACAGTTTTAGACTGAAACAGGGTAGGTTTAGACTGGACACAAGGGAAAAAGTTGGTGGTCAGAAATTGGAATGAGTTTCCCAGGGAGTTGTGGGTGCCCCATCCTTGGAAATGTTCAAGGTCAGAGTCAATGGGGCTTTGAGCAAACTGGTATAGTGGATGGTGCCCCTACCCATGGTGGGGGGTTGGTCTAGCTGACCTTTAAAGGTCCCTTCCAAACAAACCATTCCATGGTTCTATGAAGTGGTGACTGTAACACCACCAGAAAGCTAACAGAGAAGCCTGGCCCTTCTGCAAATTTTTGGAACATATTTCAATAGATTGATGATGAGACTGAAACAGAAATTGTCACAGATCTTGTTCATCATCTGTTTCTCAAGAAAATGTCTTACTCTACTGTCCCTTGTGCTATAATTTTACTTTAATCAATAAACCCATATAAATTGCACTTCATAGCTCTTCATATTAACCATCTTGTCGTAAATAGTTTACAAGAAAGAAACTGTGTTACACATTTTTATTCCCACAGCAAATCTGTCACCTTTCTCAATACTATCACACTGAAGTAAGGAGAGCCTGGAACCCATGAATGCACATATTAATTCATAAAACCCAACCATGCTAATTATGAAGGATGAATGATGAGGCAATTTCCTAATTTGTAGCCCAATTCCCTATTTCTTTTATGGAATCTCAATATACTTCTAAGATAAAATGCTTAAAATGAACTTCAGATTTAAAGCATCATTTTAGACTCTGAAGTTATATTGAAAGATGTGACTGAAGGCTGACTGCTTTTTTAAAAAAATATAATACCATTATCATTATAAGCAAAATTCTTTCTGACTTTAAAATTTTGTAATTTCTTTCTAAAATAATTAAAGCAATAAAGTAAAACTATATCATTCCCACTGTTTTGAACATTTTTATTTTCTTCCTAAATGGATGGCTGAAATGACATCTTGGTTAATTGAAACTTCTGAATGAACACAATTAATCAGAAATATAACCATCAGGAGAGTGGGCTGGATTTTTAATCTAGTTTTTAGTAATGACTGATTTTTCTGAAGTAAAATAAGCAACACTTTTTGGTTAGCTTCCTGCAGGTGAAATCATTGATGATCTGAAGTTTTAGAGTTTTAGATGGTTGGTTTAAATTTTTGAGTTGTGAATAGGAAAGTCCAATTGTTGAATTCTATTTTGTAATTTTTTTTCAATATGGAGTTGAGATAGAAAGATAGGATATGAAAGGACTTATTGTATGACTTCCATTTTTTAAATTAAATATATAAAATGTATTAAAAAGCAGGAAAAATGTTTAATGTAAAAGACTATCCTGTAGTGGGAATGTGGTGAATTGACCTTGGGAAACTGCCAGACACCCACCCAGTTGTTCTCTCACTCCCATTCCTTAATCGAGCAGGGCACAGGGGGGTAAATAAGCTAAAAACACTCATGGGTGGAGATAAAGACAAGGAGATCACTTACCAGTTAGTGTCACAAGCAAAACGAACTCAATTTGGGGAAAATTAATTTAATTCCTTGACAATTAAAAGTTTAACCAGATGCTGAGATACAAAAAGTAAAACACCTTCCTCCCAGGCACTTTTTTTCCCCAGATTCAACTTTGCTCTCTCATTCCCAACCCCTTGACCTCCTCCCTCATCAAGTTTTGTAGGGAATATGGGGAATGGAGATGGAGACTGTGATCAGTACATAACCGTTCCTGTCTGCTGCTTCTTCCTCTTCACACTTTTCCCTTGTTCAGAATGGCTCCTCTCCATGGGCTGCAGTCCTTCAGGATAAAACCTGCTCCAACACTGGGTCTTCCATGGGCTGCAGTGTGAATATATGGCTCCAACTTGGTTACACAGGCCACAAAGGAATGTGCTCCAGTACCTGGAGTACCTGTTTCCCCTCCTTTTTCTCTGACCTTGGTGTTTGCAGGATTATTTCTTACGCTTTTTTTTCTCACTCCTCACTGCTGAGTGGTGTTTTGCTCTTCATTAAATATGCTTTGCCAAGGGCACCACCAGCTTGGCTGATGGGTCCAGCACTGTACTCTGGCTGGTCTGTTACAGATCCAGCTGGAAACAGCTGTGTCCAGGACAGGGCAGCCCCTGGTCTCCTCACAGAGGCCAACCTTGCATCGCCCTTCCTGCTACCAAAACCTTGGGACCTACACCTGATACACACTAACACTGCAAGGATGCCCTTATATCTTCTATTTAAAACATGTACAAATGCACTTTCAAAAAAACCCAAAACCAAAAACCAGGTAGGAAGAACTGAAAAAGTGTACTACTATGAATGCTTCAGGAAAAAAAAGATAAAAGAGGATGGCATTGTTATCATCCGCAAGAATGTAAAATGCTTCTGGAATGAAGAAAAAAACTATCAGTTCTCCATGCCTAGGGAGGATGGAAACTGAATTAATGGGTTTGAATTACAGCTTGGAAGATTTAAGATAGATATTATGTAAAACTTTCTAATGACATGGATCATGACACACTCAAACAGATTGCCTGAAGAGCTTTTAGAGTTTCAGTCATTGGAAATCTCTAAGGACAGGTTAGGTAAGCATCTATCAGAGTTGACAGGTACAGTTGATTTTGCCCGCAGGCAAAAACAAAGTAGATGACCTCCTGAGTTCTCTTTCAGACTGTTTTTCTCTCATTTTGTGATACACAGTGATTTAGTCTACAAGTACATGCATGACTTCAATAGGGGTATTTATAAAAGAAAGTACTTCTCAGAAAGACATTTGCAGAGATGTCTGTGTTTCAGAAAGTAAGGAGGTATGCATAAAAGGAGTAGAACTCCTGGCTGGAAAATGTAATCCACAATTCTTTCTCTGATAAAAAAATAACATCTTAAATAGATTTTCTCAAAACTACAGGTGACAATTGGGTTTGAATTTTCAAGGTGAGCATGGAAAGACACAGTGCCTCCCTCACCACTATAAGCAGAGGAAAATACTGAAACATTTAAATGTCTATCTTCTATATGTTTACAATACATGACTTTTGTAGAGATAAACACTTCAGTAATGGGCACTTAACTTACACACAGAAGATGTAAGTAGTATCTTTGCCTGAGCAACTGCCCACGATTTATCTGCATGGAAATCTCTAAGGACAGGTTAGGTAAGCATCTATCAGAGTTGGCAGGTACAGCTGATTTTGCCTGGGGGCAAAAGCATAGAGTTGACGACCTTCTGAAGTCTATTTCTGACTGTTTTTCTCTCATTCTGTAATAGGCAGTGATTTAGTCTACAAGTACACTCATGACTTCAACAGAACTTCCTTATTATAAGAAACTTGGAGTTCTTTCACTGAGTGATCTGACCAAATACCTGCAGTTACAGATATTTGAACATCTACACCTGAGACTTCCTTGGCAGTCAGTGGATAGGAACAGGCATATTGTTCTGCTCATTTATTTTCAACGTTGCCTTTAGGATGAGATGAGTTGTGCCCTGGAATTACTTCTTTATTTCCAATGGCCATGAAGAAAACTAAAAATGAACAGCAGAAAAATTAAGATATATGTATTAAACAGGTAAGTAAATGAATATCACTCTTCTTTGGATTGATTTTCACATTGTATATCATCACTTCTCTTCACACAGCTTCTGTGGAACAGGAAGAACTGTTGTCTTCATTGTGAAGATGTGGAAATGAAGCACAGGACAGTTACAAGAACTGGCCAAGGTCACACCACAAAATTCAGCAGAAGAGAAGCCTAAGTTTGTAGTCTCTGACTGTTTCACAGATTTTTTTTCTTTTTTTTTTAATGTAACAAAAATGAATTTTTTAACAAAGCATGTGACTCTAAGACAGTCATCATCACAAGTCTGTCGCTGTTGCCATTCTTGACTTATCCCTCCAAACAGACACTAATTTCCTTAGCTAGATTATTGAATGAAAAAAAAGAAAACAGAAAAAAGAAAATTGCTGTGTGTGAGAAGGAGTGAGAAGACTTTCTAATTAGGATGCTGCAAAACATTTGAAGATTACATAATAGAAAATTGTCTGCTGGTACAAGGATGGCAATTCTGCAAAAATACATATCTTCAGAATGAGCATAATCTTACAAACATCCATATGGTAAAACATTCATCTTTTTTCTGGTTTGAAAATGAATAAGTTATCTTCCAGGCTAAAATGCATATACAAACAGACATTTGCATTGAAGTATTATATGTGTATTCATACTTACATGATACATATATATAAGCATTTCTTTGTTTTCATTAGTTTAATTCAAGGATGGATCCAAGTGTTTTCTTCAGGACCCAACTGTTTTCTTCAGAATACCTAGTAAAAAGGAAACAGAAATATGGAATACTAGAGCTGATAAATGCCTAGTGCTTTAAGTATTTTTTGATCAAGAACAATTGCCAAGCCTATTTGTATGGGGAAAATAATGGTTTATCTTAGCTATGTGACAAGTGGTACTGGTCCTCCCAGAGAAGACACCCACGGCAAACAATCTTTAACAAAGTTTTTCAGCTTCTAACTTCTCATGAAATTCAATAGGGCTTGATGTCCACAGTTTGTCATAAATATCTGAGGTAAAATCCTGGTCCTATTTGAGAAGAATAACTACAACCTTTTGGAGTGAAGAAAAGAAACATTTCCTTCTTGGTTCATGCAGGGATTGGAGTTCTAGAAGCTAATGTCTGAAATGTATATTTAGTTCTGGAAATGGAGAACTGGGCAGGGAAAAGAGGAAAGAAATAAGAGAGTAGAGAAAATAGCTTTATGCAGTGTAGGAAAAACATGCAACAAAGAATCTCTAGGACACACATTAAAGCCCTAACTTCTTTTCCAGCTCCCATGATATTCTCCAAAACTATTTCTGCATACAGTTAGCTCTTATATTAAATTCATTATCTTATACTGGGAATAAATCTCACCTGGGATACTATACCCTGCTTCTCAATACACAGAGACTTCAAAGAGCATTAAATATAAGTCCCCTGGTAAATCGATCGTCTAATATTTACTGTGTTCCTTGATCTTGCTGGAAAGATCCTGTAACATGTGAAGAAGTACAAATCAGAAATATTATTGAATGCTTCTGAATAATCTGTAAAATGATACTTCTAAGGTTCTTAAAAATTTAGAGTTGGTATAGCTGGTTTTAAACTATCCAGCACATGAACCATCAGATCAAGGGTAAAGCTGGCAATGACAAGAAGTGGTTACAAAGCACAGGATATACTTTTTTAATTGCTAGATGTGAAACAAGATATCCATCAGCAGCAATATTTTATTCAGATGACAAGATCTTACCTAATAACATTTGTGAGAATGTTGTCTGGCTATATGCAAACATTAATTAATCTTTTCAGCAAAACTAAAGACAGAGGACCAAGGAAAACTGAATTAAGCTTCCTCATGTTAGTAGTTCTGGGGACAAATCTGGGCTGTAGCTGGAACAAGACCTTAGTGAAGTGCAGATGGTGTCTCTGTGATGTGGTCTTTAAATGTGTTACACAGTGATTTCAGCCCCTAATTTTTCTTCTAACACAACATATGTGAATCTTTTATGTATTCTCAGTGAGCTAAGGCAAACTGCATTTGGCTGGTAAGCTCCATGCAGAAGTCCTCCACAGAGGAGGAAACTTGTTCTGCTCTGTACAGAAAAAACAGTTTGCACCAGGATATTGTCCTCCATCAAAATAACAATTTAAGAATAAATGTATAGAATATTAGTCATTCTTGAACAGGCCTGTTTTAACTTACCTGGTTGAAAATCCAACTAATTTAATTTGCAAGCTTTTTCTAAAGAATGACAAGATGGAATTCTAAAATATCTCTGCTTTACTTAAAATCCACTTCTTGTTGATAAATACTATGATAAGTCTAAACTGGTAAAATCAATACTGATTCAAAGATACATATATATATCAACAAATGTAAAGATTACAGGAAATAAAACAGTGGAAAACCACATTTTTCTTTTCTTTCTGCAGATTCTTCCTTTGATACAGAAGTTTTAAACAGATTTGTGGATTACTCTATCATTTTTCAATGAGTTTCCTGCACAGGGAGTCTTACCTATGCTATGTTTTACACATGCCAGATTATGTGGCAAGAGGAGCCCCTGCAGCATGTAACTCATGGCCACATGGCTGGCCCGCAGGAAGGCTGGCACCCAGCGGCTGGTGCTCTGATGCATTAGTGGTACTGAAAGTTGAAGCACAACAGGCATGTTAGTCTAGAGCTACACTAACAAGATCTGACATTTCATTAGTACCTCTGCTTTCTATCATGGGGTTTACTTTGTCTTTTCTTTTTATATTTCTGGTTAAATATACTGTTTAAAGCATTAAATATCTTTTGCAAGGCTTTATCTTTACCCCTGCGCTTTCTATCACCAAATAAAAACAATCCTTTTTTCTTTTTACAAATTCCTCTTTTTATATCCACTACAAGTCTGAAGGTAGTTTAACGCTACGAGCCCTGGGATGTTGTGTCCAACCTTTTCTTTGCTTAGCCTGCAAATTCCAGGTACAGGTTGCTCTTTTGAGTTAATGTGCATGGCATTTCTATATTAAAGTCCTTAAAATCTCTATCCAGCCATTGTCTCTAATCAGTTCTCACAATTACTTAAAGCTTGGTCTTTCAAAATCAAAATGCTTACTTAAAGACATGCTTTTGTTTATCCCACTGTTTCATTTAAACCAGATCAGAAGGGGATTATTAGAGTCAAGGTTTTCTGCAGAAGGCTCCTTTATAACATGGCTCTTATGTTGTCATGTAGTTCATTTTACATCCATGTCTTATAACTTTTATTTAAAAGTATTTGTTGAAGAGACAGGACAACTACTAAGCAAAGGAATTTTAGATATTAATATATTATATCTCATAAAGCTCCATCGAAACGCAATGGTATTAAAATCATAAGTTCAAGCATTCCAAACTAGGAATTACAAAAATCAAAATTGTAAAAATCAAAATTATCCTGACAATTATTTGTATGCATTTCTCATGATCATCATGCTAACATATTTAGCTATGCAATCAAATCTCACTTATTTTTTCCACAGGATTTCTCCCTCAGGTGATGCATAAAAAATACAAAGATGAAGCTGTCATCTTCTATTGGAAATATATATATCTCAATTTTGAAAGAGCTGAATCATTCACTCAAATCTTTACACAAATATATCACAGGACTTGCAGAAATACTGTATTCCAGGCAACTGGCTCGCTTCTCAGATTCAGTCACAGCAGTGTATACCATTGTCACATACGGACTGAATCCTCCTGAGCTCAGTGGGGAGCAACATGCAAAGAAAAACTAATTAAATATCTCCAGTTTGTGTTGTAAGCGCTTGGGTGCTGTCTAGCAAGCTGCAGCTTTCCCTGAGAGCTCAGCCGAGGCTTCTAGGACAGGGCAGAATTTCTCTGCCCTTCCATAGCCCGTATTGGATGGCTCGGCACTTTTGCTCCGGCTGACAGCCTTACAAACACAGCGACGGCAAAGGAGGTGAGAAGGTCTCTCCATGGGGGTATCAGAAGATGTTTAATCGTTCCATCTGGCCCATGCAGCCCCCCAAGGTGGAAAGCCAGAGAGACCTCATGGCCAGGGAGCAGGGCCTTTTTCCCCAGGGCTCAGGGGCAGTACAGGGGCGGGGTTGGGGTACAGGAACCAACAGCGAGAGCCCGAGGGAGTGGCCAGGACTAGGGGCAGGGGGAAAGGTGGGGGAACAATGTAAACTGAATCCCACAAGTTTGGTGCAGCACATTGGCGTGAAAACAGTGCCCCAATATTTGTTAAAGTAGACACATGACTCATTCAGAACTCACAAACAGTTTTAGGTGACACTGGCAGATGTTTCTCATGGAAACTAAGGACCATACAGACCATTATAACTTCCCTTTCTATGTATTTAGGATATTTTCCCTACAGTTTCATTTATGTTAAAATGAAAGTATATTCCAAATACTCTGAATGCGACTCTTGAAGCCTTTCTTCAACAGTGACAAAATGGTGTTATTATTTAGCACTTGCATAGATTTTTCATCTGTCCATTTCCAACAATTTTTTTGGAGATGGAAAGAGGCAACATAGAAAGAAACTGTATGTCTGAATGTAAAAATAAATTGACTACTCCAAACTGAACACTTTAAAATAAAAAGCTTCCCTCAGATTGAAGGGAAGCAAACTTTTTCTTTTATAATCTGATTCTGCCACTCACTTTCACGTTGACTAGGCTTATTTTGAACTAACTAGGTAAATTAGGAAATGTGGGCTAATTTAGCCAATTCTGAAAAAAAAAATCTTCAGTAAAATCCATAGGCTTTTAGAATGGTTTAAGTCTCCTAAATTGTCATGCAGCCCTTTAACACAATGTAATTTGTCACTAGGAAGGGACTTAGCTTACTCAAAGTCATTACATTTTATTTTAAGAGGGCGAACACTATCACCTTTGTGATGATGAGGTGATAAGGAAGGTAGTAAAACATAATGAAAGAGCTGTCAAAAACTATGATTTTCATAAAAGGGTTTTTTGCTGTTAAAACACACAGGTTGTTATTTTGTCAGGAATGCCCTGGGCTAGAAGGACCGAAATGAAAAAGAAGATTTGATGTCATTTCTAATGAACATAAAGCATGATTTCTTTTTTTATCTGTAAAAATTAAGAACAATTCTTTGTATCCTGCCTTACAGAGCAATGAAGAAACTGCCATATTTTCTCATAATTTTATTTCTAACAGCCATGAAATACTACTTTTTAAGAAAATCAAAATCTGCTTTTCTTTTTTTTTTCTTCCTTTCCATAGTTACCATGACAACCATAGAATTTTGGTAGGGTTAAAACATTTGACAAGCACATTGTCTTTCTGCTTTTAAAGTCTTCATAGCAATATAGATGATCAGACAGGCATTATTAAACAAGGCTGAGCATTATACAAGTGTGAAAACTACACAAATAACTTGAGCAGGTCAGGAAAAATGGTATTTCCTGTCAAGACCATGATATAAAACAACATCAGAGTTTGTCATTGCGGTAACAAACATCAAAATTGTGATTACCTTTTTTATGGGAGCAGTGGGTAGGGAAGGATATTTTCAGCTAGGGTGAATGGACCTGATACTAATGGGAAAAGGTGTCCAAACAACAGCTCAACATCAAGCCCAGTGCAATATCAGTCTAACTTCTCAATTAAATTAAAGAAGTTTAAAGAGTAGTACAAAACCCAAACATTCTCTGTGGATCCTTGTCTTGCTTCACCAAGATCATGAAGACATCAGAGACCTCAGACACCAACACATCTTTTCCTAGATATTAACACTATTAAACAGCTTTTGATAAGGCTGAGGACAGACCTTTTGAATTCTTGGCATTCTAATTCAAATTAAAAATGTGGTACTTCAAAAAAGGGTTTCATTCTGATTTGGAAGTAAAACTAAACCTTAAAAAAATCTCCTAGAAACAGAAATGTGGAAAACATACAATTTTCAGGTGAATTTTGCTTAGCTAAAATGAAAAAAACAAGCTGTAGTAATAATTATTTTGTGTTAATTTGGTAGATTTGCAAGATTTATCCTATGTGTTATTTTTATAGGTATATGTTCATGGCATAGCAGCAGCAGCATATTCACCTACAGCACTCCTACTGGCACGTGACAGAAAGAAAAAATATTGAAATATTTTATTATTCTTAAAATTAATCCCAAAACTGATTTTAGCACTTTTCAAACACCAGTCCTCTTTTTTTCCCCTGTTTAAAAGACTTTGTTACAAACCCAAACAGGAGATTCTTTAATGTAAGTATCAAACCGCTTCATGTTTTCTTTTTGAAGCAGTGTTCACCTAGAAAATTTTAGTTAAAATTAAATCTTTTAAAAACATTTCCAGTCTATATTAAAAGCATATTTTCACTGACATACATTTAGCTGAAAGAACTCTAATCAGTTTGGCCCGCTGCAAATAACTATTTGGTTTCCCTATTTAATTTGTATATGCAGTGGCATCAGCTGTGCACAAAATGTTAAATACATGTAACATTGTATGTTGTGGGAGAGCCACTACATGGTATCACTATTTCACTATTAAGCTCTGACTACTTCAAACTCTGAACTGAATTTTCAGAGTTTTTGTGGAAAAAAAAGGAGTTTTTTTTCTCTTAGCCAAGAAAAAATGGGCAGTTCCTATAACTAAGAGTTCCTGCTAGTGAAGGCCTGATGAGTACCCAATATTATAAGTACATACCCTGATTCTGGACAAGCTGCCAAACTTCATCTGCTCAGTGACATTTGTAGAGGCAAAGCAGACAAATCAATCATGTTGCTTAAGACACACAGCACAAAATTAGCCTTGGAGCTAATCAGAAGGAATTCTGCTTAGTAGTATAGGGGATGTATTTTTGACATTTGACAGGCTCATTTCACTTGTCTAGCTAAGCCATAACTAATTACTTCTTTTAGCCAAATTAGACCATCACAGCCCAGCTGGCTGGACAAGAAGACGGCAAAAATCTTGTTGGATGGGCAGGGTCAGGGAGGGGCAGCAGTGGGGAGCACTCTACATGGCTGCCTGTGACAAGAGGATACCACAGGGCTCTCCACTGGGACCTGTCAGGTTTAACAGCTTTATCAGTGGCCTGCAGGTAGTAATGGAGTGCACTTCCATCAAGTTTGCAAGTGACCTCAACCTCAAATTTGGGAAAACAGTAAATGTGATGAAGGACAGCACCACCATCCAAAGGGATTCAGGCAGGATGGAGGAAGGGCCCAGCAGGAATCTCAAGAAATAAAACAAGCATTGCACCTGAAGAGGAAGAATCCCAGGCACCAACACATGCTGAGGACTGATGAACTGGCACAGATCACTGAAAGGTCTTCTCATTACGACATCATGTTTGAAGACATTGGAGGGTGCACGTTAGTACTGATATCTCTGTTTATATTGTGTTTGGTCACATCCCCCTAAGTTTTGGTATGACAGGGAGTAATACAACTTTCACCAGATTTTTCTTCTGAGTGGCACAAGGAACAACACCACTGAAAATTATTACGAAGTAAAAAAAGGCAAACAAAGCAACTTTTCTGGGGTCCTTCACTACAGTCAGGAGTTTTTCACATATGTGTCTGTCTGCACATGCAAAAGCACAGTTACATACTTAATCAGTTTTAGTACAATTAATAAAAGGTTGGGTATAAAGGCAAATAAATTGCTATGGATTTTCCTTCTATTAATTCCAAAATTAATTAACCTTGAAGAGAAAACTGGGAACAATAGTCTGAATTATTCTGTATTTTAAATGTTAGAATTTGCAACACAGAGCAGGAAAATCCATAAAAAACAAATTTGAAGGATCAGCTTCTTCTTAATTGTTGTCGTTTTTCATTCTGTCCCTTTTGGTGTTATTTTAAGTTGAAGGACAGTACACAAACAACAACCTCTCAAGCACATCAAAAGGTTTCCTCTTAATTCAAGAGAACACAGAATGTTTTTATATATCATGCCTTACTTTTAACTATTTTGTGTTCAAAAATGTTACTGCAGACATTGAACACGAATATTAAGACTTCATAATTATTAGACAGATATGTTTAAAAAAGAATCAATTAATTATGTTGCAGTTCTGGTATCTGGAATGATGTTTTCTTAAATAATTTGCAAATAAATCTTAAACCATGAATGATATTATAATTATATATGAATACAAGTTGAGAACTAATATGTCATGTAATAGGCTGGGTGGTTGCTTAGGACTGAGGCTAATTAAAAAGAATTATTACAATTGTTCAGACTCCACACACATCTATTGATGGTTTTCAAGCCCCAGAGGGTTTTCACCTTGAGAAGTCTGCCTCTCCTTGGCAAAAGCAATAATGGCAAGTATGGTAGCAAAATAAATTGATGAATGCATGGAAATAATTTTCATACACATATAAAAAACAAATCTGATACTATCTTTTTAGGTGATTACAACTCTGATTGGCAATGTCAAAAGCATGTCACTTATTATGTGACTTTCTAGCTAAAATTTGACATTCAGCAAAAATCAATGTAAAAGATTTGTGTTATGTAGACTAGAAAAAAAAATCTTTATAATTATATTGTCTCCAAAACTAATTGTAAATGAAAAATCATAAACAAATTAATGAGTTTAGTGCCGTCTGTTCTGGACTCAGTGTTATTTAGTTTGTGTATTGGTGATTAGAAACATATAATAAAATCAATTCTTACAAAGTTTCCATATGACATGATTATTGACTCAAGTGATAAATAATATATACAGAATTCTGAATCACTCAGTAATCTGAATTCATTTTTAAACATCATGCATTTTAATGCTGCCATATGCAAGATTGTGCATCTAGGAACACAGAAAGTAGGTCACACTCACAGACACAAATGTTTCTTGGAAAGCCTTTGTCTCTGAAAGCCTTTCGGGTCTGGTGAGCAACCAACTGAACATGAGCTCCCAGCAAAATACAGTGACTAAGACTAATGTAGCTCTTAATTATATAACTTGAAGACAAATAAGACAGATTATAGATATCATATTTCATCTGTATGGTATTATTGACTCCATTACTAGAATCATATGTCCAATCCTATACACCCCAAGGTTGGAGAGTCTCTGGAAAAACAGATTTACAGAATCTGCCATACAGCAACACTTCACAAAGAAATATCAGTTTGGTTCATTTATAAAAGAAGTTAATTGTGGTCTGCAAGGAACCTCCCTTATATCCCAGATTTAGCTTCAGATACATCTTAACCTATCTTCAGGTGGATTTCAAAATGAAAGGAAGTCTTCATCTATCCAAAAGGTGGAAAAAAGTTCAATGACTAAATATTTCTGCAGTTAGGCTAGAAATATGGTACCAATTTTAGAAAAAAATTTCCCTAAAGAGGTGTTGCTTTTTACATTGTTTTCTCTCCTGATATAAAGAGTGGTGCCTGTTAAAAACATGCTCTAGTTCCACCAGAAGGAAAGTAAGGCATATACAAAATGCAACACAAAGAATTATGGTTTGCTTGAAATCAGATCAAATGACTGAAGTGACAAGAAGCTGCTGGGAACACACCAGTAAGATACATTTTTATTGGAGAAGTTATTTTTGCAAACTAGTTGAAGACACAGATTTGGAATGAATGAAGCCTTCTCTTTGCCCTATTTGTGTGACCCTGAAGAAGATGAGAGTCCCTGGGAGGAAGTATGTTCATTCAACTAAAAGCACAGCTTGCCTCTGACCTTTATGAGTGTCTCAAGTGCAACATTTTCCTAATTTATCTCATTTAGTCTTGTTTCTTTAGTGGATGAAACCTAATTCAGGATCATCACTTGGACACCATCTTTGAGACTAAGGGTTTGATCCCCACATCTTGAAAAGCAAAGTTTGTCTAAATCAGCATTCATTGGCATAATGTCTCTAATATTCAGTCCTTTCTATTCATCCATGCAACTAAACTTCTATTATTTTCCATTCTAAACATTGTGACTTCATTCCTCTGTTCTTGATATAGTAGCAAATATTCATTTGCCAATAACAGAGGAAAAGGTGCTTTTCAAGCCTTCTGTTTTAATCTTGTCTCTCTTTGTATTTCTGAATTTGCTTCTCTTCTGCACTGCATTATGACACAGAACACTAAGTTTTAGTTCAACACTGAAAAACTCAATCTTTCTTACAGACAACTGATGATGTCAGCAGTTATTCTTTATTTCCTAAATTTTACAATAAGCACCTTTATGCTTTCTTTTATGTTTCTTATGCCTGGGAAGAATGTCACTAAAACTATTCCATCATTTTGCTTCAAACCCCTCCACAGATCTCACTGTTCTTGTGTTTCTCAGACACGCAATATGAGACTTACCACATATTCAATATTACCTAATTGGTTTCCTATGCTTCCTCAAAAGTCTTTGGATAAACATCTATTGTCTCTTGCTTTATACACAAATGATGAGATTTTTGGAACAGCGAATCATTACTTCATCCTACCTTTCACTGTGACTGCTAACTGCACTAGTAATATTCTTACTACCTATTACCGATTTCCCTTTGTCTTAGTTTGGACAAATTTGGAGGAGAATATCCTCTGACAGAAGTCAGGTTGCAACCACCCCTCCTCCCCCAGGTTCGGGAAAAAATTTCCTCAAAGGAAAGTGAAAGAGATAACAAACTATTTATTTAACAAACACACAGGTGGGGAATAATAATGCTAAATAATGAGATCTCTCTCTCTGTGGAGAGAAAACGTGAGAAGATGTCAGAGTTCTTCTGTAGGTGCGGTCTCTCCCCTCCTCGGAGCTGGTTGGCGAGGGACCACCCCACCGGGCCTCCGGGAAAATTCTCCTGATGTGTTCAGATGTTGTTGAAACAGTCCAGAAGAGAAGAACAAAAAAACCAAAAATCCTAGGAAAACGAAATTCAACCCTCCGTCTCTCGCTGGGAGAAAAAGAGCCAAAAAAAAAAAAACCAAGGGTACTGCAGAAACAGAGGAGCATATCTCCGTGTCCTTGAAACAACTGCTTTGAAACTTTTCTTTTTGTTTTGTCTTTCTCAGGCTCAGTTTAAAGACACAGAAAAGATGGGTGGGCATAGGGTAGCGATAGGGGATACACATTATAAAGTCACCCCAAGACACCCTTGTACAAGAGGAAACGTGTGGTGGGCGCCCAGTGTGGGGCCTCGGACCGTCCCCGGCAGTGTCTCCAGCAGCTCCTCGCAGTTGGATGTAAGCTGCTTTTCAGTGCAGCCATTGCCCCAAAGAAATCTCTGCGTTTTATCAGGGGTCTTGGCAGGAGAGACTGACAACCTTCTCAGGAGAAGAGAAAATCGATCTGAGTCATTGGACCACCCTCAAGACTTTATTTGACCCTCTAAGTGTATTACCTCTAAGGTAATATGGGTCACTTTTGTATTCTTTTCTGTTAATTTCCTTTTATCTCGAGAGATGGGAAGAGAGGAAGATGGGGGCTGAGTTCTCCTGTCTCCTGCGGGAAGTTTTTCTCCCAGTTCTAAACATTCTTGTTCGGAAGAATTTTTGTTATACCAGAGAAGGTTTAAAACATTTTGTTCAGTAGTTATTTAAGCAGTGGTTAGTGCAGTATTTAAAGTGCTTTGTGTGCTGGTTGTTTATGTCGGGAAAAGGTTATTTGCTTTACAAGTCAGTAAAAGCTGTTGGGAGTATTGGAGAACAGTTGGGAAATGTTAATCCCAGTTTAAAAAAACCCGTTGCCGCTTCCCTCTCCCTGCATCCCTGATCCCTCTGCCCTGCTTCAAGGGAGACCAGGTGATGGATTCTGCCCAAGTGCACAGGGGTGCTACTGACTCCCTGCCACCTCCTGATTTCCTTTGTTCCCTGCCCAGGGTGGTGCTGGCCAAGCCATTCCGGGTTGTCCCCCAAAGCTCTTCCCTGTACCTACTTTCCCATTTTTTTCCACTTCAAATTTGCTCCAAGATCGCGGTGGCAGCATGGCCGAACCCACAATCCCAGCTGCTACTTCTATGATAAAGTCTCCCACCCCCCCTCCACTCGTACAAGATGGCGGATGCCACATGGAAGCGGCGGCCACGGCGGGCTTTTCGCAAACGCGCGCGGACCCCC
>VZTI01004938.1:656923-825840 GCA_013397865.1 Struthidea cinerea | reverse complement strand
GTGAGGGGAGTTGAATGATTGAACTTTCTTGTGTAGTTTCTGCGGCGCGGAGGTGTCCGTCCCCGGCGCAGCCCGGCACCAGCCCGCCGAGCGGGAGCGAGCTTACCCCGGCGCCTGCAGCCCCTACGCGCTGCCCGGCCGCCCCTCTGCCCTCCTCTCCCGCAGAGCGATGGTGCGGAGGGCGCCCGGCGTGTCCCTCGCCCTGCTCCTCTGGGTGACGGCTGCCTGCGGCAGCCCCGACGGGCCAGGGGCCGCCGCCGCCGCCCGAAGGCAGGACGAGGCTTTCGCCACCGCCAGATGCACCTCCAGGTGTCTGAGCCTCCAGATCACCCGCATCTCCGCCTTCTTCAAGCATTTCCAGGTAGGGGCATGGCGTCGCGCAGGGAGCCCCGCTACCGCCGTCCGGAGAGCGGGTGTCCCCCGGGGCGCGGGCGGAAAGGACGGCCGGGGCTGGCGCGCCTCTTGGCGAACTTGGGGGCCGCACTCCCATGGGATGGCCGGTACCTGGAGGCGCCGGACAGGTGGGTACGGCCCCGCGGCAGTTCCGAGCCCCCCCGGTGCCTGGGGGTGCCGGCCGGGCTCCCCGCCTGGCGGATCGTGGGGCTCCTGGCACGCCGTACCCCGGCGGGGCGAGGCGGGGGCACCGTTCTGCCCTGGCTCCTCGCAGGTGCCCGGCGCTCCCGGCGGCTGCCTCTGGCACGGCGGGACGGGTCCCGGCCGCTGCCTCCGGTGGTGTCCGAGGGTGCTCCCGGGCCGGCGGTGCGCTCGTCCTGCCGAGCGACGGGCGGTGCGGCGGCGATCCCGCGGGGCTCCGCCTGCCTGCGCGCCGGTACGCCAGGCCGCCCGCAGGTGGTTCGCTTCCCCGGCCTGGTGGGAAAGTTTGAGCCTGTTTTTTAAGAGCGATAATCATGAACGTGTAATACTTGGTTCCGAGCTCCTGGAAGGTGAGGGTAACACTTTTTTTCTTTTTTTTTTCTGGGACGGACAGGCACATTTCTGGCTAACGGGAGTGGAAAAATAGGGATAAGGTGGGGAGAAATGGAATTGAAGTGGCGGGAGACTTGCGGGGCTTAACATGAAAGCTGGAAGCAGTGCGGAGCTAGTGCAAGAGCAGCGGGTCCTCTCCCCTCTTCTAGTTACACCGCACCTTTCCCTTTTTCTTTCCCCACCTGTTCTTCACTGCGCAAATATTAAACCGAGTCGACTTCATCCAAATGATGGAAACCGTTCCGAACTGCAAGCCGTTCTCCCTCCCCAGAGCCCCAGCCCGTGTGGGGAAGGGCTGGCCAGCTCGGTGTGAAGGGAGCCACCTCGGCCCTTCAGGGTGGCACATCTCCGCGGCGCGCCGGGAACGCGCCGCTTGCTCACCCCGGGCTTGCCGGTCGGTGAGAAACCGGGAACGCCCGAGCAAATGCTTTGGGTGGAGTTGCGTTCGGGGCAAAGGTGTTGGCACAAAAGGCAGGTTTCAGAGGTATTTAAGGATAACCCGATTTACAAAAAAAAGAAAAAAAAAAAAAAGTCAGTTTTAAAGGAGAGCTGAGTGTGTGCGTCGTAAGGGCAGCAGGAAGTTGGTTGGGTGCCTGCAACCGGGTTTGAGAGACCGGGCCTGCGACCCGAGGCGGCTGGAGAAGGGGCTGCCCTGCCCTGTCCTGGCCGCTCGGCCGGGGGCGGTGGAGCGCTCGCTGTCAGCGTGGTCCGTGCATCACGGGATGGCCTGAAAGGAGGATACCCATTAAAATAGTTCATTATCCCGGAGAGGGGTTAGTATTTTTTATTGCGTTGTCAAGCGGTTGTAACTTACTTTTTTTACAGTTTCAGTGGCTAAAGAGGCAGTTTAGATCAAGCCAATTCATAGTGAAAGGCCCTCTTTTTTTACTTTTTTGTGTGTTTTCTTGGCAAGATTTCTTTTTCAACGTAAAACTGCTGACAAGAATGCACACTGCCAAACAATAGTGATTACATTTTAATTAGCTAGAGTGAAATAAGCAGGGAATTACTCAGTTAGGACTTGATAACTGGCTGTTTTTTTGTAATCAGTTGAAAATCTCAGAGTTTTAACCCCAACCTGCTAAAGCACGTGGTAATTTATCTAAATTACTAGGGATTAAACTTCTGCTAGATATGAAACAACTGTAATGCTTGGAAGATAAAGTGCTCTCGTTTATAAGAGTTAAGCTCTCCATTGTCTTATAATGAGGAAAAGGAGGAGAGTTTTAAAGTACATCAAGCATCCAGTGTTCTCACAGGAGACTGATAAAACACAGGGACTGTAGGACGTGCAGGTCTGAGCCAGATTATTCCATGTGGGCTAAAGGGTATGATGTTCCTTCCATTCCTTTCTCTGCTCCCTCCTTTTAGCCTTTCCCCTCCCCTTTTCATCTCAGCTGGTCGCAATTTCTGGAGTTCTTTTCATTTCAGATGCCCACTTATCTTGTAATCTGATTCAACCTTTGAAGCAAACTAAACACGAGCTCTTCCCAGTCAGAGCAGGAAGGAACTCTAGTGTCTCCCAGTTAGGCAAGAACTGAAAGAAGACTGACCCACTCATTTCTCAGCCTTGTTTTAGGTGCAGCCTGAGTGGTGGGGGTTAGGGAGGCAGTAGCTGGATGCTTTGCAAGAGATGACATCCCCAAAACTTCAGAGAGACTTAATTTCACATAGTTCATGGTACTAAAATCGCATTACTAACAACTTTTTAAAGAGAATGAGGTAGTATGAATAGGAAGTCTGGGTTAATTCTATACCTTCTGGCTCTTGTTTGAATGGCAACTAATACTTTTGCGACTTCCAAGTGTTCACAAGAGATTTTAATCCATTTCCCCTCCTCACGGAGAATTTTCACCCATTTTTCTTTACTGTCCTTATTTTTGGAAGGTTCAAGAGAGGTATTCTTTTTAAAAAACCTGTTCGTTAATTTACACTGGGAAGCATTTCTAAGCCTATTTTAAAGATACATTGTCATCAGGAAATTATTTTAACTGAAGCATAGGTCAAATAATATACTTTTTTTTCCCATGTAGACTATTGATGTGGGCTAGAAGAAGAATCGGTCACCTAAATCAAAAATCTTTGATCTTCAGAATGCTTGTTGAGGGGACATGGATGCCTGCTTATTCCTATAAAATCCCCATGGCCAGGGGAGTTTTCCAGTTCTGGTAGTGTTGGGAAGTTCCGTGTAGAGGTTACACCAAAGGATACGTGAGATCATTATGAGAGTTATGCACCACATGGGTCTTACACCCAATGAAATATATATGTTTTGTATCTATGGCCTATCTACAGGCCATGAACTTTCACAGAGAGCATGCTAGCACAAAGTCCTTTCATCCTAAGCAATCAAACAAAAGAATGTAAGCAGAAAGGGTCATAATGGATTCTTCTTTTGTATAACAACTTATTAATTACATACTCATCCACAGTAGAGAATTATGTTTATTCTTTAAATGAAGGGACTCCAACATGTTCTTTCCCTCAACATTTTCTTAATAAGGCAGTTTCTGCCTCTGTATTTTAGTTGATCTTCAGGAGAAAGGTACAAATTCGAATTTGATGTATTCAAAGTTTATTTGTGAATCTAGTTTTATAGCAATTTAGTGCAGTAGGTAAAACCCTCATGAAGATGAGGTCAGTTACTGCACAAGTTTTTGTCTTCTTGGAAAGGGTATGGATATAAACAGGGACTTCATACAGCTAGCTGGATGAGAGGCCTGAATGCTCAGACTAGTTTTGCTAGGGCTTTTCTGCATAACCTGCCTGTTTTAGTGGAGTGAGACTAAATTCCTTGTATTGCTGTCTGGGGGTGCAGCGTTTCCCATTTGTGATATTAGTTGTGGATGAACTCCTTTCGTTTTGGGGGAGCAGGCATAGCAGTGACCTTTACTGTTTTGTTTTCAAGTTGAGTGAAAAAACAGTTTGGATTTTAATCTCTACTGCTAGCCATCTGAGCCATGTTTTAAAACGGGCATGATTAAAATTTTCTTTGTGAATAAGAGCTTGAACATCAATGTAACTACTTAGGCTAAAGGTACAGCATAAAAATGTTACTGAAAGCAAACTGCTTACTTTGACCTGTGAACCTGTTGATCTTTGTCTTTAGGTGGCATCTGTTACAGACCTCTCAAGTGTCTTCCTGCTTAATATGTGCAACTTGATAATTTATTTAAGACAGAGGAATGGTCAGTCTTATTTACTGAGTCAAAAGCTGAGAGTGATAGAACATGCCCTAAAAATTTGGGGTAGTTGCCACTAAAATTGCCTGTGTTTGTGGTGTGGAGTCACTGGAGAGGTCACAGCCATATGCTCACAGAGTGACAGTAGCTGAGGCTGAACAGCACCTCCTGGCAACTTGTTCTAGTGTTTAACCACCCTCAGAGTAATAAAAAGGTGTTTTCTCGTGTTCAGATGAAGTTTCCCATGTTTCAAATTTGGCCATCGCCTCTTGTCCTGTTGCTGGGCTTCACTGAGAGAAGTCTGGCTTCATCTTCTTTACTCTCTCCCATCAGGTGCTTAAAAATATTGATGAGAACTCTTTGAGGCTTTTCTATTCCAGACTAAACATTCCCAGTCCTCTTAGCCTCTTCTCACGTTAGCGATACTACTATCCCTTTTCTGGACTCCCTCCACTAAGTCCATGTCTCTCCACGTAATGGGGAGCCCAGTCCTGGACCTAGCACTCCAGGTGTGGAGGAGTGCCTAGAACAGAGAACAGGATTGGCTACATTTTAAAGATATAATGCCTGCTAAAGATTGTTACTCACTTCTAAATTAATTTTCATGATTTAGATTTTTTTACATGAGTTCATAGATGACCATTTATAATTGTCAGTGCATTAAAACCCAAATGCTAATGCTAAATCAAATTTTTTCCATCCTTTTAGACACCGGTACATCTCACTATAGTTTTAAATTTTTTTGAGGGGGTAATCTTCAGAAGTAAATTGAATCCTAGCAAATTCCTTTCTTTATCCTTCAGGGGGAAGTCCAGGCACATGGAGATGTATATATGTTGTGTGATGCAGAATTGTGATTGCTGCGTAAGCAGGCTCATGAGAGATTGTTTAAACTTGTTAAAATGGGCACTGTTTAGAAACATACAGGCAACACCGTGGATGACCTTAGTCACACAGGGGTTCTGTGTTCATGTTGACTTATTTAAGAAGTGGATGAATTGTAGCTAAAATTTTTGATACAACATAGACATCCCTCAAGTGCTAAGCCAGTTTTGTGATATATGAAAGGAAATTAGAGAGAAATTTCCTCTTGTAGATGTGATTTAGTGTAAATCTAATAGTAATATACTATGATTTAGTACTTAGGAATTAGTACTAAGCTAGATGAGCCAAGGCTAACTCAAAATTGTTTTTCAAAGTATGGAAAAATATTGTTTTAAGCTAATAGAGCCATATGTTGCATAATGTTTAGTAGTTGTAAAAGGGAAGAGTAAGGCCTTAAAAGTTTGTTATATTGAATGACTGATAACTATATGGTGGTAGGAGGTTGTTTTTACTGTTGTAGAAGGATTGTTGCCTGTCAGGACAACAGAAGCTTTTGAAGAAAAACAGGCAATTCTTTTAAGTAAGTAATAAAAGGTTCTCAGATTTTATATGTGCAAGCAAATAATGTGCAAGTGATTACCTCTAGATAAGCAATACCAGATTTCACCTACAAGTCAGGAAGCTAGTTGTCTAAATGCCAGCACATCTGCCTTCAAATTGCCTGTAACTCTAAAGTGACTGCACCTGCAATAATCTGCAATGGGTCCCAGCTGGGAAAGTGGTGGCCAGGCCAAAAGTCTAGGGTGCATGTGTCTCTCTGTGCTCTGCTGTAGAGAAGCTGGAAATAATGAAGAAACCATTTATTGTAACTGTCTCGAGTAATTCTGAAACTGTAAATTGTTTTTCATTATATCTTTTGAAAAGGTATGTGATACTTTTGTAATGAGAGGCTGGCAGTAGATATGTACTGTGTTTTTCCCAGAATGTTTCAGTTCCAATGGACAGGCTGCCCAGGCACTGAGTTTACTTAGATCTCTTGGGACATGTTCACAACCTTTTCTGAATGTGAAGATGTGTGCCATCTGCTTTTGTTGTCATTTCAGTACTCATCTCCTTTCCAAAAATAGCCCTTCTGTTAAATACTTCTGGCTTTCATATTCTGTCTTGTAAAGCTCACTGCTGTTAATTTATTTCCATAGACAAATTGTAGCATTTGTCATTACTTTGTTTTTCTCAAAACTCGTTAGAAGTCCCAATCATTCTCCTGTTTTTAATGTTCATATGGCATTTGATCTGGATAATTATGCTGGCATTTGGTGTGCTCTTATTATCAAGATCTGCAGTCGTGTACAAAAGGTGCACAGATCTAACAGAATCTTAGGTATAAACTGTGAAAACGAAAGGTTTTTTTGAATAACAATGGTTGCATCTACTGAAAACAGCTGCATCGTTCACCATATTGTGTAATTGAGCCATAGTTAGTCTTTGCTGTTGTAACCTGGTCTGGTATGAACCTCCCTGATTTCAGTGGGAGTTATATTAACTTTTTCATAGTCAGACTCAAATCTCTTTGGCCTCAGTGAATGCTTGCATAGCTGATATGAGTGCAGGGGTTTTCACAGCCTGGTCATTGTTTTCTAGTAGTTTTGGTGACTGAGACTTGGAACCTTAAACTTGCCCATTGCTTTCCTAAATTAAAATACTTGTCTGCGTTTCTAGTATAAGTTTAAATGCAAATCAAATGAACTGTATGAAAATGTAAGTGAATGGTGAACAAGGAGTTGCCAAGATATCTTTCTCACATTTACTTTTGTATTCTTACATATTAAGAAAAAAAATTCTTTATGCTTGTGTTTGTCAAATTAAAATCGCTGTTAATTTGGTAAATGTGCTGGATACGAGGTGCAGTAAACCCAACAGAAATGTTACTAATAGGTTTTGAGAAAGACATTTTAAGTATAGAAAATATTGGCAAAGAATAGTTTTAATGTGACAGTCATGTTGGTGAAGGGGAAGAGATGCTGCTTTTGTAAAGTATTAGAAAACTTCTGAAAGAAAAACACTGTGAATTCTATAATTTAAATCTTTTTCCATTGGAAAATTTAGCCACTTAATACAGAGCAAAAGGTTTTTCAGATGGGTAGTTTTCATATTAAAATTATTATTAAAGCATTATTTTTTGTCTGAATATGGGTTGTCTCTGTGATTAACTAGTGCTCTGAATTTTATTTACATATGTTTGATTTAGTAAGTGTTGTATGAGGAAAAAAACCCCAAAACATTACATTTCTGAGACAGCTTGAAAAGCAGACTGATTTTCCAGATGCTCATCATTTGCCTTTTGTAAAGGGCAACTTCTTAAGATTGAGTGCTGCATTTGTGTGTTTACAAATAGAGATTGCTATTCACAAGCTGGCCTGAATCTCCACTGGCCATCCTATGTGAATTTTTGCTCTCTCTGACTAGCTGGGTTTGAGTACATAGCCAACTTTTGTAAACAGAAAAAGAAAGTGCTGTAATTTAGCATCCATATTTTTAAAGATAGAAAATAGGATTAATGACCGAGTATCAGGAACATCCTACAGAAGACACACATCTGTATTAATACTGTTGGTGCCTAGCAAATGTAAACCTTGCACTAAAAAAGCACTTGCCTGGGAGTTTACACCAGGAATCTTCATTTTTTGATCTTTCCCACAGCTGAGCCTTATAAGGCCTTATATTTCAAAAACCTTTGAAGTCCGTGAAAAGCCTTCTGTTGATTTCAGCTGGATCAGGTCCATGTATGAACACTAGGTCCATGCAGCCTTTATCAACAGAGTGCTGTGAACTTGGTGTCCCAACTCCAGTTGTATCCGTTTTTCAGTCTTTTAATGACCAAGAGGTCACAGGACACAGAGATGGAGAACTGGGGGTGTTGAAAGGTAAGTGGACCCTTTAAACTTGAAAGTAGAATGCTGTTCCTTTCATCTCTGATTGAAAAGAATCACATATTCTTTCCATCCACTGAGAAGAATATCAGATATTTCCAGATTTGGGGAACAACTCCATTCCAAAGTTTTAATTGGATTTTTGTTGTCCTCTGTGAACGACATTTTCACCAATGTGTGTCTCTAGACTGTCAAAGAGGTATGACATCAAAGTTATGTACATATGCAATACGTACATACGTAATTACATTCCTTTAAAAAAGAAGAGACTTGTCTCAAGCTCGCAAAGGACATGACTGTCCTGCTAAAATGCTGAGATTCCAGAGGAGCACATGTCTTCAGAACTCGTAGGAGAAGCAAGAAAAGAGACAGGTGAACTCTAGCAGGCTCACAATGCTGGAAGGAGAAATTATGTGGGAGTAGAGGGCACTTCAAAATTTCCTGTGGCACAACTAATTGAAATTAAGGAATTATAGAAACAGAGAACAGATGTAATGGGTCTGTAGGAAGAGTTGTTTGTAACTGTTTCTTGTGAATATTTTTTATTTCTGTTCTTTCTCAGCTGCTTGAAGTTTTACTTGGTTTAAAATTTCTAATTTTTCTTGTTTGTAACATAGTAAAAATGTTTTGAAAACCCTTTTGCCTTCGTTGAAGAAGTCAGTTACAGGAAAAGCCTCTATGAAAATTCACAACAAAGTTCTAACTGACATTGTCTTTATGTCAGAACTTAGACGAACTGCTGCCACTGTAATTCCTCAAGTGGTCACAGCTGAAGCTGCAAACCTGGCCAAGGTAGTGAAGGCTGGTTTTTCTGCATGTGACGGTTGCAATCTAGCTGTCATGGATCCTGTAATGACATAATATGAGAGAAATAGTCATTTGCTTCGGAGCAAATGTCTTCTGTCCAGACAGTCAGAAATTGAGGCTGATGGTGAAGATTGGATGAGAATAATGTACTCATTTAGTCTAGTGCAAACATAGTTCAACCCTCCTTGCCATTCTTATGAGAATTTAAAAGCATAGTTCTGTTTTTATTTTTTTAATGGATTACTCTTTAGGGAAGTTATCTTCACAGTAATTTATATTTAAAAAGAAAGAAAAGCAATCGCAGTTCATGTACATGAATGTGATTTCTCAGCTAGTGATTTAGGCCATGAGCGTAGGGCAATACATCATTTGTATTTAACTGATCATGCTTTTTAACTGCTAATGACTGGAACATTCCAGTCAGACCTCAGGGCATTTTTGGACCTAGACACTACAAATTCATTTTTTGACCTCAGTGCTGTGAGACTTTGGGTTTCCTTTGAATTTAGCACATGGCTGAACAGATATGTGAAGCAGCAAATAGTGAGGAAGAGGTGATAACAATGTATTACTGTGATGATCTCTAATACAGTGACTATTTGTCATTTTCTTCCCCAGAATTTGTATCCCTATATGCAAATTATTTCAACAGTATGGCTTTTTTTTTTTCTTTTTCGATTAGGTGATGGTTGTAGCTCTTTTGACAACAATAAAAGCATGTTACTATGTAACTACAGCTAGGCAATAATGAATCACACGATTATCTGCCCCCATTTTAATTAGTTACAAAGAGTGTATAATATGTTGACATTTAATTTGTACGTAACAATTTTGGGAAGGGAACTGGAGCTAAAAGAGCTTGAGGCTTTCTTCCGTTTAGCGATTTCTTTCTATGCAACTGTGAACTGAGATCAAGAATTAGCCACACATTGGTCAGTCTGGATATGCAGTAGGTAGAAGAAACGTTTGAGATTAGACAAACTGACACAAAGAGGTAAAAATAATCCAATTAATGAAGAGTGTGTCATTTCATATAGTACTTCGTAGCAGCTACGGGACATGTTTGTCAGAATAAATAAGGAACGAAGATGTAGACTTTTGCAGCTGGGAGCTTATTGTTGGATATTTTCTTTGAGTTGAGAAGTTGAATAAACAATGTGAAAGACAGTAGGCTTTTGGTAAGTTTCCTGGGTTTTCTGTCCAGTGGATCCTCACTGACCAAGTGGAGTAGGAATGCATACTTGCTGCACATGCGGTAATTAGTTAATCTTGTAAAAGATTTAGTTTATTCATAGATTCACACACATTTGAGCACTGGACAGCATTGAAACCAAAGTTTTCAGTGGCAATTAATGTGCAACAGCAAACAATAATTATTTCAAGTCTTCTTCCTGCGTACAAAACTATTCTTTACCTATGTAGAAAAAAAGAGCAGTGGTGTGAAAGAAACTTGAAAGTTAAACTTAACCTCAGCTGTTTTCCAGATTGTAGAAAAGAGTGAACATTTACAGTTTCCTAAAGAATATGCTGGCTGCCTTTGTTTTGGAATAGAAAACATGACTCAGTTTTAAAGACTGAAGAGCTTTACAAATTAAGGTAGGGTAAGCTCATGTTGTTTTATTTAGGTGGAGATCTTTCAGACTTCTGAGTGATACTCATTGATTCTTCCATTTATATAATTAATAGTTTAAGACAGGATTTTTCTGGAGCTTTCATTTCTGGCCTCAGTCTGATATCCCTATGCTTGATAGCAATGTATCCAATGGTTTCAATGGAAATAAGCTTAGGCCAGTGAAAATATACTAGAAATATCTGCTTAGAGTTTATAGATTAAAAAAAGAAAGTTCTTAGTATGCTGTTTAAATATGATTAACTTGAGTTTGTTAAATACCGTCTTAGTGTATCATGACATCATTCTTTACAATTCAGAGCGGTAGTAAATGATCCTATGCCATTAGGACAAAGTAAAACTGAATTGCCAGTTATATGCTGGATGTAAAGCGCCTTTAAATATTTTAGAAGAGATTCTTTCAGATGACATGGGAAGGTAGAAGCAATTTAATGTAACCAGAGCTAAGTACCACTAAAGACAGTAGACTTTTTTTTTAAACAGGAGATATTGCCCAGTTTCTGATTGTTACTCCATGTATCCAGGTGCCCTCAGGGATTTCAAAGTATCCCTGTAAGTTTCATCAAACAGGCATTACTTACTCTCTTAATAATAGGAGCAGATGTCAAATTTTTATGCCTCTAAGATGCTTAGTCATACCTAGTAGATCCATCTGGTATAGATCGAGCCTCAGTTAACTTGTTCTCACCCATGAACTTCCCATTGAGAAAGTAAATCGAGCAGAGCTCCTCAGTCCAATGAAAAAGAACTTGAATATTATCAATCTACTTGTAGTACCAGAACCCCCTTCACTGTCTTTCTTACTTGCTTTACACAGGTGAGAGGGCTAGTAAAATGGAAGGAAACTTTATAATTGGGATAGAATTTCTGGAGCACACCACCAGTATCAGAGACTTTCCAAAGAGGAAACAACTGAAATATTTGTCAGTTCTGCAAAAAAAGATGATTCAAGAAAGAGAAACGAAATCTTAATATAAAATGCCTGCTGATAGTACAAGTTATTGACAACTGGTATTAATGGCAGTTGTCCACATTTTATGAGCTTAAGGATATATATTACAATGATTTTCTTTTTTGGCTGTTGACTCAGATTAAAGATATAAAAGCTTCAGAACCGGTGTGATCCTTGCAGTGGAATTCTGTGAAATTCCATATCTAATTGTTTACATTAACTGGAGGCTTTAAAATTCTGTGGCTTGGGTAGGGACTTAGGCTGTGCTTTGACATCTCTCATGTTACAAGCCTTTCAGTAACTTCAATGCAAATTAACCTGATTTAATTTTTAACTCTTTCACCTGGTGTCAGAAGGGTCTGAAACATGATGAACCTGTCAGCAAATGATTGTTCTGCATAACAGCTATATCTCTGGTAACCAGATGTCTTAATGACAAATGCTTCAGTCCTGCCTTGAAGAGAGATTTATTTTCCTTTTATGGTATGTCTTCACTAGTTAGTTATAAGACTGCATTCTAAAACCCTGGCATATGAAGTGCTTTTATGTTTGAGGGAAATTTTATGCCAGTGTGATGAAGCAACTTAAATCTTCCACTGAAGATTGTCGCTGTAGAAAGATCGAGTTAGTACCCCGTATCTTGAAGTGTATGAGTAGTTTTAGTATATTGTTCTCAATAGAATTTAATGTTGATTTCTCCTCTCTCTCTCATCTATCCTTTCACAGTCTTAGGTTGCTTGCAAGGTGGTCTAGAACACTGCAGTAGTTGTCCCATGGAATATATATTTCTTGTAGCATACAGTTCTTAAACTGGAAAAAGCCCCTAAGAAAACTGGAAGAATCTATTGTAGCTTGCATTAAAAGGCTGCTTCTCTCAGGAATATACTGTCAGCATTGCAGGGCCAAAGGGTTCCAGCTGGGATCAGGTTAGCAGGTGTGTTAAATTTCAAGTGGAAAGAGAATGAATCACCCACCCTTCAGTGTGCTCCTTCCCTTGATGCCTGTTTTTCATCCATTGTCAACACAGTGTCATTGCAACTTCTGCTGTTGTGGGGGCTATTACCATTCCTTAAAATAGGATAAAAATGTGGTCTGCACACAAACGCCAACAGGGTTTACAGGTCTGGGAGCTGGGGAAAGATGGCAGCACTGACTGATCTGGAGAGAAGGGCATCATGACTTCCTCTGCTTGCGTGACACAATTAGGAGAAGGACATTCTGTAAGTGATGTGATGTGTGGTGTCTGAGCAGATGCAACTGACATCTCCTAGTTTTTATGACAGGCTTAATTTGGCAGTCCTGTGTGTTGGCCTTCTGCAGAAGTGAGAGCTGGGTTGGGAAGGGACAGGCCAAGGACCAAAAAAATAGGAGCAATGGAGAGAAGAGTGTTAACCTGCCTGATACAATTTTTGTTGAGTTGAGCTTTAGAGATGAAACAATAAAGTTGTAGGCTTTATTAAACTGCATCCATGACATCTTTTCTGTTTCTCTGCAACATCTACAATGAAGGCAGATGTATGGAAAGGTTAATAATTAAAATATATCTGGGAAATAAGACTTCTTTCTGAAGTGCTGCTTTAACTGTTGCAGTGAAAGACTTTTTTTGTGTGTGTGTGGCTTCTAACAATATTGTGTTGGTTTTGGTTCAGATTACAGATAGGCTGTTCTAAGACCAAGGGTCATTTTTATTTGAAAAGATCTCTAATTCCTGAATGGCCACTACCCTTTTACAAATGTTTCTGGGAAATCCCAGGTCTGGTGAAGTGTGCTTCCCTCACTGAGACAGGTCTTCTGTGGAAGATGGGAAAAAAAAAAATCCCCAAAGACTTTTTATGCAACTGTTAGAACTCCAAGGACTGTGTTAATTTCTACACTTTTTACTTTTGAGAGCTTTGCAATGCACTTCAATAATTCCTCCAAAACATGATTTTTGTATAGAAAATGTTACAAATATCAATAGGTCTCTGGAGTTAGCAAGGAATAATTGTGGTCAAATTTTGACTGCATATTTCATTTGTAGGATTGTTATTTGTGCTAGGTTTTACTGCTGAGATTACACTTTACTACATGCTTTAAAGAAATTAAAAGATAGTGAAACATAGTATTCATGTTGTCAATGATGTTCATTGAGCTTATTGCCTTCAAAGAAGAAAAATTTTATGGTGATACATCAAGACAAGAGGAATAAGGAGATACTTGTCAGATTTTCTGTTGAGAAAGATGCTGCATGGAATTTATATTTTAATTTGTTTTTTTATTTCTTTAAAAGGGAAATGAAAATATATGTATTCATCAGCTTGTGGAGATATGGCTGCTACTGTGGCTTGAAATACTTAGCATCTTGTAATACAATGACAAGTAACACATGCCAAAGAGAAAGGAAATGCATTCCTGAAATTTATCATGTGCATTTCATGCAATTATATCGTAAATAAGTAGTATGTTCAGCCCAAGAGTGTGAGCATATAATTTGATGGTACCTGATTCTGAGTCACAGGAACATGGCTACTGAAGAGCTGCTAAGTTTGAAGGACGGGTGTGTATCCATACTCTTGCCAAAGTTACACGTGTAGTATAGAATGCTGTCCCTCTCGTACATACCAGAACAGAATAGGAGAAAATGCAGTAAACTATCACATGGCCAGTATTTAGTACAATACAATGCATTTAGCAGTTTTTGTAATCAGAAATTACTCCATGGCATATCCCCTGTTCGTGCAGTTTATGGCTAGACTATTTATAATGAACATTTTACATGATAAAAAACCGTGTCATTGATATTCTTTGTGTGTGTGTGGTTAGTTTCCTAAGGATGTGAAACAGCAGAACCTTAAGCATTTTGCAAGTCCAGACAGGAGCACTGCCCTGACTGGCCTTGAAACAGTGTGGCTTTTGAGGAAAATTTAGTCTAATAGGAAGCACTGAATTACTACTCTTGTATGTTTGGGAGATGTTAGAATTGTCTGAGGTGCATCTACACATTAGTGTTTTAATGTGGATCAGAGTTTGGTTTGGGAGTGAGTCTCTTAAGTATCATGATCACCTTTTCTTTCACATCATGGACCAGTCTGAGAGTTCATGCAATGGACTTCTGGATTAGCATAACTGGGAGAGATAATCCAGGGGGATCTAATGTGCTTTAGCAACTAATGGGCATTGTGTCCATGGGACCAGACTGAATTGGCTGAAGGAAAAGGGAAAGTTGGAATATCTGTAATGCAAGCATCAAGCCCATCACAACCCATTTTTTTGCTCAATAGATGTGTTTCTGTGGTCCACATGACTTCCTAGGGAGTTTGTAGCTGATTCTGGAATGATCTGTTGGTAGGCAGTGGAGGCAAATGCAGCCTGTGATAAACAGACTACATCACATGGTGTTGGGAGTCACCCAGCTAACCAGTAATCTTATATGGAATAATAATATGGGCTATACTTTTCAGTTATAAAATCAAATCAGCATTCAAAACAACATGCAGACATTTCTGAAACCTTGAATCCTACAGTATATTGTGAACCAGTTGTATTTTTTTTTCAAATACAGAGTAGGTTGTGTATGTCTACATTTATATTGTATTTCGCATGAGTAAGCATTACATTTTTGGAATGCATTTTGTTCTTTTTGGTATTAATTTCCCAAGGCTACACTTCTGTCACATCCTTGAGCCAGCATATACTTTTATTATCTCATTATTTCATATGTATAGCAAATCTACTTTATGACACACCAGAATAGGTGCATTAGCATTTTGAAAGGGTGGGGATTTTGAAATAGTGCTTACAAACAAGTAGTTGACAAGATATCTTTTGCTTCCCATATTAATGCTACTGGACTAGTTTCTGTTCGTTTCAGCTGGATTACTTAATCCCTAAAAATGTGTTCAAAATTTGGCCCAAATATACTTTGAGATTCAATATATAACTTTAATATCTTCTAGTTAGTGTATTTAATTCCTCCTGTTGCATGGAGAAGTGAAGTTTATTTTGTCGGGATTCTTTTGCAGATTGGTAAAAACTTCTGCTAAATAGAATAAGACCTCAGTTGAGATCAGTCTTAGAAGTGGTAAGAGTGAAGTCTGTGAAACCACAAGAAGGCAGTCATAACTCACAAGTGTGGTGAGACACAAGGATTCCTGTGGCTCATTTGTTTTTACAACTAGTGTTTATCTACTAGTTTTTCTGTGCATTTGAGAAGACAGTGCTCTAAAAAGAGGAAAGGTGTCCCATACTTGGAGATGCAAATTTAATCCAAGCAATACATAGTCTATTTTCAAAACTACTGACCTTTGCTGTTTCATTGGTAATCGCCTTTGGGTTTTGATGATTGTCTTTCTAGGAACCTACTAATAATGACAGCCAGAGAACAGATACTGTTGTGTCTCAAAATTTAGGCGATGGTTGCTGATATTACTTTATTTCTTCTTTAATTACTCTGGTCTAAATTTTTTTTTCTGTTTTTGGTGTTTGTGAAGTTGTAGCTTTTAATATTTTGGTCTGTAATAGCAATGAAGGTTGAAGATGACTTTGCATGAACTGTTTAGGAAATATCAATGCGAGGTTTAGGTCAATAGAGTTCAATTTGTAGCCATTCATCTACAAGAGGACCCACCATATCATTGTGATAGGAGCTAGCACATTACAGATGATGGCTATGTCAGCATTAATCCACAAGAAAACCTGACTAAGACTTTCTAAAAAATTTTTGTGATATCCATTTTCTGGTGTTAAATCCAGATGTTTAAAATTAGATGGCAGTGTGAGTCACACTGTGACCCATGATAATTTAATTTTGGTTTATATTTGCAAACTGCAGTTATGTCAGAGGATGAATTTTTAGGCTCATCAGTTTTGTAAGTATTTCTTACATTCAGTCATCTCTTTAACTTAATTACTTTGGGTTAACCAGTAACCAGCATTGACTTTTCTACAGTTTAAACATCTGTGGTATAGAAATGGCTCCCTCTAAAGGGGTTGTACATTTGTCTTAGTTGTGAGGAATAACAGTGGCTACTTACAGTAACAGAAAAACTTCAGGTGTTTGTTCCAAAATGTGTTCTTGTCTTCACCTTCTTTTTCAGGATACTGTTGCTTGGTGTGTGGTTTTTCTGGTTTTCTTTTTAAAGTGTTGTATTTAGTTATAAGATGGCAGAAGAAATATATGTACATAGTTAAGCTTAATGCTGAATTTCTACATGTGTTTATATAACACAGTCATAAAGTTATCTGATAGTAATATATTAAACAGTGTGACTAATATCTGCTAAGTGCTGTTTGTTCTCCTACCTTTTCTCACGTTAGAGTTCTATGCAGTATTTTTCTGTTGCTGTTTTTGTTTTGTTCTGGTAGGTTTTATGTGCTTTGTTGTTTTGTCTGGTTTGTGTGATCTTTATTTGGTTTTCATGTTGAAATTTTGCTTTATGCTTTTGCTAGCTAGACTAAAGTCTAAGGACATTACTTACACATCAGGAATAAATGATGTTATTATAGACCTTAAAGCACAGTCTTGTGCTGTCAATCTCAGCACGGGCTGGCTCCCAGGGCATGGAAAGCCAGGGACTGGGGATGACCTCATTCCAGGCTATGGCCTCTCTGAGGGGAGCAGCCCCAAAGGGGCTGACGTGGCATGGGCAGAGCTGGGAGTGGGTAACAGGGTCATCAACAGCCCCAGGCGTGGCACAAGATGAGCCAGGGTCAGGGAATGCCGGGGGCAGCAGCGGGATGAGCGGGTGCATGGTGTGCTGGGAGAACTGGCTGAAGGTCAGGGCTCAGAGGGTTTCAGTGAGTGGGGCTGCATGTGGCTTGTGTCTGGTCATCACTGGTTTGGTTTTAGAGCCAGCTCTGTTCAATACATTTATCAGTGCTCTGGATGCACCATTAGTGCAAGTTTGCTGATGATACCAAATTGGGAGGTGCTGGTGACTCTTTTGAGTGATGAGGCCTTGCATAGGGGTCTAGGTAGGCTAGAGCGTTGGGCAATGTTTAATGGCATTAAATTTAGCAAGTAAAAAATGTTGGATTCTGCATGATGCTGTGCACAAGTATAAACTGACAGAGGAGCCACTGGAGAGCAGTCCTGCAGAAAAGGATCTGGGGTGATGGTCAGCATCAGGCTGAATAGGAATCAGCAGGGTGCCAAAGCAGCTGAGAGGGCAAATCACATCCTGAAATGCATCAAACACAGCACCACCAGCTGCTCAAAATGGTGATTATCCTGCTGTATTCAGTGTTGGTGCAGCCTCGCCTGGAGTGCTACGTGCAGTTCTGGGCCCCACAATTTAATAAGGATGTAAAAGTCCTTGGATGCATCCAGAGGAGGGCAACAAAGCTGGTGACAGGGCTGGAAGGCATGTCCTGAGAGGGGCAGCTGAGGACTTTGAGCTTGTCCAGTTTGGCGAGAAGGAGGCTGAGGGGTGACCTTTTTGCTCCCTACCTGAAAAGGAGATGTGCAGAGGAAGGTGCTGATCTCTTCCTCCTCGGATCTACTGACGGAACAGATGGGAATGGCTCAAAGCTACACAGTAACATTCAGTTTATTATTTATTGATGCTTACTTTTTTCAGTTTCATTCTTTATTAGAATCATTATAAGGCAACAGAAATCCCTTACTAAGGAATTATTTCCTTAAAATACAATGTACAATGAAATCAGATCATATATATGTATATAAAGAACAAAATGTACTCATTTCAGTTTGTATTTCCTTCCTTTCTTTTCTGGATGGAAGGCAAGGAACCAGAATATTACTGATATTTTGTTGTATTTTATGGATATTTTAATCTCATACTGTTCTTCTTCTATCCATGGCTTCTCCAGTGGATGGTCTTCAAACTTGACATACATTGGACAATCATGTAGTAGAAACAATGCTAAAAATATGCTTGCAGAAGTGGTCCTTGAAAAAGCCAGTCTTGTTTCTGAGGTGGACCTCACCACTGAGCTTTATAACCTTGCTCCTTCACCACCTCTAGCTCCATGTTTCTCCTGTTCATTTCTACGGAGTGGTTTGGTTTCACTGGCCAGGTTTTAGTCTTTACTCTGTTGCTAAGTTATCTCAAAGTGCATAAGGGCTTAAATTTGCTCTAACTTGGTGAAAGACTTCTGGGGCAGGTGTTCATGGTGTTGTACACCAGGGTATCCTCTCTTCATTTTCCTGCCTTATTTTCAAAGAAAAATGTATTCCAGTTATTTATATGCAAAAGGATAACTAAATACCAGAGCCCAGGAGTGGTGGTACTGTGGTTCCCCTGCCCATACATTTACTAGAAGTTTGTGTTTAATCTTGACAGAAGGGCTTTGAGAAATACATTTTTCTTTGGCATTTCCTATCTGTTGGGTTTGATATGTCTCCCCACTAAGTGTACAGACTTTTCTGAAGTTCATTCCTAGGTGCATACTTTGTATCTGGGGGCTGGGGAGCCTAGTTTGAATTTGCTGATTCCATTTTGCACCTTAGTTCTGCACTTCAGAGTTGGGCCTGGGGACACACAGCACCGCCATAGATAAGTCCCTGTATTAATTTGTGTCACAGTGAACATGCAGTCAGAAAATGCATGTCAAACACAAGTTATACTTTACTGTTACTTTTAATTTCATGCTGCTGAGATTTTTGAAAGGTTAAAGGAAATGTATATTGGGAACTTGTCCTTTTAAATTCATCATTGCAGCAGTTATTGATTTGTCTACTCAAATCTTCTGTTTTACTTTAGCGGGTACTGTTATTTGAAAGGTTTATTTCTATACCTTTTTGTCATTTTGGAAGAATCAGGGAGGTTGTCAGGAGAGGCCACTTCTGAGAGACAGTGATTTCACACAATTGTGGTTTGAAGATTGGGCAGGGGAGAAGAGACTTCCAAAACGGCTAATAGGTGTACAGCTACTGTCATAGCAGATTAAGTGGCTAGTTAATTTTCATAGCTCATCTCTGGCATTTCAAAAGAAGGGTTGTATCTCCTAACATAATTAGGAACAGAGATGCAGATTAAGTAATTTTATACTGGTTTTTTTGCCATTGCTCCAATTAAAGACCAGTTTGTACTTGCTTGTGAATGTTATTAGCTTTCTTCCCCCCATGAGGCCCACTGTAGATAGAAGAAGATTGATTTTTCTTGCTTCTCTACATGTATTTTTTTCCTTACAAGAGATGCTGCACAGCTTTCCTTTTTTCAAGGCACAGAGTATAGATGTTTGTCTTAACTGTTTAGGACCAAGTACATTTGTGGTTTACCAGAGGAAAGCAAGTGTGCACATATACTTGCTGAAATGAGTCTTGTAGTAGGATCTTGTAATCATGTAAGTTTTGTAATGTTTATCTATTGTTTTGTTTTAGTTTTTTCTCCCCTCCTGTTTTTGCTTTTGTAAGCTCTTATTCTTGTACATGTCAAACAAGCCTGGTCTTTGAAGGTCTGATTCTCGAAGTTTGTCTACAGTTTCCTTCCTGGCAGATTGAAAGTGTGTGGGGCTCAGGTGGTGACCTGAGTTCCTCTAACACATCTCCTACATGCTGCTGGAGACTGCTTTGGTCTCCTCTAGCTGACATCTTTCATATGATGTGTCAGGCGCGGGAAGATGGGATACTGGGAGTTTGCCCTGTTGAGTGCAGTTTGCTCTCTTCAGTGTGCAGATTAAGATGCTTCAAGGTTGCCCTGAAGATGCGCTGTGCAAGGCCTTTAGATGGGTAGGAACAGTGGTATTTAACTCTTCCTTGAGGCCGTTTCTGCACCGCAGATTAAAGCTACCGCTAAAGACTGAGTGAAAACTCTCACCGGCGTAAGTCAAGTCAGAATTGGGTTTGAAGAAAAACAGGCACGAGGGAACTGAGAACGGAATGTGGGAGCATGTAAAATGCTGCAGATAAAGCACAAATTTCTGATTGTTGGAAATTATGGTTTCAGCCATGTACACCGGCATGAGCAATAATCATAGCTGAATGTTTGTGATTAACCATGTGTTAGGGTGCAGAGTGGAGGAGAGACTTCATTTAGCTTTTGTGCTTGCTCTGAGGCCTTGCTGTTTCAAGGAAGCCTGTAGAATTTGTTTTTCCTTATACAATGAAAGATCATTCACATCATGTTAGTTTGCATGAAGTTGAAGTTGCTAAACAATATTTTTACATTTTGATAGACTTCATTTTTAACTCAAATGCTAATAGTTTTCAGCAGAGAAATGAAAACAGTTGAAGATGTTGAAATGATCAAGTAGGGGAGCCACACATCTGGGCATTTATGGCTTTATTGTCTCAAGTAACAGATATAATTTAAAAGCAGAGGTGCTTTTTCTAGTTCAGTGGAAAGTAGCAGCAAAACTGAAACAAAGTGGTGAGCTGCTACTAATCTGTTACTGCAATCAGCTACTTCTGTCACATTTTATACCAAGAAGAAAGGGAGATAAGTTGAAAGTAGCACATAAAATATTGTTTTAGCATTGCTGCTGGCTAGATTTGTAAATGGAAATAATAAATCCTCATACAGCATTGAGACTAATACTAAAGAATTCCCACTAGGTTGTATTATTTACAGCAGTTCTAAAGTTTTATTTCTTTTATTTATGTCCCTTTTCAAAGGGATTGGACCTGACATGGTGCTCATAGTTTGCTAATCTTATGCTAGCAAATCTCAGTTTTAGCTAAATTTTACAGTAATGACAGATAAAAATGGTGTTATAAAATCAAGTAGTGATTGCGTTGTAATCTGCTGGAAGATAAAATAAATTTTCATAAAATATTGAAATGAAATTGTACGAACTGATTGTTTTAAAATGCTCCTAAATAACTGCAAATAAGTGGAAAGGAGTCAAAAAGAGTGGATATGTCTTTATATTTCTTATCCCCATAGCTTCTTTGGTAATACAGGAGTAGAAATTTTTAGCATTACAGCTCGTATGAAAAATGAGATGTATATAAATTTTCTGAAATTTAGATTAGGAGTTACGGTGAAAGCCAAACCATTCTGTGATTCTGACTATGGAGATGGTTGAAGTCACATACTTAGAAAATGATTGAAGTTGGAAGGGATCTTTAAAGGTAATCTAGTCCACCCCTCCCTGCCCTGGGATCTTCCATGAGATCATGTTGGTCATTGAACAATTCCAGTGACAGGGCATCCACCACTTCTCTGGGCAACCTGTTTCAGTATCTCACCACTCTTATCATAAAAAGTTTCTTCCACAGATCCAATCTAAATCTACCCTCTCTCAGTTTTCATCTTTGCCCTTTGTTCTGTCACTACAGGCCTTGGTCTCTCTGTCTTGCTTGTAAGCCCCCTTTATATAATGGAAAGCTGAAATAAGGTCTCTCTGGAGCATTCTCTTCACCAGGCTGAACAACCCCAAGTGTCTCAGCCTTTACTGAAAGGTGCTCTGGTCCTCAGATCATTTTCGTGGCCCTCCTCTAGAGCCGCTTCAACAGGTCCTTGACTTTCTTACCCTGAGGATCCCAGAACTGCATGTGTGGCTCCCGAGAGCAGATTAAAGGAGGGTGGTCCTTTCCCTTGACCTGCTAGCCACATCTTGGAAGCTTTTGTGAGCATGTGACTACACACTTGCATAAAGACATGCCACAAACATGATCTTTTTAAACATTCACAAAGAGAGATCAAAGCATAGGCTTCACAGTTGTGGTAGCAAATCACTGTATTCAAGCTTATAAACTTTGCTGAGATCAGAACACAATGCTGCAGTTTTGAGAAACTATTGTGGTTGTCTCAATTACAATGATTGTAATGTATCTATTTCTCCTTCTGAACTGTACATCGACAGAAAAATTTTTATTTTATCTGTGTGAGTTTCATACATAGAAAATTATGTATTGTTGTGGTTAAGAACCAGCTGGCAACTAAGCTTGACGTGCTCACTCAGTTGATCCATGGGATTGGGGAGAGAATCAGAACAGTAAAGGTAGAAAAACCTCATGGGTTAAGATAAAGCCAGTTTAATAGGTAAAGCAAAAGCTATATGCACAAACAAAGCAAGGAATTATTTCACTGTTTCCCATGGGGAGGCAGATGTTCAGCCATCCCCTTCGTCATGCATAGTGGTGACTTGGGAAGACAAAAGCCATCACTCCAAATATCCATCCCTTCCTCCTCTGCTCCTCAGCATTATATGTTGAGTGTGACACCATATTGTATGGAATAGCCCTTTGGTCAGTGGGATCTTGGAATCATCTGTCAGATGATTCACATCACAGCTATGTCCCCTCCCAACTCCTTGTGCACCCCCAGCCCTCTCTGGTGGGATGGGGTGAGGAGCAGAAAAGGCCTTGATGCTGTATGTAAGCACTTGTAAGCACTGCTCAGCAGTAACAAGAACATCCCTGTGTTACCAACACTGCTTCCAGCGCAAATCCAAAGCACAGACCATACTAGCTACTGTGAAGAAAATTTTCCCAGATGAAATCAACATATGTATATTATTCCATTATTTGCATCGCTCTTTAATAAAAAAATAAACCAAATTTAATAAAAGAGAGAGAGAAAAAGGTGTGGTGCTGCTATATTAGTACTTTGCATTCTGGTCTACCTGAATTCCTCCTCCTTGGAAACCGATTTCCAGATCCATAGTCAGTGCCAACAGTGAGGGTATACTGCAGTCACTTTCCCTGCGGGAATACCTTGCCTAATTCCTATGAAAGGATTTCTGTTTACTCCCTCATAGACTCACAATTGGACTCCAGTTCTGAACAATAAATTTACCAGAATCTTTGTCCATTCTGTTTCCAGAGTATGGACTTAAAAATGATGGAAGAAATACGTACATATGATGTCCTAAGTGTGTCATCTTAGGATGTGTTGCAGAGTTTGTACCCCATTTCTCATGTTCAGTCATTTAGGTCTTCCTGATGTTGTTTCAGTCTTCCACTACACAGAAAGTAAATCATTATTTTGTTTCATCTTTTAACACCACAAACATATACTTCTTTTTTCTGAGCTGTGGGTTTTTTTAACTGGAAATACTCTTTCCAAAATTGACCCTTCAGAACTTCGCTAGAAGAACAGCAAGTTACTGATTGTCCCTGTGCCAGTTTCATACTTATCTTTCTCTTCTCATCATGTTTTCTTTTCCTTTAGCTTAAATTATTATTTTGTGTGTTATACTATATTGGTTGTTTTACTGCAGTCAGAATAAATGAGAGCTGTAGTATTTCCTTATCTGGGAAATGCACTTTATTATCAAAAATATAAAATAAAACTGGCACAGGTGACTTTTGGGAAACTCATGTTGCATTTAATTGAATTTTCCATTTACTTAAAGGTTGTTCATTATCTTTGCTTGAAAATTTATTTTAAGTATTCTGCAATATTGAAATGCAACTAATGGACTTTCTTTCTGTGAATCCCTACTAATCTATATAAATTTCTTAAATGCAAGTGTTAACTTTTGTCTACTACTTAGCAATTCTAGACAGCAAGTGTTTACAAAGATGGACTAAAAGATGCCTTTGGTCAATTTTCCTCCAGACTTGCCTGGTGAAATTCTTTCCTAACTTTTTTATGTTCACTTTACACTTGCGTGAGCCTTTGACTCCGCACAAGGGACTAGGAGTCAGTATTGGTACTTATGTTGTGGCAGAACATCATTCTCTAAGCAGAACTGGATGGTGTATTCTATTTAAATATGTTAGGGGTAACATGTCTACCCTGAAAGAAATATTAATATTCATGTACTTTTCCTTCGTCTTTCAGAACAATGGGTCACTAGCTTGGTGCCAGAATCATAAACAGTGTTCAAAGGTAAGTTCTGTTTTTTCCCCTCTCATTTATGTTACCTATGTTAGCCTGCTTTCAGAAACATCTGTTTATATTTTATTTGGAAACCTCAACCTGTAATAAAATACCAGAAGCTGAAACCAAGTTATTTACTCTTTCAGGACAAAGGAACCATGTTTGAGGATACATATCAAGCATAGTTAAACCAACATAATTTTGTTGTTAGAACAAAGTTTACACTGGTGTATCATTTGTGGTTTTTTCAGTATTTTTGGTCAGAGGAGAGTAAAACTGTCAATAACTCTAAAATCTTTCTCCAACAGCACCAGGGTATTTCAACATTCAACATTTCTTTCAGTTTGGGTATTTAATTTTTATGTTGTACCTGAATTTCATGGAAAATATTCTTGATAAAAATCCCAGTGGCTCTAATGATGCTCCTTTCCCTTTCTAGCACTTTAACCCTGAAAGCCTAAGGGGTAGGTGAGCTAATTGTTAGCTAATTATCCTTTGCAAGAGTATTTCTATGGTACCTGGATGGAAACAGCAATGATTTGGGAGCTTTAGTGGGTCAAAGGGAATTGCACATTTTTTGGTGACTGTTCATAAACCTCATGCATTCATTGGAAATTTTCCTGAAAATGCTTAAGGTAGAATTTTTGTCTAAACATCCTAAAAATGTATTTCTACAATAATTTAGGCCTTTTGACTTCAATAATTATTCTTTATTCATGAAGGTTGTACTGAAAATGGGATTAAGTCTAAGTAGCATTGTTCTGTATTGTTTCAATAATGCAGTCTATGGTAAATGCTGATGCTAACCCTTGATTTTAACACGTTGGTTTCTTGGGTACCTTTAAAGAATGAGATTACTGATTCACTGATCTAGCTTCTGTTGACATAAATTGGATTGGAAGTGGGCCAATTTTGTACTGTTCCATTGCAGGTAAATAAGACGAAGTTGATTGCTTTTATCAGTCTTAAAATCCAGGGTATAACAATGTCAATATAAGGAAAGAATGGAACATGTCCTATTAGCTGTGCCACACTCTAAGGATTTCACTTCTGCAATGAAATCTTACCGTTCTTAAAATTCTTTTTGAAAACCTCAAACAGATGTGTAAAGGATGTATTTCATGATAACTGAATTGCCTTTGCAGGAAAGCATGGGGGCCTTGTTCCACAGTGATCCTGATACAATTTTTAAAAAATTTAATTATGAAGGCTACTGCGGTAAGTAATCTGAAAGGTTTTCCAATGGTTTGTGTCTGCCCAACAAAGAAGGAATCATACAAGAAAAGGAGCCCAGGTTTTAAAGCAGGGCAGAGTTTCTAGGCATATCTTTCTGAGTCACTTCCAAGTTTATTGAATCCACATCAGGTGTATATAAGCTGCTATGAATTTTATCATAAAATTGTATCAGTATCTTGAAACCAGTGTAAAAATGATACAAATTAATATTATATTGTATTACAAAACTCAATGATAGTTTAAGTTTTAAATTACTTCACATGTGCTTTACAGTCGTGTTACCCTATGTTTTTCATTCTTTCTTAGGAATTTGCCTTAAGAAAGCGGCTTTGCCATATTTAGAAAATAAATAAATATAAACTTGGTCAAATTGTTAGCAGAGCTGAACTTAAGCAAAATGTTGTCTTTTCAGGATGGCTTTGTTTTTTCTGTTTTTTGCAATGCAAAGTTAAACAATTGCTTAAGCTAACTGAAATCTTCAAAGTGATGCAGGGAATTCAGTTAACCTTTTAAAAATGCGAATTCCTTTCACTGCTTCTCAGCACCTCGGTGAAGGAGGTTTATGTGAGTGTGACAGGTCGTGGAGGATTCCACAAGGAATGGTGTGCTGCTCAACCTTACTGCAGCTAATATGGAAGGCCTTGTTGGAGATAGAAAGGTTGGAGGCAGCCTTGGCTGCAGTGACCATGAGATTGTGGAATTCGGTATTGGGCAAGAAGGAAGCAGGGCAGCAAGTAAGATAGTAAGCATGAACTTCAGGACAGCAAGCTTTAGCCTCTTTAGGGGGTCTTCTTGGAGGAATCCTTTGGGAACAGATCCTGTGGGGAAGAAGGGTCCAGGAGAGCTGGTTGATCTTAAAGGATCACTTCTGCAAGGCTCAAGAATGATATATCCCCGTGAGCAAGAACTTGGGCAAAGTGGGCAAGAGACCTGTGTGGATGAATAAAGAACTTGTGTCATTACTCGAGTGTAAGTAGGAAATACACAGGAGATGGAAGCAGGGTCAGGCCACTTGGAATGAATATAGAGAGGTTGTCAGAGTGAGTAGAAATGAGGCAAGCAAGGCCCAGACACATCTGGAATTAATGGAATGGGGACCGTGGTAACAGAGGACATGGAGAAGGCAGAGTTACTGAATGCCTTCCTTGCATCAGTCTTCACTGACAAGACCAGCCTTCAGGAACCTCTGACACAGGAGACCTGGGTGAAGGAGTTTGTAAGTAAGACTTTCCCTTGGTCAAGGAGGATTGGGTTAGAGAACACCTTGACATCCACGAGTCCGTGGGCTCTGATGGGATGCACCCACAAGTGCTGAGAAATGTGGTGAACACCATATCTAGGCTGACCATGATCATCTTTGAAAGGTTGTGGCAATCAGGGGAGGTGCCTGAGGACTGGAAGAAAAATGTCACCCCAGCCTTCAGAAAGGAGGAGCTAGGGAACTAGTCAGCCTCACCTCAATCCCTGGAAAGGTGGTGGAGGCCATCTGGAGGCTATCTCTGTCCACATGGATGACAAGTAGATTATCAGGAATAGTCCTTGACCAACCTGATTGCCTTCTACAGGGAAACAACTTACCTGGATGAATAGGGCAATTCAGTGGATATTGTCTACCTCAGTTGCAGGAAGGCTTTTGACACTTTCTCTCATTATTGTCGTAAACAAACTCAGGAAGAGTGGACTGGAGGGATTGAGCATTGGCTGACTGGCAGATCACAGAGGGATGTAATCAGTGGCACAGGGTCTGGTTGGGGCCTGTCACTTGTGGTATCCCCCAGGGTTCAATACTGGGCCCAGTATTGTTTGTCTTGTTCATCAGTGACTTGGATGAGAGGGCAGATGCCTCCTCAGCAAGTTCAGTGACAACACAAAGCTGTGAGGAGTGGCCGATACCCCCGAGTGCTGTGCAGCCCTTCAGAAGGACCTTGACAGGGTGGAAGGATGGGCAGAGAAGAACCATGTGAAATTCAGCAAAGGCAAATGCGGAGTCCTACACCTGGGGAATAATAACCCTCTTCATCAGTACAGGCTGGGGGCTGACCTGCTGTAAAGCAGCTCTGTGGAGAAGGGCCTGGGGGTCCTGGTGTACAATAAGCTGCCATGACCAGCTGTGTGTCCCTGTGGCCAAGAAGGCTGATGGGATCCTGGGGGGGCATTAGGAAGAACATTGCCAGCAGGTCGAGGGAGGTGATCCTGCCACCCTACTCAGCCCTGGTAAGGCCACATCAGGAGTGCTGTGTCCAGTTCTGGGCTCCTCAGGACAAGAGAGATGCAGAGCTCCTGGAGTGGGTCCAGTGGAGGGCAACAAAGATGATTAAGGCACAGGAGCATTTCTCCTATGGGGAAAGGCTGAGGAAGCTGGGATAGTTCAGCCTTAAGAAGCAGATGAGGTTCCCTATCAGTTTTCTGTCTGAAGGAAGGGTGTCAAGAGGGTGGACCTCAGGGTGCCAAGGACAAGAGGTAATGGGCAGAAACTGATGCACGGATGTTCCACATGAACATGAGGAAGAACTTCTTTCCTGTGTGGATGACTGAGCACTAGAACAGGTTGCCCAGAGAGGTTGTGGTGTCTCCCTCACTGAAGATATTTAATAACCATCTGGACTCAATCCTGTGCAGTGTGCTCTGGGGTGACCCTGCTGGAGCAGGGAGGTTGGACCGGGTGACCCACTGTGGTCCCAGCCTTACCCATTCCGCGATTCTCAGATGGCTGTGAGCAGCAAAATAGGCACCAATGATTTTACTTTAAATTTAATTTAGTAAGATCTCTGCAGAAGTCTGTTTTTCAAGATGAAGCACAAGAGCGCTCTTGAATGCTTGTCCTGTTTTGACATGTGTAATTTCAATATGTTAAAATACTTTACAATTAGAACAACTATAGGATTATTACATAAATTGTCATTTTTGGTTGCAATAGTTTCTAATTCACTGCCATCATGCACTCCTTCTTGTCTACTGGCACAACATTGAAGCAGACTGAGGGCTTTCTTTTTTGATTCTTGTCAATTGCCTGGTTGGCTTCCATTGTTGAGATAAAATTGGCATTGTAGTTGATGAAGTTTGTGAACTTTTTTGGAAAAAGATTTGAAACCAAAATTTCTTTGTCTAACTTCATTCATTGATCCATTGTTTTGTTTGAACTTACGCTTATTGAGTTGCAGATGATTCCTTTCTAAGGGGACAGAGGGCCCAGTATGCTAGTTGGGCCCAACCCGTAGGAAGGTTTGCTGCCTTCCTGGGGCCTGGGTAGGGATGTCATCCAGAAACTTCCTAATCTGGAGCGGTCCTGAGACTATTACTCATTACTGATCTTCCACATAGGGGATGATGAAGTGGCAACATGTTGTCCAAGGATAATCAAAAAGGACTTCAGGGCCTTGGGATGTTTTGTAAGGGAATCTGAGGCACGAGTTATGATTTCCTCTATACTTCCAGTTGAAGGCAGCAACACTGGAAGAAACTGATGGGCTGAGTCTATTGATACGTGGCTCTGTGGCTATCACCACCAAAATTATGGCTTTTTGACAATGGAGTGGTCTATGCAGCGCCAGGCATGCTTGTACCAGTAAGGACTTGCCTTTCTCAGGGAGGAGAGTCGCTGCTTGGGAACCAGAGGGGCCCATTGACAGAGCTTTATGCTGGTTGTGATAGGGGAGGGGGACAGTATCAGATTTGTGCCTGGCAGGCTGTGGGATGAGAAGCAAAGATTAGAGCGACAGTGTGGCCAGCAAGGAGCCTCTGCCAGTGACTCTGAAATGTGCTGGCCACACTGGAACACACTTGCAGTCTTCTGGAGACAAGCCAGGGACTTCTGATGTAACAGAAACCAACAGGGAAACACCAGAGAATTATCTCAAAGGAAGTAAGGGCTGTTCCTTTAGGAAGGCAACATGTCTGTCAGGCCAGCTCTGAGGTGCCTTTACGCCAGTGCATGCAGGGTGGGCAGCAAACAGGAGGAGTTGGAAGCCACTGTGCTGCTAGAAAGCTATGACCCTGTTGCCATTTCAGGACAAGGGGAGTGGTTTCAAACTGTGTGTAGAAGCATTTCACATGTTCTCTTCAGGAGCATATGTGCAATGCTGTTCCCAGGAGCCACATAAGTGTTTCCACTAGCATTGATACCCTCATTAGGATTGATACTACATGGTATAGCATTGTTTGTGTACTGAAGTTCCATTCAGATTTGACAGTTTCTAGATAATGAAAGTTAAAATATAGCATTTATTTTCTTTTGCTTCATCAGTAGATTTCTGGCAGCCTGTCAGACTTGCTGAGTAATGCAAAGGTGGATTCATAAACAACAGCGTGAGGAAGTAGAACTGCAGCATGGAGAGACTGTGAAAAAGAAATTGAGCTGGGTCAGGCTGGCCTCAGTATTTCTTAACACAGTTGTTGGACCAGTACCTGGATCTCAGTCAGCTCTACTCATTCCTAGACACCACGTGGGTCACAAGCTTATTTGGGGAGAGAACCAGACAAACAGACACTCCCTTCTTTTTTTCCACATACATGACTACATAAAACCCCAGCTCCTGTTGCCAACAGCTGGTTCAGCAGAGGAATTGAAAATAGTACCTCTGCAGAGTGTTTTGTCTGGTTGGAGAAAGACAGTTAAAGCTGGAAACTGATGGATCTAGTTTTCTTATGCAAGCTGGCTAAAGTCTTCCATCACAGCAAAGTGTTTGGCAAAATACTGCAAAAAATATATTCATGCCTGTCATCTTCAGACTGTCTTTAAATAATATTTTGGCATAGTTTATGCCTGTAGGTAGGCAAATAAAACCTTCTTTGGGCTTATTCCGCCTTTTCCCCTCCAACTAATCATATTTGTTATGACGTATCAAACTCTGAGTTACCGGAGTGATTATTTTAAAGCATTATGAGGTACAGGTTATACACAGGATGAAGTATTGTCTGTAGTGTATAGGTTTCATCTAAAACATAATTCAACTTTTTTCCAACACAGGTAGTCAGTCAGCTTTGCTACACGATTTTATGTACATAACTCATTAATAATGGATCCGTTCTCTCTAAATGGAAACATATAGAAAAAAATAAATCTTTTTTATTTTTGGATGAAGTGGCAGCTGCTAGGGAGTGAAGAGTAGAATAGATCAGTTTTTAAAATAGTCTTGGTTGAACATGCAGTATCTAAACCAGAATGTCTTGTGCTGCTGTTGAATAATACTCATTCACACTTTTTGATAGAGATTTGTTTATAATTTGTTAAAATGATAGATCTCAGAACATTTTTTTCTTTTTTTAAAGAGAGATTTTGTAATTAAATGTCACATAATACAATCTGTATGGATTCTAGCTCTTTCTGCAAGCATAATTTTCAGTGACTTTACTGAGAAATTCTGAGAGTTATGTGTTCAGTGTTGAGAAAGAAGAATTTTGCCCACGTGTGGTTGTTATTGGGTTTGTGTTTTTTGAAGCTAAGCGTATACATTTTTACTTGCAATTCCCAGTGTTCATGAGGGTAGAAAATGCTATTATGGTTTTTATTCTATGTATAGATGTTATCTGGCAGTTTCATTATGTTGCTTCTAAAAATGAAATGCAGTTAACTTTGTGGGTTTAGAAGAAAAACAGAAGACATTCACACTTTTTCATGACTGTATATTTTTTCTTATGTATCTCTGCACACAGGTGAAGAGTTGGTTTCATGTGTCATGTTTACTTTGACTGGTAACTTTCCCTTTATGTAATCCACTTAGAGTCATAGAATAGTTTGGATTGGAAGGGACCTTTAAAGGTCATCTAGTCTAATCCCCCTGCAGTGACCCAATGAAGGGTCATCTTCAACTGGATCAGGTTTCTCGGAGACCCATCCAATCTGGCCTTGAATGTTTCCTGGAATGGGGCATCTCCCAACGCCCTGGGCAACCTGTTCCAGTGTTTCACTACCTTCATCGTAAAAGATGTCTTCCTTATATCTAGTCTAGATTTGCCCTCTGTTGATTTAAAACTGTTACTCCTTGTCCTATTGCAACAGGCACTGCTAAAAATTCAGTTCCCATCTTTCTCATAAGCCCGTCTTAGTACTGAAGGGTTGCAATAAGGTCTTCCCAGAGCCCTCTCTTCTCTTGAAGGCTGAACAACTTCAACTCTCAGAGCTTTTCCTCATGGAAGAGGTGCTTCTTCTATATGATCATTTTTGTGGCCCACCTCTGGACCAGGTCTAACATATGTTTCCTGTGCTGAGGACCCCAGAGCTGGATGCAGCGCTCCAGGTGGGGTCTCACTGGAGCAGAGTAGAGGGACAGAATCACCTCCCTCAATCTGCTGATCACACTGCATTTGATGCAGCCCAGGATGCAGTTAGTGCGAGCGCACGCTGTGGGCTCATGCAGCTTTTCATCCACCAGTACCCTTAAGTCCTTCTCCGCAGGGAAGCTCTCAACCCCTTCATCCCCCAGCCTGTATTGATACATAGGATTGTCTCACCTAGGTGCAGCACTTTGCACTGGGTCTTGCTGATCCTCATAAAATTCCCATGGGCCCACTTTTTGAGCTTGTCCAATTCCCTTTGGATAGCAACACAGCTTGGTGTTATCTGCAGTCCATCCACTCAGGAGGTGTGGGGAAAAAAGGTTGCCTTTGAAGTCTTAGAGGAAGAAAGTTGAATACCTCAGCCTTCTCCCTAACCCTATTTGTCCAAGTCCTTATACTCTTGCCAGGATAGGTGTCCATACTTCCACTGCCTGTGCATTTCCTTCTTACCCTTTAGCTTGACCAGGTCTCCACTCATCTCTGCAGGTCTCTTGCCTTCCTTTCTTGATTTCTTACACTTGGGGATTGAGAGTTCTTGTGCTTTAAGGAACATGTCCTTAAAGATCTGCTAGCTCTTTTCTGGTGCCTTGTCCTTTAGAGCAGTTTCCTGGGGGGTCCTGCTGACTAACTTCTTGAAGAGCTGGAAGTTTACTTTCCTAATATTTAGGGTCCTGACTTTATTCTTCACCTGACGCATATCCCTCAGGACTGCAAACTTCCCTAGTGCATGAACATTGCATCCCAGGCTGCCTCCAACCTTGATATCACTGATTAACTCACTTGGATTAAAACATTACAATAACCATTAAATTTGCTGGTCAGTCTTTCCCTAACTGCTATATGTGGGTTTAAGAACTACTTGGTATGTGAAATACTATTAAAACCTGACCTAAGAAAATAGTCTGCAAGGCTGACTCAAGTACTTCAAGGGTAACAACTTTGCGCTGGAGGTTTGCTCTTTTCGTAAATAGCAATAAAATGTTTTATGTTGTGTTTTGAATTCCTTCACTGACTTAACCTTTGCTATTGGATTTAACTTTCACATCTTTACATAATTCCTGGCTTGGAGTTTTTTGCCTCTCCTTAACTTACCCTCTGAAAATTTTTATGTGGTATTTTGTCTCTTTGTCTCCACTAGTGCCACTATTCTGTATGCCCATCTATCTGTTTCTTAAAAATCTATCGAAAAAACAGTGAATTGTTGAGGTTGGAAGGAAAACCCTCTTAGATCTTCTAATGCAGGGTCAGCTAGAGCAGGTTGTCCAGGACCACATCCAGTTGGAGTTTGAGTATCTCCACACGTAAAGTATCTCCACACTACCTCTCTCAGCAGCCTATCTGTATTTCTTGTTTTTTGATTTGTGTGCGTGGCCTCTTGTTTAGTCCATAGGCATGACTGAGAAGAGCCTGCCTGCCTCTTCTTCATTGCATCCCAATGGATATTTAGAAACATAAGTGAGATCCCTCAGAACCTTTTCTCCAGGCTGATCTGTCCCAGATATCTGAGCTTCTCTGTATATGACAGATGCTCCAGCCCCTTAATGGAATTCTTGGCCCAATGTCTTCTTCTCCTTTTCCACTTATGCTTTCTAAGCCCCAAATGACTCCTGCCTACTGCCATTTGTGAAGCTCCTGTCCTTAAAATCCCACTGCCTTCTTCTGTCTTACTAGCAGCCATTCTTGCTAAACTGTATGTAAATGCACATCTTTTGCTGTTCCTGCTCCATTTTTCTGGTTTGTTTTCACAGTGTGAGCTCCACAGTTCCAAGGCTGTTCTTCTCAAGTACTTGGAAGTGCTGAGCATATAACAGGTGCTTCCCTATAAAAACAACAGTAAGAGTTGATTGCTGCTGAGAGTAACATGAAAGGGCAAGGAGTCCTGCATTGATGCTGGCTTAGTGAAAAATGTATTTTAGCCCTGAGGTGGGGGGGCAAGGGGGATGAAATGACTGGAAAAGGCATTTCAAGAGAGTTTGTGAAGTAGACATAATTCATTTTTTTTTTTACAGCTCCTTACACAAGGTTTTCTTTTTGTAGGCAACTGAAAGTCAAGAGACCAGCAGGCATAATTTAGAGCTGCATGTGCTGTGGCATTTACAAGGACTGGAGATAAATGGGGATCATCATAATGCACTGTGAATTGCAATACAACTTTCTTGTTCCCCGTAGCCAAGGCAGTGGTCCCTGATTGATTGATTCTGTGGGAAGGCTGAAAGGTGATTTTTTTGAATTTTCAGAACTGAGAGGAAAATGTGAAAATGAAGATAAACAATTTACAAATTCTTCGGCCAAATAAAGAGACTGACTGTCTCAAAAAAACAGTTTACTTTCTTTTTAGAATAATATACGCTCCTGAATTCCGTATGCGAGCAATTGTTTCAGGCTTCCAGCTGAGCTCTTTCCAAAGATAATGCAGGTGGAAAGATGAGTTAATGGTTTAAACAATTAGAGATTTGATGCAGTCTTCCATCTGTCAAAGCCCACTGAAATGAAAGCTCACAGTTTTAATTTGTGCCTCCAGCATCTAACTCAGTCTGAAATGGTGTCAGCGATTTGCCCTGCCCACAGTGGTGTTATTCTTATGTTAAGCATTCTGTGCACACATGCTGAGAGACTTCTATCAAACATATTAGTGTGCATTTGAGAGATCATTAGCCTGAAGTAGCTGGAACATTCCAGGTTTCTTAGCCAGGAAACTCGAATCTCTGCTGGAAAGTGTGTTGAGCCACTGTTATTTACACAATAAAGCTAGAGCAGGATAGGGATAGCTTTGTAAACTTTAGCAGGACTAGTGGTACCGTGATTTAAGTGGCACCCATAAAAGGGTGAGATAATGAATGTTTTGATTTTTAATCTAAAAAGATGGAATGAATAAAAATTTCTTTCTTGGTCTGCTAGACAGATTGCTTTTCTTTCATCTAGTAAAAGCTAAGGTAAAACCATGTAGTAGAATCAGAGTTCATAAGACTTGATCAGATTATTGTTCTGCTAAATAGATAAAACAGTCATGAGCATATAAGAAATAAGACATATGTGATACTTACTGTTTGCATTCTTATGGATTATTTGATTTTTTTATTATATTCGTCTATAAAAAGGCAGAGGGAACTGAGAGAACCATAGTGGTTAGATGATTAAAGCTGTGCTAGCTAATAAATAGGGTGACTGAAGTTTCTGGATATTTGTGTTTGGGGAAATAAAAGAAAGAGCTTTGTGATTCAGTGTTTATGTTTATACGAAAGTATTAGTGTATAAGTGTGCTGTGATTACAGGAATCCCTTTGTTCCTAAGGGCCTTGAGAACTGACAAATAAACAGAATTAAAATCCAAACAATATTTGAAGTACTGTAATAGTCTGTTGTATTGCTCTATATTTGTAAATATCAAGTTTTATTTTTTGGGGTATTGAAAAAACAGTTGTGTTAGAACATGAAGGAAGGGAACATGAAGTAAGTTCATATTCTTTACAGTTGCCATATTTGGTCACATCAGTCATCCTTCCAGTCTAATACTTGTGTTACCAGCTAGATTCTCCATAGATGAGTAAACCTGTAGGTCTGGAATAACCTACTGCTAGAAAAAAACTTACTTAAGCCCTATTACTTATTTTTGTGTGATACTGTGCAACCTAAAGGATATGTCCTTTTCAGAACGCTAGTTTTGGTTTCTCAGCTCTTGCTGCTTACTGTTTTGTTCACCTTAAATGTTTTTGCCTTGGAAGAGCAAACCTCGGGACTTTACAGAAGGTCTTTTGCTTGGCCTTCACTCTGAATGATGCTGCTGCTAACTTTCTGTCTCTAGGACAAATGGTTAGAATCAAGTTTTCCTGTGTTAAAAGGTTATCACAGCTGCCAGAGCCCTTAGGAGGGATAGGGAGGAAAGGATCACATTGGCTGTATGTCCGTGTAGCCCAGGTTTTTGTTAATGTGGAATTCTGCTGAGGTTCTCACTGATCTTCAGCATGGGTTTACAGAAAAGTTTGGTTCTTTTGGAGCTTGCTCTTTCGACCAGTTGTATCGGTTTTAAGGAGATAATCAAGTCTGATCACTGTGCTGTTTGAAATTTGAGCTTCTGAATACTGAGCAAACTGAGCCAATGCTGAGCATAACCAGCTGAAGATTAAGTAACCCTCTTTCACAGAAAAAGGACACAAAATTGTCATTAATGACTGAATTGTGCCAACACTGGCTTTGAGGGTAATAGCATAGCAGTCTCAACTCTGCTCTCAGAAGAGCAAGTACTGGCTTTGGACTTTAAATCTGTGTACACTGTGGGATATAGAGACATACATACTACAGCTAAAGGGAGAAATGTGTGCATGGGGGTGCGCACTTACAAACAGAACAGATATTTATTGAAGCTGGCATGCTGAAGCACTAAATGCTTCTTTAACTTAGCTTTATCTGCTTCAGTGAACACTCTTCAAAATCCAAGGATATTCAGACTGCAGAACCCTTTATTTAGAGGTATTTGAGCACAAAAATAATCCCTTCATAGAAACTTTTGAAATACCAATGCAGCTATGCGGTCTAATCAACTCTAAATTTTTGTCATCTAAAAAGCAGCTGATTAAGTAACATCTAGCAGAAGGATGATTATCATTGGAGCACCACTGGTCAGACAATAAAGACAAACACTAGTACTGAGGCTAAGGAGAATTAGCAGTAAATCTGCTTGAAAACAAGCAACAGATTTATCTTTCTAAATCTTCAGTTTTACCAGCTCTCACCACTCGATTTGCTCAAAGCTCGTACATATTTTTTTTCTCATCTTTCAGTAACTTTGCATGCTATATGCAGAGGGAAATATGTGACATGAAAGTGAATTTGACATTTTGATTTCCCAAATACAATCTTAGTTCCCAAAGCTCAGCTGCCTGAATTACTATTAGGAAATTTTAATAGCTCAAATAAGTCAGAGAATCCATACAAAATTTATAAACTTGCAGTTGAGATAGAATCTTAATTTTTATCTTATTACATTACATTTCATTAACCTAATTAATTTGTAGTGCAAAACAGGCTGTAATAGTCTGTTTAAATGTATGATGGTCCTTTTCCCCTCTTGTGGGAGACAATTGCAGAGTTAGGTCAAATACAGCTCTAGTTAAGTGACAAAGACAAAATGTACTTGCACTGACCTTTGATGTAGTAATAAAATACATTCAAGCCACTGCAAAGGGATGTATGTCTGTATCTTAACCCTGACTTAAAAAGAGTTTTGCTTGACTAGACCCAGGGCATTATTCAAAACCCACTGAAGTAAGGAATACTGACTTTCAACAAGCTTTATACTCATCTATAAGTTAAGATTGGGCTTTTTCAAGTGGCCTCCCTTGGAGTTTCTCCATTACTGTAATATTGAAGGAGATACAGAAGTGTGCTTAGGTAGATGGAGTTACTGTGCTGAGAGGAAGGCAACTGTGTGTGAGGCACACAGTCAAGGATGTAAGTGCCCTTTTCTCCACACATTCATTGACATGTAAGGAAAGCATTAAGCTGGAAGTGAGAGCTATGACTGTTTTCTACTTTTGAGCGCCGGCAAAGCATTGGAAAACTGTCTGAGCGCAGAAGCATGGTCCGTCCTAGAACAGAAATTGCAGGTTTTAATTTGTAACACTAACTGTGATATTTAATCAGACACCAAGGAGTTAATTGCTGTTTAGCACTGACTGTATATTAGAATAACTCTCTATGCACAACAGACAAAAATGCTTCTGAAAGGGTGCAGTGTTAAAGAGCGAGTTTTGTGCTATGAATTTTAAGTAGATCTCCTCATTGAGTTTCCTTAAAAAGTTCTGCTTAAAGTCAATTCAGGGTATAGTCTCAGGTTAAGGGGTCAGAAGGGTAACTGGTTCTGACAGTTCTTCCATAATATTCACACCTACTTACAAGCATACATTCTGATCTTAGTCATATCAAATATTTTTAGCTATTTCAGTGACCTGAAGAATTTAAGTACACCGTGGAAGCATATGACTGTACAGGTAGAAGTCCCAGTATGGAGATAGTGACAGGAAAATATTCGGGCCTTTTTTCTGATACCGTAAGCTTTCTGAAGTTTGCAGTGGTTTTAAAGGCTACATCCTGCAGTCTAATTTAAAATTGGTTTGCATCCTCATTTTATACAAGTGAAAAGTTCCTTGAGGTGTAAAGTGAAAGGGAAAATTATGTTCTTGAATTTTGACATATGCGTTTAATCCATATGAAGCAGCATTTTGGGTTCATGTTCAATGTAAGGAGTTGCCCATGCAGGAATGCCAGCAGGATCCACTACACTGAAATGAAAGAAGACATGGATAACTATTCACCCTTGTACTGTTTTTATGCTGGTGTATGTGAGTACAAAACGGATTTCTTGTTTCAGGAAGGTGTTTTCAGCATGCATTTAGAAATGAAAGGATTTCTGTAATTAAATCTGTAAAGGAATATTTCTCCTTTGGAGTGTAAACCAGAAGACTGAGTTATGAACAAGGATCTTTTCCCCAATATATCTAATATTCTGTTTAAGTTGTGAAACCTCTGGGTTCCAACAAATGTCAGAGTTTGTAGCCTCTGACTTTGAATAAAGAATACAGCTGACTATGTTTATTTTTCTCATAGAAGTGATATTGTTGTCACCAAAACATATTAAATTTCAATATCCACAATAAATCAGGATATGAACAGGAAAAAAAAAACTGAGTTTACAGCACTTGGGATTTGAACTGCACCGTCCAAAAATAGAAATTTTTCAGAGCCAGGAATGAAGAGTCAAATTTTAAAGCAGTTTCATATTAGGAATGAAATATCCTCATTTCCATGGCTTACATAAAACATTTTTCTGTATAGTTACTCACTGAACTTTGAGCACTTTTGGGAGAGAAATAGGCTTAATTTTGTTTTACATAAATATGACCACCCTGTTAGCCCTAGTAAACAACTGTCCTAGTTTGGACAAATTTGGAGGAATTTGCCACCCCAAGACAACAACAAAATATTGGTTAAACGGTAGTTACCACTTTATAATTGTTTTCAACTTTTGTCCGCTTAAATCAAGCTTTAGCATTACATGGATTCTCATGCGTTGCTTTTCCTAAATTTGGAATTCTTTCAGTTTGGCCTGAGAATACAATGCAGAGCCCCAGACGTGTCCCTGGCCTGGTCCGTGCAGTTTATTCGGAGGAGAACTAACCTAGCTTTCTTGCAGGAATGCTCTTGGGAGGTATGGTCAGACCCAGCAGGCAGAGCTCAGTCTGGCTACACTTGTTAATTTTTGTTTGGTTCTGGACCATATTGTTGAGTGATATCTGAGGATATCATTAGTCACTCACCAGGTGGCAAGTCTAAAGCTCCTAAAGGGCCAGGAGCAAGGGGGGAATTGCAGTTTTTTGGGTGAGATTTTTGAAATACTAGGATTTATAGCTGTAAAGAAGCATGGAGACAATGAGACCTGATGACTAACTATTTAAATCAGTGAAGACACTACCAAACCTGTCTTTGCCACTTTAGAAGGTTATTGGCTCTGCAGGTATTTCTTAAAGAAACACTGGATTTTCAGAGAAAGACTCCAACATCATTCCACTGGTGATCTATTCTGCTCATATATTATTCAGTGTTCTATTTTCCTTTCCTATTTATTGTTGAAGGTATCTGCATTACAGAGGTATTGTGTTTCTTAAGAGTTCAGCTGTTCCTGCTGCACAATTTCCTCCTCCAAAGTCATGTTTCACTTTGTGTCATACACAGCTCCTATGATAATTGTAACCCATGTTTTTGGTGGAGCCATAATACAGAAAACAATCCCCTTTTAATGCTTATCTTCTTCAAAAGATGAATTAAATCTTTCTGTTTCATAACTGAATATTTTAAAATTAATCTATAGTTAAATATTACATTTGAATAACAAATTAGTGTTTAAAAAAAAAGATATTTAGTTGGTAGCTTTCTTGCCTTATTTTTTCCTTTTAATTTTTACCCCTCCCATTAAATAAACTGAAACCAGGAGAACTAAATTGGTGTGGCTTTATTGTGCAAATGCATTTTTTGTTAAATAATAATAGTGGTACAAAAATCACAACATGCACTTCATTCAAAGTAATACCCGTCTGTAGGGGAAGTCGTCAGATTGTCATATTTTCTAGGTTTAGGAAGTGTTTGAAAGTATTGCCGATTGAGGACTTTAATTCCTTACATGGCAAGTAAGTAGGTCATCATCATCTTCAGGGAAAGACGTATTTGTCCTCATTATTCCTGGGTCCAACATTATGCAAATTTGCTTTATAATACACTTGAAAGTAGTTATTGTAAGGAAGTGGGTGTATCTACAGGCAGTACTTTAAAGATTTTTATCCTGACAACATCAACAGCAAAATAGATTTGCAAACACTGTTCATATACATGAATGTTTTTAATCACTAATAGGGGAAGATTGAGTTAATTAGAAATTCAGCTTTTCTTCCGCCTTTTTACTAGTTCTGTGGTAGAAAGATTGTCAAATGTAATACTGATTTAAAAGGGTTTGTGAATTGTATGGTGCACTTAGTGGCTATTTAAACTTCTACTTTTGGCAAATTATATAAAAATATTAAAAGACGTTCTTGGTACTCTGTTAAAAAAAAAAAGTAAGGGCACAGCAGGGTGGTTGAAAGAGCAATGACCAGGCAGCACAGTAGTGTAGGCAGATCACATACTTGCATCTTTACCAACAAATGATGGGGATCCTTCCTGCCCTGCTGGCAGGTTCCTAGTGAAGGCTTTTTGCACCTTTGCCATCTGCGTATCACACCTTCCTCTTCTTAGAAAAATGAGTTGTGGTTTTAATTGTCTAGCTCTTATTAAAAAAAAAAAAAAGAAAGAAGTTCACCATGGAATTAGAAGAAGAAAGAAAGTGCCATATTGTAATAATTTGAAAGTTTTTTACCCCCACCGTTGTCAGTTTTCTGGGTAGATCAGTGCAATTCAAACAATTGCGTGTGTGGCAAGTGTGTTTTATGTTTACACAGAAACTTGATTGATCAGTTAGGCTGGGGTGACTTTTTAAGTGTATTACAGTTTGGTTTTTTGGTTTTTTTTTTTTTTTTTTTTCCTGGGGAAAGGCTGAAAAACCTCAACATAGTTGTACTTTTAGTTTTATCAAATAGTGAATTTAGCGAAAAGCGCTTGAGTATGTTTTATTATGCTGTTATAGAAAACTAGTGCATTTTTTCTTTATTGCTAACATTTGTTGGGTGATGACAGGTTATCAAACAGTACAGAGCTGTTTAACACCTTGGAAGAAGACAATAAAGAAACTGGTGACACTTGCTTAACAAGAAGCACAGTGTGTTTTGGGAAATCTGTCAGTGAGAAGACAGGCCTGTAAAGATGTCAGGCCTGTTTTGACCTTTCCGCCCCTTGTTTGTATTCTGCTGTTTCAGCTTTGCAAATGACTCCACATTTGGTAGTTGAATTGAAAGTAGGCATCGCATAACAAGGGTAGGACATGAGTAAGTTTCAGAAATGTGTTGCGAAATGGGAAAGATGGATACTCAGAAAATGATTATGCATTTTGTTCATGGCTCCAGAATGTTATTAACTGAAATAAAAATATTTTCTTATTTAAATAAATTATATATGTAGTTATTTTGGGGTGGTCTGTCAATGTGGTAGATGTTGCATTGAATCCAACTACTACTGAAGCATGGTACTGTGTGCCTGCAGTAATCTGAGCTCCTCTGTAATGATGTATGACATTCATTTTCCATGCTCAGTCCTATATTTTATCCAGCATTTGGATAGCCTGATATTCTGACCTTGTCTGATTGGTGATCTCATTTTCTGTGAATGTTGCAAGAACAGTAAACAAAGCCTAGAAGAATTGTCAAGCTGACAAGTTGTATTGCTCTGTATCTTTTCAAGACTAAGCCACAGAAATTTATGTGTCTTGACACCTTTGTCTCTTGTATTAAGAAAGCTTTAACTAACTTCTCCGTGGTTCTATAGTCTACCATCTAAAAATGCCACATCTTATAAAGAGAACAGGTAGATAGCTTCTAAGGAGAGACCTCAGAGAGATGGAATAAGTTAGGAAAAAACAGCAGCAGCTAAATTGCGGAAGGAATTCCAAGACTAATAAGAGTGCCTCCTAAGAAGAGTGTATGAAACATTTAAATGACACTTCTGTATTAAAATTTATAAGTAGCTATGAATTAAGCTAGTGTGTAAATATGTTTTACAAATAAGTTGAGTAGGAGAATAGTTTTTTGCATTAATCCCATAGCCATTTACAAATGTCGGTGATTGCAGGAATGCTGAAATGGTTTTGTTTTATTGTGTTTTCCTTTCACCTTCCTCTCTCACTCCCTCAAGAAACCTATAAAAGAGAAATGTTCCACTCTTTTGAAACCATATGGGGGTTTTGCATCTGGAAAATTTGAACCTAAATCTGTACATAACTTACTTTCAGTTGAACATTGATCTTGTTTTAGTTGCATTATTTGAATTCTATGTTTGAAAGATAAATTATTGGATCTAAAATTACATCTGGATAATGGAGTTGTACTTTGATTGCTTAAACTGGCTTTTGTAACTATTTTTGCTTTTAATAGGAAGTTGATATTGACAATACACATCTTCAGCAGGTATTTATAAACAGTGAGAACTTCAAAAGTGAAGGAAGTATATAGCTAAGTGGCAGTCTGAATAGAAAGTGGGATTACAGCATACTTCTACTGGGATTTGGGTGTAAGGTCTCTAATTTATTTATAACAAAGTTGAATCATCTTCTAGTTGAGCAGTTAAATACTGAGGACATCTCTTTTTGGAGTCGTCTTATGCTTCAGCCAATTGACAGAAGATAAGCTTCTGTAGCTATCCCTCCCAGCACTTTCAAAGCGCAGTGGAGCTTATTATAAATGAATGACTCATACACAGGGTGGAACAAATGCACCATTGGTAGCCTACAGAGATAATAACACTGACCTCCGGTCATTTTACAAGGGAACTCTCTCGTGTAGGTCGACTTCCCACTGCTTTAAACCCAACCTAAATAGACTATTCACAGGCAACTGGATTGACAGATTAGAGATTTATATGCACAAGTGTAGGCATTAGCAGCATGGTCTCTGCACATCAGGACATGAGAAGTAGTTGAAATATCTGACCACTAAAAGCAGAGGGACATTTTTCTGTAAGAAGTAGGTTTTTAAACTTTCTTCAGACTTAGTGAAATATGGGCAGTAGGGCAGTCATAAAAGTCCAAGCTTGCAGTCTCTGTTTATGCAGGACTTCCAATAATATGAAATTGTTTGGAAATAAGGGTTATGATAGCACTGCCACTTCACAGGGGACATTGGAGTAGGTGAAAAGAAGACCCGATTTTAGGTTCTAAGTCAAAATACGCTCTTTTTGCTTTCTCCTCTTCAATACATATGTACACACAAAGTGAATAAGCAGAAATAATTTTGTAAAAGTAAGAAGTTTAACATTTGTCAAATTATACCAGTTTTAGAAGGAGCTAGTGATACTGAATTTGAGCTTAAGAATGCAAAAGTGATGTGTACTAATTCAAATTTTTATACAAGGTATGATCTAAGTGTGTCAAATATCTTCATCTTTCAACTGTGTTAATGCTCATGAAGTACAATTTGTCAGTAGAATTCATCCACCCAGTGTGTACTAGAAATTAAATTTGTGCCTTTCTGCAGAAGGGGACGTGTTCTATTGCCTGATCTTAACAAAAGGTTATATTGAAAGGAATGATTTCAAAGCAGATGACAAATTACTGAAAAGACATTTTTATTGTACAATAGCATTCTCCCACAAAGAAAAACAAGGGGTGAGGGGGACACAACACTGCTTCCCTCCAACATTCCCTAACACTAATTTAAGGAAAAACACATTAAGAGACAACCTTCAGTGGATTTCTTCTTTTCATTTTTTTTGAAGGCTGAGAATCTTAACAGGTTCTTTTTTTTTACTTGGGCCCTTCAGTAGAGAACATTAGGACATGAAATTGGTTCTCCCAAAAAAAGGTTGTTTCTTAAAACTGTTATTCCTGCTATATTCTATCTGCAGAATATGTGGCAAGTGCATTAATGATACTTGATTTATAGAGACAGAAATAATAAGAATGTGTTGGAAATCTGTTTGAAAGAAAATTGTGAAACAAATGAGAGTTTCAGTCCAAGTCTAGATAAACCACCCTGACCCCCTTAGTCAGCCTTTATGTGGAATATCAGAATTTTCAGCTAGATCTGATAATGTAATGATAAGGAAAACATATCATAATGTGATACATTTTCAAGATGTTAATTATCTAAATCTGTTTTGATACCGTAGTTCCTGACTTTTACTGAAAGCAGTGAAACTTTCCCTGATTTTTTAACAAGTTTGTATGCTCTGAACTTGTTCACTTAATGCCTGAGATTTGTAATGCAGTATGCAGATTGTCAGTGCAGTATGTCTGTATTTATATTTATTTGAAAATAAGAAATTTTATTCTCACTGAAGCAAGTGAATTGATATTGGCAGTGACATTCAATTACCTGGCCCAGGAGGCTTTTCTTGAGACCTGAATCCAGAGGTCTTTACTTGGTCACACCTCCCAGAAAACAAATTCAGCATAGCAATTTCCTGGATCTTTCCTTACTTTGTATCCAGGTAAAATTTTGGTGAAACTCAAGACACTGCAGTCATACAAAGTCTTCCTCCAGCAGTTACATCCTTCAAATTGAGGATTTTGCAAGTGGGCTTTAAACTTGCAGTAATTTTCTATTTGGAAGTTGCAGGTACAGCTGGGATAATATGTACATATTTATTCTGTGTGACTGGTTTATGGTGGATGTTTCTACTAAATGGCAGGTTTTATACAGAATTCATTTTTCAGGTCTGGTTGTCTTGTCCCATATCTGAGCTTTTAAAAAATAACATAAAGTTGAAACTGGTGTCTGGGAGAGATATAACATTTTCCTTTGTATTTCTGCTGTGTTATCTGTGTAAACGAGCATCTACCTAAGTAGAAATGCGCAGTTCTCAAAGATGCTCATCTCTCCTCTTTCTAATTCCACTTGCTTAAATTCTAATTTTAAAGGGCTGTATGTTTGGAGAATCTTTTGATTCTTCAAGTATGTGGATTAGTTTTAACCTTTGTCATGACTTTGCTCGCGTTTACAAGCATGTGCCTTTGATCGTTAGAGGGAGTTGCTGTGAAAAGGTGGAAAAGAAGCACAAACATTTGGCATTTTCTACTTGCAGATGTCCTACACGTCATCTCAACTCATCTTTAAGCTTCCATCCTGTAATGTCACATCCCTGAAAAAATTTACTTGCCTTTCCTTGAGTCCAGATTCATTCAGATAAGTAGAGGTGTCCTTTCCTCCCCAGAAGGGAAGAATTTTTGTTTGAAAACTGTGAGTTTTAGTTGGTTCTAAGTGAAGATTTAAATTTTTCTCTCTGTTTCTGTGCTTATTTTTGCTGCTTCACAAAATGTCACTTTTATGCTAGTGGGGAAGATAGCCTGTGGCACACTGAGAAAACTGTGGCTTGACACAGTCACTGAAATTTGTGTGGGACTTCTGCGTCTCATTGAGCTTCTGAAATGAGGAAAGTGAACTGCTCATTTTGGTAAATACCTTAGTTCCTGTGAGTTTTTTGTCTGCTTGTTTCTTTACATTGCACAATATTGTAAAACAATTTTTTTACTTGCAATCCAGTTGGAGAGTCATCCTGATTTTCATTTTTGGTTTAGCGTATATGTTTTTGTAAAGCATGGCCAGTCAAGCATATGTTCGAAATGGCCATATTTGCTCGTGAATGTAACCAGGTTTCCAAAATAATGACAACCGTCAGGATATTCTGAGAGAAAACTTTTTTTAAAGAGTGTGTGCAGTGAGAGGTTGCAGTGAAAAGCTAGAAATCTGTTAAATTTGTAACCATCCATCATAGATTTCTCCACTTGGGCCCCAATTTACTTGTACATGCTTTCTCTACTATGTTTTTCAGGTAAAAATCCAGTCCCCAAGGAATTCAGTGTAAATTTCTCTGAAAGTGTCAGTGTGGTAAGGAACAGCACTGAAGTTCATTGAACTTGCAGTACCATCTCTGCAGGTAGTGTAATTCCAAAGCTAAATGGTGGTGCTCTACTTGGAGTAGTTCTTACTACTTCAGGATTTGCTTTTCCTTGTTGATACAGAAATACTTAGAGAGCATTACAGCCTGAGCTCCTAGAACCTGTAGAGTGCTTTTTGCAAGAATGTCTAGATAAAATGTCTGTGCATTATAAACTCTATCTTACTGAAGGATTATGTCTGTCTAAAATACTAGGATGACACTAAACTTCATGTTGCTATTTATAAAACAGGTTAAATATCTGTTAGTGACTGATATATCTAGTTAGGCAGAAATTACAAGAAAGAATTACTAAATGATTAATGTTTCTTTATTTATCTTTTTGTCCAGTAGCTAATTCATGTCTAAAAGTGCATCCTCAAGTAGTGCCTGTGCCCAGGCATACCCACTCTGAAGCATTCCCAAGGGTTGCCCTTGGCCAGCCCTTGAAACACAAAAGCAGTTTGGTGGCTTTTTATGACAGTATTATTTAATTTATCTCTAGTGTTACTTTTGTTCTGGTGCTTCTGTTCTGTGGTGGAGTAGACACTCTGTGAAGACTGAGCATATCTGTAATTTTAGTTACCTTTTTATGTATAGTGCTGTAGTCTTTTGTTGAATAATGTTTATTTGCATGGGAAACATTGGAATTATTTCTTATGGAGCTTTTGTACATGTAGCTATATAGGATCCTAATATAATCAAAGAATGAGCCTGCTCTGTAGTATAAAAGCAGGTACAATAGCAACACCTTTCTATACAGATGCTGAACAACTTGCTTTAGTGGACTCTGCTTTGGGCAGAGGGAGTTGGACTAGATGCTCTACAGAGGTAATGTCTTTCCAGCTTTATCTATTCCATGACATAGCTATAGGTGTCATCTTGACGTACTACACAAATTGAAAAAACAGACCCTCTGATTGTTCATAATATGTGCTTACTCGGACACCACATTTCTTACCAGCCAAATTAGGGGGTTTAAGATGCAAAATTGAAAAGGGGAGATATGAAACGTGAAATGCAAAAGGAAGAGTAGGCAGATACTCTCTTCATTATCCAACATAAAAATGTCTATTTCCTTTGAAATGCAGATTTTGTTTCAAAGAGGAAAAAGAAGAGAAGCAGCATTTAATTCATATTCAGGTTGATGTGAATATTCTAAAGGAATGGATAAAACACCTTGGAGGAGAAGGTTGTGCTAATTTTAGATTTGCACAGGCTGTTTTTTGAGCTGCAAGAAAGTATCATTGTTTAATTTTTAGCAGTCTACATCACTGAGGAGTATTGCAGCTAGGATTGATAGTTATTTGGTCACTTTATAATTGCAGCTGACTTTATTCGCAAGGGGACAACACTTGCATTTCTGTAATTCACAGTTGTAAGAGGAATACAGAAAAAAATATAAATTATTCTAAACTGAGTTGTGATATGACCATATTGTTATTACATAGAGTTATGCCAGTTTCAATTTGCACACTAGCTACCCTGCTAAATGGCATCCTTGTTTCCTTGTCTTTTTTTATTTACATTCACTCTTACTGCTTGTGAGAGGCTGCCATGGTTGAGAAGTAAATCAATCACTTTTTCTCCTCTCCTTTGAAACTTGTAATTTACCTTCAACCTCTGCTCTTGCCATTCTTCCAGTTCAGCTGGTTGGGCTTTCTCACAGTGAGCATTCACTTAGGAATTGATCAGAGTTCAGGTTAGTGCAGTGCTCACCAGGTAAATTCTGCTAGCACAATACATACCTTTCCTTCAAGCTGGTGGACTACAGGTTCTGGTTTGTGCGCTATGCTTTCTGGGATTCTTACAGTACCACTGAAGAGGTTATTGTCCCCCAGCTGCTTACCATCTCTTCCCCCTCTGCACTGTCCCTGTGATTGCTGCTTCTCCACTCTGCTGCTCCACTGAGCACATCCTAACCTGTTTCACTCAAAACAAGTTAATCTGGACAAATTTACAACTTTTGATCAGCAGCCTTATTTTGACTGGAAGAAGTCAAAAGACCCACCTGCCTGAGGAAATCTCAGGGTATTCTGTTCTGCAGAGAGCACAGCAGAAGACAGAGGTGGGATATGGGAATCACCACAGCAAAATCTGAACGTAGTACTTAAGGCTTGGGGGTATCTCTGCTGTCACCCAGGGATAAAAAATGATTTTAAGTGGTGAGCTGCTTATAGGTGACTGTAACTCAGGTAGGAGTAAGATTCTTTTGATTTACCTGCAATTGAAAAATGCATGTTCTTGTTGCTGATAAACTTTAAGTTGTCTTGGCAAGTTCTGTGCTCTCTGTATTCTATAACTTGCCTGGATCTGTAAAATGGAGTAATGTATACCTCCCGTGGACTTCATTGGAAATACACAGATATCACTAGGTTTAACCAAATACATAGATATCACTAGGTCTGCTGTTGTACTGAAATATAATTCCATTACATATGTTTGACATTGCATACTTGGATTTATCTAAGAATTGAAGTTTGTCATGAGAAGAAAGCTGCGGCGTTTGAAATTAAATTAATACCAGTACCCTGCAGTTGTCTTTGTAGCATGAACTATTTCAGCGTACCTAGGAATCTTTTACTGTCCGGTGCCTTTGTTAGGAGTCTGCACCAGCTCAAGTCTGTTATGATTTTATGTAAATCAGCAGTGAGAGACAGGAAAGAAAGAAATATGAGTACACAACACATTAACAGAATAGCAGCCAAGGGCAACTCTGGTGGAAGGCAGGCTTGATTTCTTGTCAAATGTTAGTCCTAGTTTTATATTGCTTTTTTTTTTCCCCAAGTAAGAATAAGACAGGAAAGTTATTTTTAGGCTACACATGCAGGCATGTAGGGTGCTGGTCACTGGTGTCTTTTTTCGATCACACCAGTGAATTCTATAATTATTTTTCATGGCATCTGGTTCCAGTACAAGAAGGAAAGAAAGAGTAGCAACACAATAATGAAAAGGACTCATTATACTCTCTACCAAGAAAATCATGAACCCTTTTCACAGTTTCTTCTAATTATATCTGTGTTTACATTTTATTGTGCTAAGTAGGAAAAGGATTACACTATATTAGTGTAAATGGCTTTCCCAAAGTGGAAGCTTTACTGGCTTATTTATGGACTATACAACGTGTCATAATGTAAGATATGTTCCTTTTGGCAAGATTTACATTTTAGATTAATTCCAGATTTTTTCCACTTCTTTTGGATGATAACTGACACAATGATAAACTAATAGGAGTGAAATAATTCTGCCAAACTTCGTTTTTCTATTTCCAGTACTACAGCTAAATAGATAACGAGATTGAGTCTTCTTATATATCATCAACTGCTCTAATAGATTGTTTTAAATTAATGTCCTCTTTATAATACTTGATAAGATAATTCAAATTTAAAATATATACTGGTCTGTCATGAACATTTACTGTGTTGATTGTAGTAAACTCCTACATGGCTAACAATAGACAGTGAACTTCTTGCAGTTTATGGGTGTAATGTCTTTTGATAACAGTCAGCTTAATGGAGCAAGAAAATGACTAGTAGATTGGTGGCCCACATAGTATTTTTCCTACTTGCACCTCTATATAACTCCTTGCTATCCTGACTGAAGCAGTCACATGCTGCTGTGTAAATCATCTCAGTCTTACTAGAGATGATGGTTGAAGTTTGATGACGGAGATGTGAAATGTTATGAAAGTAGTGTTTATTTCCTATATTGTGACCCAGAATGTAAAAGATACAATAATCTGGTTCATAGGAAATCAAATGCTTTACTTCTCTTCTCTGTGAAACTAAAGCTTTTACTCTTTTTTATGTTGCTCTTCTGTATTTTTTTTTGCTTCAGTAAAAACTGGCATTCATTTTCATATTTAAATCATGTGTAAGAGACTAAGGAGGTACAGAGGGAGTCTGAGACAAATTTAATTTCGAGTTCTGATTGAATAATTTAATACTGAAGCATCCTGTATGTCAGCTGAGTATGGTAAACAATCATAGCTAACTTTTTAAAATATGCAAGGTGCGGGGATGAAGGAAGCATTTGGATAAGCCTGTAATGGTCAGACTTCTAATTTTATTTGAAAGCAATACGGGTCTGGCCTGGCTGGTTATTATTTAAGCAGTCAATTGTTCAAATGTGTCTTACAATTATGATGAGGAAAGAATTGACATCAGAAACCATCTGCAGCAACTCCTTTTCTTTTGGAGTTAGCATAGAAGGGTGATTACATAATGAAATAATCTACAAAGTTGTCTGCCAAGTCTTTGATCTGTGGATCTTGCTTTTTCCTAGCTGGCATGTCTCCTAAAATTATGACAATGTGCAAAGCATATTGTATGACTCAGAAAATAAGAAGTGAAATTAATATTGTTGTTTCAGTCTCAGTATTTTTACTGAAATTGGCTTAAAATTTTCTTTACATGATTTTCCATGTTTTTTCACTCAACAGACAGAATTAACACAACAGTGGTTTGCCTGCCTAACAAAAATACGCAATATGACAAATATGAAATAAAAATACAGATGAAACTTATGTGCCTTGTGATGCACAGAAAGCACTGTCGCTGTGACAAAGTGTACTTACAGCTTCGAGCTTTCAGGGAGAAGTTCTTGCTGTGTCCTAAGTCCCAGACGAGGACATTGCATTAATTTGTTCTCATGGCTGAGATAATACTTGAATCTCTTTCAACGTGGTCGGGAACTTACTTGAAGCACTTCTACCCTTCAGAGCAAAATATTTTATCTGGGAATGGCACAGAACAGCAAAGTCTTCTGGAGTATTGTTGCCCCTGTAGAGTTAGCGCTCTTCCCTGAGAATACAGAGTCTCTTTGTAGACACACACAAGCAGGTCTGTATCTAGGCACACATTTCCTTCTTGCCAGCATGCTTCTACTGCCATGTAAGTCAGATTCCCTGCATCCCTTAAATCTTGTTATCAAGCTCTTCCAACTGGCCAGATACAGTTGGAGAAGCTAATGGCTGTGCAGGGATGTTGGATGAGGGCATCAAGGTAAAGGGGCAGGCTTGAGGAGAAAGGGGGAGGGAGAGAGGACTTTGACAGGGAAGGCCAAACTGGTGGGCATCTCTTCTGTCACAGTAACCTGACAGGTCTATTGTTTCACTCTTCTTCAGTGCAAATAAAGGGAAGTCATCTATTGCCCAAATCATGAACAGACTTCATAGGGGAAATCACCTTTTAAATTCTTTAAGAACTATTTCAGGAGCTTCTTCAGCACTTTTATAGAAGTGTGGTGCAGTGCAGAAGTACTAATACCACATATTGCTTCCATCATATCGTGTCTACATATTTTAGACTTTCAAAGACAATCAAACATGGGAAAATATAAACTGTTGTGTATGTGCTTTTCTATTTTTGTAGTAGGAAAGTACTGTTAAGTTTTTAAAAATCTCATTGCTTGCTGTGTACCGTAAATCCTCATAAAAATGTAATTGCATATAATTTATGCACATTCAGTACTAGACACCACTTAACTATATAATTAATCAGTGTATCATCCTGATTTTTTTTCTGCATCTGTTGTTGGAGTAAACATATTGCAGAAGCTATACTTATAATCTGTGCATGTGTACAGACAAACGTTTTGAAGAGGAGGCTGGTGTGTTTCAAATTTACATAAGATTTATTTTTGTCAACATCTTTTCCTGTTTATTAAACTGTAATGACGTTACATCATTTGGATTCAAAGTAAGGAACTGTTGTAAATATAGATTAAGATTTCATCAGATATTAGCAATAAACCTAGTCTAAATTGAATGTCTGGGAATAATTCCAACTTTTATCAAATCATAGAACCATTTTATAATGTTTCAGAGAAAAATAACAGGAAACAAGAAAATGTAAACTCATAAGTTTTCAACACGTCTTGGAATTTTTAAGTGCCAAACATGTTTTGTATGCTCAGAATCTATTGACCAAAATCCTTTTTGAATTACAAATTATTTTCAGCTTGAAAGCCTGTTGTTAGGGAAATGCAGCCTGTGAATGCTAATTTGGATCTACTTTAGCAATTAAGAACTGTAGTTTGAGCTGGACACATTTTCTGTGAAGTTCTTTATTATAAGTGTGTGAATGCAACACCTATATGCTATGCTAATGAAGTAACTATCAAGTTTAACAGACAATGTTAGTAATTAAACACAATATTTTTGAAACTGGTAAAAAGGTCTAGAAACCAGTACAGTTACAAAGTTGTAGAAATTTGTGTATTCTGTATTGTTAAGAACCTTCAGCAGACTAAGTTTGCTGTTAAATGCTGTGCAATAATTTAGGAACTCATTGAAAGGAATAAACAAGAACTATGAGGACATGAGATTAATAAAATCACCACTTTGTAGACATTTTTACAATAAAATATAAACATTTGTGTACAATGTTTGTTGCTTTAAAATTGCTGAAGTTTAGTAAACAGAGTTTTAAGTGTTTCATATTTTGACATTATGCTGAATATGTGCTCATCTTTGGAAAAAAAAAATCTGCTAATCCTTCATTGGTAATGTGTAAAACTAATTGCACTGGAAAGAAATGGTAGGACAGAATTGCAGCTTTTCTTTAAAGGGCAAGCTGTTTCACACCTTGAGTAAAAAAATGCATAAAGACAGTTGAACAATGTAAAACTCTTACTTTAGAAGCTGCTGATGAAAAAATGCAAACTTGGATAAGTATTTACAAAAAAATGAATTCGTTCAAACAACAGAGATGGTAAAGGAGTGGGGAGAAAAGACCTTTTGTGATTAACAGTCTCAGTTTTCAACTATCTGTTATTATAACGTGTATGATATGATCAGGAGTTATCTTTCAAGACTCAATTAAAGCAATTATAGCTGTATTGAAAGCCTGCTGAAGTAAGTGCAGATGTCATTGATGTCAGTTGACTTTGATTCTAACCCTTATTGGCTACTTGTGATTTTTTTTTCAGTTTTAAAAATCTTATTTCTTATGATAGAGTTTTCAGAATGCAATTCCTTGCCTTTCCTCTGATTGTTTTTCATTTGGCCAGTAGTATATCTTCATTTCTTCCATTTTAAGCTTTTCAAGGTTTGATAAAAATCTGGTCATTTATATTTTTACTATCTACCTAAATATCAGTTTCAGGAAAGATAAGAGATGTCTCTCCTTCAGCGTGGATTCTTCATGTTGCTGAGAAGCACTTGAGAAACTCCTGAACTTTTCCTAAAGAGAATTTCTGAAAACAGTTGTGTATGCCCAAAAATCTTGTGAAGATACAGAGCAAAGAGTGTGTAGTTGGCATAGAAGGTGAGATATTGCAGAGTGGTAAAAAGCAAGGACAGTTCACAGCTCTGCTGAGATTTGGAAATATTTGCTGCAGACCATGGAGGCTGCAGAACTGAAACGTAGTGAATTCTCCAGCTCCCAGAACTTCCTGCTTTCAGAGGGGACATGTGAGATTAGCATAAAAAGCTTTCATTTGCTCCTTAATACATGTCAGTTTGAAAATAAAGTAAGAAGTTGAGATATATGCAATATATTATTGCAAACAGTAGTTTCCAACCTTAAAGTGTATAGGCTTTTTGCCTGAATTAGTAGCAAATTAAACAGTATAAAAATGATTTAATGAACAAATTTTAATTTCAAAATTTGTTTACTGGACCAGTCATAAGCAGCATGGTGACATTAGTGTCTTCTTTGTGAGTACATTTTCTAACTCTCAGATTGCTTAATTTTATGTTTCTGTATTTGAGAACTTCAGCAAAAATAGGGCAAATCATGCTTTATTATTTTAGAATGCGATACTCCTTTCTTTGAGGATTATGGCAGCAGTTCGCATCTTCTAAATGCAGAAAAAAAACTATTAGCACTTCATTTTTTATTTATTTAATGGTCACTTTAAAATCCCAAGTTTTTTTTCAGTTTAGTAAAAGGATGAGGAAAAAAGAAAATTTTCAAGACACAATACGTTTTGGGGTTGGCTGTCCATAAGGCTGTTTTCTGTATCAGCTGATGTGTGAAGGGAAAGTCTTCTCTTCCCTCAGCTCCCGGTCCAGTCCTTCTGCTTTATGTTGACTTGGCAGTCAGCAAGGTGGTCAGCTCACACATCTGACTGGAAACTGCTCGGGGTAGAGGAGATGAGCGGATGGAGGCTTGCCAGCATTGCCAGCCTAAAGGTGTGTTTACTTTTTTAACTGAAGTACAAGAGAGCAAACACAATGGGCGGCCCAGACAGAGCCGGAGGACGGAAGCAGAGCTTTTGCCCGCAGTCGATTTAGTTTACGCTGTTCTTGGAGCCTCACCTGCTCATCACTGCCAAGTGCTTGTTTACAACTCTCTCGTGATAAAGGGCAATGGGACTGGAGTCTCCTCTCACTTGCAGTACTTAACAACCGGGGGCAAGAATGCCCGTTCTGGACTTCATCTTGACTAATGCTTTTGTATGCCTCTCACTTAACCTTCACTCATTGCTTTGTAAAGGCACCATCTCTAATTCGCAAACTGAATTAAATGAGTTGGAAAACACTATTGTTCTGTTTTCGTATCACTTGATCTGCGCTTGGTTGGAATGGCTCTACAAGAAGCAATGCACTGGAAGGTAAAATCCACTACAGGTCTTGTGCTGTGCATGATCTGCATAAAGCTGAATAAAGCTTTTGTATGGCATTAGCATAATTTGGAGGGGGTGGTGGTGATGATGGTGGTGGTGTGTTTTTCACAAAAAACAGTGAAAAGCTTTAGCATACACACACTCTCAAGTGTATTTATATGTAGGGAGAGGATGGTAAGTATTCTGGACTGATGACGTGTTCCTTGTGTAGATTTGGAAAGTAAATGCCACTTTTTAGTCTGCTTCTACTTATGTTTTTGAAGACACTCTTTCAAACATGAAATGTCCCTATCTTCTATACTGTGTATTCTGTAATGTTAGGCAAAGTGATTCTTTTAAAGCTACATTTCTACTTATTTTTTTTAAAAGAAATCTTGCTGTGAGGCAGTTGCCATTTAGAAAAAAAACCAGTAAAATGCTGTGATGGGGGAAGTAGCTTTTGGAAACTCATTAGGAAATGTCATGATTGATTGTCCTTCTTGGGAATAACTGGAGCAGTTTGAGTTATTAATATGGCAAATAACAAACTTCAGAGTATTTTTTTCTTCTGAGATATTACATGGAAGTTTGCAGAGTAAATGAAATTTAGTTCTACTATTACAGTGGGAAAGGGCAAAATGTGCCAAAACTATCCATGAAGGAAATAAAATAAAGCTCTTAAAAGAAAGCCTTAGCTTATAGTGTTTGCAGGGCAAGTCAGTTACTTGAGAACAGTTAGTGGTAGTAAATTAGCTTAAAATGCATTACAGATGAGGCTGGTATGTTTTTTCTCTTCAGCTTCTTGGATTGGATTTGTGCCTGAAGAGATATGGTGACATTTTTCAAGAACTGAGCTGTAATGGTTTTTGGCTAGAAGTATTCTTCTACTTTAAAAAATACTTTAATGGCCTTAACACCATACCTTTGTTATACTGTTGTCAGATCCAGGAGAGGAGACAAATATAAGATTCTATCAGCAGCTGGTTTGGCAGTATAGAGCTTTTTGATACTCCTCTATCGAAATACTTATAGAGGTGTAATTACAATGGCATAAAAGGGCTTTTACAGACACAGACTATTTCTGTATTAACTGTAATAGGCTCTGTCTTTAAGAGCACATTTTATGGTATTGTAAGATTCATCTAGATTAGAATGACTTTTTATGTACCATGTGTCTTAGTAGCTAAAACAAAGCCTGAGATATACTCAAGAAGTTTAGATTTTCTAACACAGATGAAGTCCATCTTTGCCTACAGTAATGCTCCCTTTCTGGAAAAGCTCTTATGTTGAAAATATCTTGATGTATTTATTCATCTTTGTTGGTCATCTTCAGGCCTGGAAAGGATTGCAGTAGTTACACTGAGCAAGAAAATGCATGAGGGGAATGAGAAAGAAGTAAGTAAATCTACTGTAATGGCCACAATTTAGAAGAATATAACCTATAAGCTTTTTTTCGGACTTTTTAATGTCTGAAGGAAAATTATATTCAAAGAAAAAAACTAAAAAGACATCATTTGAAGTGAGTGTCTTAAAAATTCAGGTATAGATTAGTCTAAGAGGTTAAAATTAAAAAGAGAAGGATGTATTTGGACAATGAGCTGTGACAGCTGTTACTGCTCTTGCCTTTTGTAAGAATATGACTAGAAAGATTGTTTATGTAAGTGGCTTGGCCTAAATGTTGTTTCAGAATTTGTGCCAAATACATAAATTATTCTTAAAATACTTTGAGCCAAGCTGTCTCCTTGATTGCCTAGGTGACTTCTACTAATTTTAATGAAGATTGCATGTTTTAATTCAAGCACAAAATTGGGCCTCTGATACTGAGGTTGTTTCTGTATGAAAGTGTAAGCAATTTTAAGATACTTGAAGAGCACATTTGTCAGATGCATGCAAACTTTTATAGTGTTCCATCAGGCAATTGTAAACTGCAGAAGTGAGGGATTATATTTCTTCAGTCGGGAATTATTAAGATGTTTTTAGTAGTCAAATCCTGAAATATTCTTCATTCTCGTGTATCTAAAACTTCTAGTCAAAACTTTTTGAGCTGTTCCCTAAAAAGGGTAGGTTTTTTTTTTATGTGAATTGTAACAATTGGCATTTACAATAAAGACTATATGTCTATATTATATTACAAGTAATTCTATAAACATTTTCAGTATATTAGTAGTTCTGTCTCTAGGCAGTGACAATTTTTCATGGTGGTAGGAAACTGTAACTGCCTTGTGGAGGTTAGGGAAAATAGAGAGTTTTTATTATACATCATCAATTGGTGCATTTATTCAGACAAATATGGGATGGTTACCCTAAGGTGCTTGTATATTAACCTCTATAAATTTGCCCAAAGAAGTACTGTGGAAAATATAAAAAGGCAAGGACAGTCTTTTTGAATAAGCAAAAACTAGTGTCTTGGTGGTTCCATGTATAGAACTAAACATATTTGAAATGCTACAGCAATATAAAATTATATAAATTCAAATTAGGTTGAGGGAATAAATATGAGTAAAATCATGTAACATGTAAAATCATGTGACTGGTGGTGAAACAGATTATATTTTATGTCTTGTACAGAAGTCTATTCCTGAGAAATCTTCTATCTTCTTTTCTGAGTGTTCTTATATTTAAGAAATATAATACAGTTACAAGATTATAAATGGCTGCCTGAAGTAGTTGTTACAGAAGTATTCTGTTTTCAGGAATATTCTGGAATATTACACTTGCTGGGTAAAAAGTGGTTACTCAACACTATGATCTCACCGTGCCAATCAAATTAACAGTAGTTTGATCACTGATAGGACTTAACTTGAGATTCAGAATATAACCTGAATATTGAATTCTCTGCAGTTATTATGTGATGGAGATATCCAAGCTGTGTCAACAGGGATCAAGTCCGTAACTTCCAGGCAGATAATTTTCCTGCCCTGTAGGGAACACCAGTATGTGGTCCACTGAGTGTTTCTTCACCTGCCATTGACTGTATTAACGAGATCTCCATCAGCTAATGACGAGTTAAGTCCCTGTCTCACCTGTCTCATGCAGCTTAGATGTCTGAGACTGAATCCTGCAGAAAGGCCACATTGTTTTTTACACATGAACACCTGGTTCCATTGGAGCTTCTTTAGCTTTCTGGAGGTATCCATGTGGGGCTGGCAGGTGTGAGATATCTAAGAAAAAGCATTTGGCTTTCAGGAGTAGCAGCTGGAAGCTAGTTGCCATTATATTGGATATAGGTATCTGTGAATGGGCAATGGTCTCTGGTACTTTCCTCATGTTTGGTTTCAAAAGGAGAGTTTAACTAATGAAAGAAGGTCCCTAGAACCTTTCATTAAAAGAGGTAGCTGTATAGAAAATAGAAAACATGGTAATATCCTGACTGAATGAAAAACTGCAGTATTTGATTACACATTAATATACCCTCAAGGATGTACTGCAGTCCTGACAGATGACTTCACATAGAAAGGTTTGCAGGACTGTTTTTTCCCCTTCTCTCCCCCCTTTTCTATTTCCCTCCTCCAGTGCCATTGTTTTTTTCTTCCAGTTGCAGGTAGTCCTCCCACCTGCCATCTTATCACTCCTGTCCAACCTAATTCTGTTTTTATTGAGATGAGTAATAAAAAATATCATCCAGTTAGAGCTGCTGCAACTCCAGAGCTCTCAGTGAAGATTTTTCAGAATTGTCAGGTTTTTCAGTTTACGATGACAGTAACTACAGACCAACTCACAGCTACATGCTTTCTATACAACTTTGAGCATTCTGGTACTCTTATCTAGACATGCCTTACTGTGAGATTTAGGATGCCTCTGAGCAATCAGAGGGAGTCAGTTCCTGAGACTGGTGGGCACCTGCAATCTGTGCTGGTTTAATCTGGAATTATGACTTCTGGTTCAGACCCTTTGGCTATACTTCATTAACTAGTGTGCCTTTCCTTGCATATATTTGCATAAAAAGGCAAGCTATCCATTTCATCTGTCAGCATAGAGTGCTATGCATTGAGCTGGTTTCAAGACAGTTGTTCTCTGGGGGCTTAATGCCAACATGCTTCCATAATCTTACTGTCTCATTCCTCTGGGAACTTGCTCAAGAGTCCTGTTAAGATGAATGGCAGAAAACTAGGTGAAGCATTACATATCCCAAATGCCTGATGTACATTTTTTGCTGTGTTACAGCGTCACCTTTATCACGATCATATTCCATTTCAAAGAGTCGTAGAATCATTTAGGTTGGAAAGATCGTCGAGTTCAAGTGTTAAAGATCATTTCATCATCTTTACATCTGCACACTATGATAGCTCACTTTAGGATGACTAGAAGAGTATTACTCTCAGTCTTTGCCTTTATGTATTGCAGTTCGTGACAGGAAAGATCGCTATGTTTGAATAACATTTGAAATCGGTGGATAATTAATTAAAATACACAGCTTCCAAGTTAAAGTTTAAAAACCTCCATACCTATTGAGCCACAATTCTAGAGTCCTTTTAGGAATGATATGTGATATGTGTCAGCTAAATTTCAAATTTAAGAAAAGCTTTGGAAGAATTTTGCTTGCCCAATTATCAGTCTAAGTTTATACAGTGATGAAATGTAGTGATGCCTGTTTGAGCTGCAGAGGTGACCTGCAACATTCATGTGCACTGGAAGAACAGTGTGTTCCTGTGGTGCAGTCTGTGTCAGTCTGGACAGCCAAATTGCCTTCTCTTCTGCCTTGGAAGTAGGAATGGAGGTACAAATGCCCAGTAGTCTGTCCCAGACTACTGGTAGGGAAAATGTATCCAGCTTGATTCTTCCAGCACAAGGCTGAGGTTTGATTTAACAGTTTATGTTCTATGACAGTTTAATCAGAACTATTTATTTATTAACTCAGCTGCCAGTTGTCCTGCTTACCTCTCAACACCATAATGTTAACCTTTATTACTCAGCCTTGGAGGAAAAATCAGATATTAGTTGGTTTTTAGACTGTGGTTTTATGGCTGGCTTAAGCTGTTGTAAGTTCAGGCTCTCAATTAAAGAGGTATTTACAGACTCCTCTCTCTTTCCTTTTTGCCCAAGTCCCCAACCCAGACATCTGATTTTTATGAGGCTACTGAGTGAGCTGAATGGGAAAGTTCCAGTATCTGATTTTTCATCTAGAATGCCTCTTTTAGCACATTTACATCAAAAAGAGTAGGCTAGTAGGAGCTAGTCCCTGTTCAGGACTGCCCCTGTTTTGGTGGCATTATGGATTTAGATTTGCTTATGCTCATCACATAACCATAACCTAAAAACCCATAACAATTGGAGGTAAAGAAATTTAGTATGGATGTGTAGTCTTCCTTGCTCTTGTGTAGCATGCATTGAAAAATAATAGAAGGAATTTTTTTAATAACTTGAAAAGAATTTGAAACCAAGTAGCTATTTTAGGTTACTTTGTTCAGATTTCATTTTTTCCCCTCAACTGATATGTGAAACTATCTAACCTTTAAAGTATTTCCAAGCAGTGTTTATTTTATGAATTGTCATGTCAACTGAAAGAATTTTAGTGATTTTAATGTTTCATTAGTCTGTGTTAGGATACATGAAGAGATTATTGTGAAAGGATTCACATTATCTCTTCACAAAAGGTTCAATGAATACAATAGGGTTTCTAAACGTGGGACAGAAAAACATTCCATGTATAGTGGGAATATATCTGAAAAAGCCAAGATAAATGTAGAAAACTTGTTGGAATTTCCTGTAACTTTTTGCCTTTTTCTTCCTGTTGTACTTGGGATTAATGGAAGTGTAGCTTCTACATTTATAGAATTAAGCAATATTTCTATGACATAAATAGAATGCAATTCTAAAAGTACTTTTAGGAGCACCACATTTGTGCTGCTAAAAGTTAAAATATTTGTTATTGCTGATCATCTTCACTGGTTTACTCTGAAATTAAAAAAAATCCAAATTTATTGTCCTTAGATTTTTTTTCTCTCTCTCAGATATTTGTGTCATCAGTCTACTCTAGGTCAGTAGATTTTCCATTAAAGCAACAAGCATTACTTGTGAGTACACTGAAAACTTTCTAGAGTTACTATTATTAGATTGATTGGTCTATCAATGAGGTGGACAAGAGATATATTTAAAACTATTTAGGCCAGGCAGTAGAATGTGAATTGCATGCTTCAGAGTAGGGGATTAATATTTTTTTTTCAAGACAACCTCCTTTTTTATTTTTCTGTTCCTTTTCCTCCCCCTTTTGCCATAATTGCGTGAAGAGGCACGCACAGATGCCTGCTGCCAGCGTGTGATACTTAACCTGACCGTCAGAGCAGCCTCACAAAGAAACGCTTTTCAGGTCCCCCAGTGAAACAACCGCTGCATTTTATTGTGGCGTGAAATTAGAAGTGAAAAGCCCTATGGCTCTTGCTGTTTAGTAATGCGGAATATGTCGTTTCTGATGGTGGTGGTAGTGCTGGGAGGGAAATGGAAAGCCAGGGGAGAGAAACAAAGTAACGATTTAGACAAAGAAGGCCCCCCTTTTTTTTTGTCTTCTCTGATTGTTCGGTGGTCTATAAAACCATAGAACTGTGGTGGATACAAGCAAAAAGAACATTTAGTTGCGGCTCTCTCATTCAGAAATGTATGTGTGAATTTGCAGGGTGATGTATAAGGCGAGTCATCTGTTATCAGAAGAGTTCACTAGTTTAACTCATTTATAAAACGGCAACAAAAAATTTGACTTTGCTTGGAGAGAACAGCGCTGCTCTGACAGACACTTTAAGTTGCACAGCAAGATGGTGTTTATAACAAGACTGTGTGTGGTTTTCTGAAGCTGCCTTGAAACAGATTGGAAGGGGAAAGTGCCAGCTTGAAGAGGCTTTCCCTTGTCTGTTTAAAATTAAAAGAATGATGTTTTCTCAATGGAAATTCTTTACATATATAAAATGTCAAAATATTTATGCTAACTTTTACTTTAAATGTATTATGTAATCACTAAATAAAATGGTCAACTATTAGAAAATGAAAAGGCAGTTTATGAGAGAGACTTTTTAGAACATAAGATGGGCTTCTTTTTTATAGAATCATCGAATCATTTATTTTGGAATAGACCTTTAAGGTCTTCAAATGCAACTGTAAAGTTATCCATGAGCTGAGCACTTTTGCTACTGCTGGAGACAACTGGTGAAAGTCCATCCACAATTCTAATATCTGGAAGGGAAAAGCTGTTACATTTTGCAGCCTCGTGTTGTTAGCAGTAAATATTACTGTTATTTTTACTCTATCTGCATGGAGGTGGTGGCAGGGAACAGTGGCCTAGAAACAGTAGGGACATACAGGTGGAAATTTTCTTACTGTGTTGCTTACTAAGTTCCAGATGCAATCTTGGAGAAGATTTAAAAGCAGAAAGGAAAAGGTAGCATGACTGATCTATGACAGATTGGTGGAACAGATGCAAACATGGCAAACCAGTTTATTGGTAAACTGCACTGCAGGACTGCAGCCTGAAGAAAGAAAGTTTGGGCAGAGAAACAAAACTGCTAATATTGTTTAATTCAGGGAGCTCATTTCATTGTTCATTAATACAGTAGCTACACTGCCAAAGAAGTCCGTATGTAAGCAATAGCACAGAAAGAAGCAGGCTGGCACTAAGCAATTAAAGCTATTACCACTATCAGAAGGAGTCTGTTACAGAGAGCTTCTTAGTGTGTTTAAACTGTATCACTCTTAGTTGGATTTAAAATAATTTATGCACTTTGCTGCAGTATATATTTTGTGTGTGCTCTTGTGCTCCAGGCTTGACTTGCTGCTTCATAGCATTTTGCCAGTGCTGTGCCTTATGTCTTGACACGTGAAAACTCAGAATGTGGAGATTTAGAATAAGGGCTAGGAAGAGGTTTGAAAAAAACCAAATTAATTGGCACTTGATGCGGCACGTAGAAGCAAGGTAACAGAAGGATAGGGAAATGATCTTTGAGGCAACAGTTTGAATAGAGATAATTAGGACAACAATTTTAAGTCCAGGGTAGGTTGGTAGATGAATCAAAGATGTGAAAAGAGAAGAGAGTGTAAAAGAGTATTATCTCTGTAGCAAAGCAGTGGTGGTGGAATAGCTATTGCACTGAGAAAGAGTCAAAATATTTGTACCTATTATAAGCATTTCAAAATAACCCCAGAAGGATCAGAAGTGCTGCTAGGGCATACTGCTTCGTGGTGAAAGGTTGACATTTAAGGCTCTCTTCTAGAGAAGAACTCATTGCTTGTACAAGAAGAAACAGCTTCAGCAGCAGAGAGAAGGCTCCATCAAATACTCTTATGTTTAGGAGACACCTCTTGAATGTAGGAGATTTGAGTTCAATTGCATGTTTCAAAATCAGGCAAAATGAGAGCTCAATATTGTTCGTTGGTGACTGTTAAGCTTTAAGCTATGAGGCAGGAAAAGAGAAGAAAGTATGTGTCCCAGTTTCATATGCTGGTACAAAACGCTGTAAACAAATTTTGACAAGAACTGGTCAGGGATGAACTAATGTTTGGGAGCCAATTTTCTGTTGTCATCGATGGCCATGATTTTCACTTGGTAACAAAGAATAGAAACATGAAAAGAGTCCTAGGATTATTCCGTCCTTTCAAACAAACACTTCTGCTGGCAAAATTTGACACGCGAGACAACTAAGCTATACAGAGAGATACCAAGCTGTCAGTGTTGAAAGTTATTTTCATTCTAAAAGGATTATGGTTGAAACTGCTGCATTTCAGCTACAATGTGATGATATGACTTCCCCTCTTTTTTTTTTTTTTAGTAATTTACTTACCAAATATTTTATGTCAAAACAGTTCCTTTTTCAGCACTGTCAGTGATTCTTGCCTTCAGTACATGTACAACTTTCTGGCAGCTTTTACTTTCTGTTTAATTTTGGGAATGAACAACAAAGGCTGCATGGACTTCCAGAATATTTGACCTGAAGTTCTTGGCAATGGTCTTGGTCTTTCTGGTGCCATAATTTTTGGAAGGAAGCGTGTAATGCTACTTTGTATATGTAAGGGTCTGACAGACTTAACTGATATACTGTGACTAGCCCTTTCCCTATCTCTGTTCCAGGAAATGCTGGTACTGTTCCTAGTCAGATCCTACAGGTTATAAGGCTTCCTTTATTTGCTTAAGGTATTGAAGGTATTCAGTAACTCAAATTGCTAGTTAATATTGTGGGACTGGCACCCCTGATGTTGTGTACTGAAATGAGCTGGGCGATTAAGAAAAAGAAATGTTTCAAGCTCATGTTTTTGTTAGATAACCAGCAACTGGCTCTTCTGAATATTTCCTTTACTCTAAGTCCTAATTTGATACTAGTAAGTTTGTATAACCATGGAGAGTGGTAATTTCTGTCCATGTGTGTGCTTTCAGCCCCTCCACACCCAAGTAAAATAAATACACATCAAATGCAGCTATTTGCTATAGCAGTTTAAACTATGCTGCTCAACTTTGCACCCAGTTGAATTTCTCAGAAATGTTCCATTCTGCTCTGAAATAACCATTTGAATGACCAGACCACTCTCCAAAGTGCTGATAACAGATAGGAGACAGTTGCACCTAAAACTGTAGTTTGCTTCATGAGCTGTGTTTCTAAGCCTTGTACGAGGCTGAGTGAACAGAGCTGTAGTCAAGGTTTTGACCACATCTCTGCTAAAGTAGCAAAATAGAGCTTCAAAGAAATATGTCAGTGTATTGTCCTTCTCTTACTTCTGTGGATGTTATTTTGAACATTTTTTTTCTATGTCCTTCAGAATTCATAATTGAAAAATTCTATAGGTATGTTCTGCATGGCTTGGTGAAGTGAAGATTGTAGTGGTCTGCTATGAGACACTGACAGTCCCATCTGGAGAAACACTTTCTGTTTATTGAGAGCGCACTTCTTGGATGTGAAAACAGAAGTTAAACTTTTTAATGCTGGTTTAGAAATGTAATTTTTAAAAGTATTTCTTATCTAAAGTAAGTGATATGTCTTAAGTTGCATATTTCACCTGCAGGTTGTGTATGTCATCCTACTTAGATAAGAATTATTAAAAATAAATCCCAGTTGTATATATAGTATTTTTTGTGTTTCTGCTATGCAGTTTTGTTATTCTTTTCGTAAGGGATATACCAAAATCTGCCAGGAAATACAATTCTCATTCCTGTTGACTAACTGAATAGCTTATACTCCCTCTTATGTTTTGATGTTAAAACTCAACACAAAATGCTACATTCTCACAACCTAACCCTTGGTACTTCTAACGGCAAGTTGCTTTGCATGAGGTTCCACGTGAATTAACCAGAAAAGTCTCTTAGGGTGTTAACCTCAGATTAATCCCAACCTGCAGGTACGCCCTTGTGCGGTGTGTTACAATATAATGTGATGGTGGCCACATGTCTGCTGTTCCTTGTCCCTACCAGTTCCTAATTGCTACTCTAGGACCCTGGAGGTTTGTGCTGCATTGTTTTACCTTACAGTTGTTGAGGATTCAGAATAGTTCAGGTAGCTGTAACTGCACCTCCAAGAGAGACATCATTGATCCCTTCATTTCTGTGCCAGCCATTTTGTTGTTTCCTTGTTCTGAGGAGTAGACTTATAAAAAATATGAAGCAATCATTAGTCCTAAAACATAAGATTACACAGTCTGAATGTTGATTACAAATGAAGGATTTTTCTTTATATATATCTATACACACATTTATTAATTAGAATAAAGTAGTACTTGCAGATGGTAAATTCTACATTAGCGACCTGTTCCTTATCATCTGTCCCACCACAATCCACGTCAGGATGTTATCGATGTAGAACAACAAAAAGCACATTTCAAGAAATCTAAATCCCCCTAACTCTTTAAAACCTAAGACCTGGCTTTCATTCAAAACCAGCTCTACAATTAGCAATACTTTCAGACAGTATCAGCTGGGTTCCCAGTGTACATGATAATGTCACAGAATAACCCCAACTGTAACTAATTTAATTAAGACTTGATCCTCGAATACAAAATCACTCCTTTTCACCAAATAATGATGCTCACTGACCTACAGGAGAGAAAACAGGCAGCACAGACAGGGAACCATTCTCTGTCATTTAACCCTTTTGTTTATTCAGTTACAAGGGAAATATATTACTAGTGTAATTCTCATGAGAACCTCTTTAGCATATACAGAGGAGCAACTCCAGGTAGACACATGAAACTGCTATTTTACACGAAAGATAATGTTTCACAGTTCTTTCTATTAGGCTTTCAAAGTTTTGAAGTGTAAAATTCTCCCAGTCTACATTAAATGTAACTGAATTTTAGGAGTTGGTTGTGGTTTAAACTGAGCTGACAACTAAGCCCCACACACCCTCTCAGTCAATTCCCCCCATGATGGGATGAGGGTAGAGAATCAGAAAAGTGATAAAACTTGTGGTTTGAGATAAAGACAGTTTTATAGGTAAAGTAAAAGTTGTGCATCTCAGGAAAGCAAAACAATGAATTCATTCGCTGCTTCCTATTAGCAGGCAGGTGTTCAGCCATCCTCAGGAAAGCCAGGCTCCATCACGAGTAACAGTGACGTGGGAGGACAAATGCCATCACTTTGAATGCCCTCCCCTTCCTTCTTCCCCCATCGTTATGTGCTGAGCACGATGCCATAGGATATGTATCCCTTGGGTCAGCTGGGATCTACTGTCCCTGCTGTGTCCCCTCCCAACTCCTTGTGCACCCCCAGCCCTCTCTGGTGGGATGGGGTGAGGAGCAGAAAAGGCCTTGATGCTGTATGTAAGCACTTGTAAGCACTGCTCAGCAGTAACAAGAACATCCCTGTGTTACCAACACTGCTTCCAGCGCAAATCCAAAGCACATCCCGTACTAGCTACCGTGAAGAAAATTAACTCTATCCCAGCTTAAACCAGCACAGAGCTAAAACGTCACTCTGAGTTCTAGAAAGTTGATGACTAGTGCTCTGATGATTCATTCTGCTAGTGGGAGAGGAGAGGGAAAAGAAAGAAGCAAGAGACTGACTCTGCATAAAATGGATCTCACAAAATGCTCAGAGGCATCTTGAACAGCATATATCAACCTACAAGCTAATACGACAGCTACTGATTCTGCAGTTGAACCCTTCTCTTTGGGTTCATGGATTTTTTTCAGCCTGAGTAACTGACTGATGTTTTAGGTTAGCTCTACTTCTAATGGTCTATTTTAAACAAGATAGATGTGTACAGTGGGTGCCTGACCTGATAGGTTATATGAACACCTGAAATTGCTTATACCTGAAGTGCTGCAGTGCCTCACCTTTGACACTTGATCACTAGGAAAGGTGCCCACAAGCTGAGTGCAATACCACGTAATACCGTGAGCCACTCACATGGAGCAGTGCTCATGTGCAGCCTTGGAATCAGTCGAGCTGTCCAGTGTGGGTTTTGGAGAGCATCGAGAATGATCCACTGTGGAAATGAGATTCACCTACCTGCCTATGTAGGATTCTTCACTCTTGAAATTCTCACTGCATATAGTCCTGTTTACCTGAACTTTTAATTTTATAATATACAGTCATACCTGTGTTTTTTGGGTAAGTAGACAGCCCATACCTTAGTGCTGGAAGGAGATTTAAACTGGAGATTAAAAAAAATAAGACAGGGATCTTTAATAAAGTGTGTCTAACTTCAGTTTCAGAACCAAACACTTCTTCCATTTTAATATGCTGAATGCAAGTAATTTGCCTTGAGTCTTATACCCATCTAAAAGTTTAGAAGGAGATGAATTAACACAGGAAGTTGAGAGACAAATGTATAAATAGACTTTTATAAAATGAATTGACAAAAATAATTTACATTCCTGAAATGAGCAGCCAGAGTCCGAATGCTTTTCACCAAGCTAGCATGCTATTAATTGGTTTGAACTAGGTAAATGTGCAGCTGTACATTTACTGTTCTTCAGGCATCTCGCAGTCTGATTTTTGAGAAACAGAAAGATGAAGATTAAAGAACCCGAATATCAATGTAGTTATTTCTCTCTTGCTGCCTGTTTCTGTTTTACATTGTGTTTACTGCCACTGTGCTGAGATTTACAGATCCAAAATCACTTTTCTTGTTCCATTGGGTGCATATTTAAATGTACCCATCAAAAAATCATTCTCTCTAGGACTGATGAACACTATATTCTCCTTTGACTTTGGGTAAATTCCCAACCCTGTTCTCTGCTTAGTGCCTGGTAGTGAGCACGTTCATTTTTCAAGCACTTGTCCTCATGACATGGCCAGTTATTAAAAGACTGTACAGTGAAAGGTGTTTTGTTCCTTTTTTTTTCTCTCAACTATCTAAGTTCCATTTGATTAGGTTCCATAGGACAGCAAAGCACTTACATTGTATATATATTGTAAACATAAGCCATTCATTTCTGACCGTGATGTTGGGAGCAGTGGGAATGATAATGAAAACAATAATTATATTCCAGCTGTAACACTTAGATTCCATTGTTTTTACAACAGTTTGCGTATGACTTGGTTTCCACTCTGATGAAGGAAAAAGCCTTTTTTAGACAAAAATATTGTGGGTAGTCTCTTCTACTCTGAAATAAATTCTTTTTTTGCTGTTTAAATAGTTAAAAATATGTGATATGCAGCCATTTAATTTAAATATAGTATTTTAATAAATATGTATTCAGTACTTAAACGATGTTTTGCAATTCATTAGATTTTGAAAAGTGCTGTGTTGGTGTAATTCTCTCCCATTCAGGTCAAAGGCATCATTTCCTAAGCAAAAGTGTTAGTAGACTTATTTTGAAAATCCCTTTACTAATTAATGTAAATGGCATGCATCATATGCTAATCTCCTGGTTGCTTTATTTATAGGTTAAAAATTAGAAAAGAATTTTCTAACATGGCCCTTAAATGCAAATTTTTTTAAAAAGATGAAATAAAAAATAGAACCCAAAATATTTTAAAGCAATCGCAACCCTTTTTCCTTGAACGAAACCATATTTTGCTCTTGTTTCTAATTTTATGCAGTGTAAATATAAGCAGCATATTATGCTTAGATTTGTGTCTGTGAGAGTGTGTATATGTACACACACACCCCCAAATTTTGAAGGATGACAAATACTGGAGTGCTTTCTATTAGCAGTCGTTTTGGCTTTTAGTACTGAATAACAACTCTGCAGCAGTCTGGATGAAGAACAAAAGCCTCCAACTTCCAGATTTAAGCACCAGGGTTGTTGAAAAAAGCTCTTTAGGAGGATTTGAGTTATCAGGGTCGGTGTGATTGGCACCCATCATCTTCTGACGAGTGCCACTGGCCTGTAATGTTCAGTGCTGTGTTTCACATCTCATCCTGCCTCAGCAGTGCAGAGCCCTTGTGGTGCCAGGGCAGAGTCAGTGATGGCTCCTATTGACCAGTGGCACCTGCCAGGTGCACTGCTGGGATGCTCCTGGTGCCACTGCCCTGTTGCCAGCTGGAGGTCTGCTATCTACATGCCTAAGCTTAGCTTCTGGGGGCAGGTGGCTATGTCTGCAAGGTGTTTTTTTTATTAGATAAAGTAGAGCCCAGACCAGCTGCCAGCTGCTGCTTTGCCTAGATTCCTCCTTATCCTGAATCAGATCACCAGTCAATGGGAGGGATTTCAAGATCTCAGCTCATTTACATTTTAAGTCAAGAACTCAAAGGTGAGGCCTGGGTCCAAGCTTTCAGTGTTCCCAGCTTCCCGCTTCACGGAAACCTCGTAACAGGTAAGCCAAGGGGATAAATGCACAGACCTGTGTTTGTGAGGTGTTCTCATCTTTGCTATTGCAAGGTTAATAATACACATTTTTAACAAGACAATTCCAAATCTTCTATTGGCAACATTTTTGTCTGCTAGCAGTTACTCTTCACCCAGTGTGGTACCATGGTACAGCTCCACTAAAGGCAGGCAGTCCACTTCTGCAGCTGCCTGTGGTGCCAGGCTAGCCTGGTGCTCTGAGGACTCCTCACAGCAGGAGTAGGAAGATTTTTTTGTTTATGTAAGTGTTTAGGTAATTGTGTACCCTAATCAGAGTTTATGAGAGCCTATGCAGGCCTTATGACAGGCTCCATCATCTGTTTTCCTTGACATATTCTGAGAGCAGTTGGATTGCAGGGTTCTGCTCGGCCCTGGTTCATTTTGTCCATCTTCCCTTCGAAGATGCCCATTGTCTCTGCCTGCCCTGAGGCAGGAGGTGCTGGGGCCCAGTGAAAGTAGCCTGGGCTGTCCTGAGTGATTATTGAAGCAGAGCAACAGCCGGATGAGGCGCCAGGTGCTGGTGCCTTGCATTTCAGGTGAAGACTGGTGCAGACACCTTTAACAAACCTGGCAGTGTTGGGCATCACTGACAAAATCCCAGAGTGGTCAAAATGTCTCTCATTTTGTCTTTAAACCACTTATACCTCAGTAATTTTTGGACTAAATCCGTTGAACAGGAGAGTTGTAAAATGACGTGACAGTGGACCTGGGCTCGAATGTGCAGTATCTATACCACAGGAGGAACAACACTGTGGAATTAATTGAATTCACTGAGTTCAGTGACATTTTGTGATGTATCCTTCTAATTACTCTGTATACAACACATTGTGAATTTTGAAGAGCTAGAAACTGAGTCTAAAATACCAAAATATGTATCAAGAAAATGCTAGAGTGGTATTTTTTGTTCCTGAAATATGTAATCTATGTGACTAATGGTTTTATTACCTTTTTAGGCTTTGTTGGTAGTAAGAAAAACGCCTAATTTTTAAAACACTATTCTTTTTACTACATTAATGATACAGGTGTACCACTGAGGTGCAGCCTGCATGTATTCATGTTTGATTTTGAATAGCATAAATGTGTATTGATCCAATCGAATACTATGCATAAGAGGAAATTACATAAATACTGCATTGCATGTCAAAGGCCTTTCTTTTTGGTACAATAATCCTCCACTCTTACCAGGAGGAGTTAGTGTTATTAACTCCGAACAATGCCAGTATTTTCCAATATTTTATGTCTAACAAAGGAAGAGAAAATGTTTCTGGATGTGAATGTGAATTTATGTTTCAGCTGTTGTAAATGCTCTTAACAGTTGGATTTTTCTTTATGCTGTGCTGTGAAGCTTAGCTCTGTTTGGCAGAGTGAATCTGAGCTCTCTGTATAACCATTGCAGTAGAAGTTGAAGGTGAAGTAATGATAATATGGTACTTGAAATAAAGTAGTTTTGCTAACAGACCAGTGAACATTGTCTGTTTATACAGAAATAGTGTTTAAACCTCTGCTGAGTTTACTCCATAGCTTGATGAAATAGTTTCTCGCTTGGGAGGGCAATGTGCCTGTCTAATCTTCAGGCTGGTCAGTGAGGAGATTTCACTTTCTGTAGTTTAGAGTAGTGCTATTGACATTGTCTCTGTGATCCAGGAACATGGTGTTAAATGGTGTTAAGACCTACATCCAAGAAGTCGGAAAATAGGATGACATAATAAACAAGTGAGTCAATTGCTCTGTACTGTAAGAAATACTGAAAATATTTCTAGTAATCTAACCATGACTTGTCATGACCTTACTCTGACACCATGACTCAATGACACAATCTTATCCCCAGGAGAAGTGGATTATTAACTTCCTGCGGGCCACAAAACTGGAGAAGAAATAAGGTTATTTGTGGTTGTTTATTTCATTCTCTTTCTGACACTTTTCTGCCTCCTGTTTCTTCCTAGTGCCTGGAGCCCTGCAAAGAGTCCTGGGACCTGAAGAAAAACCATTGCCAAAGCTTCTGTGAGGTAGGTCAGCCCAAGGGCACGCTTTCTCACTTTGTTCTAGCAGTCTCTTTAATTTAAATTATTAGCTTCAAGGAGACAGCTGAAAACCATGGTATTTTTACAGCATTTGCCTTCATTTGAAAGGATACACATATAACAATGTAGCCATATTAATTTTGAGTTAACAAAGGGTTTTTTTTCTGACCAAGTGATGTATATCGACTTGTACTTGAAAGACTCGATCCAGTCACACTTAGAGAGCATCTCTCAGAAGGTGCTATTACGTCCCTCCTGTAAGATGCTATTTCTACCACTTACCCTTCTATCTTTTCTGGCCATGTGTAAGAAAGACAATCTTTGTTTAAAAGATAAAATGTCATTGTGTGAAAAATCCTTGTGCAGGATCGCTAGAACAGATGACTTTCCTGATGTGAAAGTCATTCTGATTTCTAGAAGAGTCGTTCCCCAGGAGTAACTGGATTGAAATTCAGAAGACTAATAACAAAATATGTAGTTATTCAGGAACAAATATTTCGAAAACTGTTTTTGAACCATCTGTCAGAATAATCTGTGAAGAAGCAAACCTGAATCAGTCAAACTAGAACAAAGAAGAATATTTTTTACTGGATTTGAAACATGGCCCTGAGTTGGTGGAAGTGATCTGTTGCAGTTCTTAAGTGTTTTTTAGTTCAAAATGGAAGTATCAGCTCAATAGCAAGTTGCCTTATCATAAAAAAGGTTCAGATATGTTCAAGTCTATGAAAGTGAATTCTTAGGAAGATTTTAATCTTTTCCTATAAAAAGTAGAAGTGACCTTAATTTATATACCAGTTTTACTGGTACACTGATTTACCTCCTCTCTCTTTACTGTGGACACTCTTTTTCTGGTATAAGAGAATGCCCTATGTTTAGATGATTTTAAGCATCATGAAGATGATTAGAAAAAGCTTTAATTTCAACTAAAAAAATTTTAGCTGCAACAATGTGTTAATAGGGATTACTGACTTGCTGATGTATGTAGTTACGGTAGAAGACAAAGTAAAAGTTTCTCATGAAAAACAAACCTCGTAAGAGTTTTTTAACCCAGATTATTTGCTGCTTTCTCATATACAAAATTCCAGAGTACTGTAAAAAAGCAGTTTTAGTGGATCTAATTTATGTTGTTTTTGTATATCGCTCTTCACTCAGACTGTATGTTTCCAGATATGGGTGAAAATATGTATAAAATTGGTTTAAAAGGAAAACATTTGTAGAACACTGTTCTATTGTAGTTAAAAACAGTGAGCATCCTTCTTTGATTAGTGTTTTGTGGTTAAAGCTAAATTTAGAACTTCAAAGGCCCATGATGAGGAGCAGCACATTTAGCTGCTAACTGAAAAATGAGCTGTGAAATAGGGTGAGGAGGAGAAGCCTTGAGGACGTATTATGCCTCAGGGAGCTATAACATTTTTAATTAAGTAGCTGCAAATTTGTGATGTTTTAGGATTTGAAATTAGCTTCAAACACAAAAGGCCGGGGCCACTTTCCTTTCTTGCAGACTCATGTATACTCCATAGACATTGATGGAGTTAAACGAGGCTGTTTTCCTGTGAGAGTGTTTTCAATCTTCTTGTATTTTGTAAAAAATCTGGAAGCAACAGTTTAGCTTTGTGTTTCTCAAAGTTCCTGCTTCATGTGTTACTTCTTACCTACCCAATGAGTGTACTACTGAAGGTTAAAGGGAACCTTATGTGTGAAGGACCGTTTATCTGATTCCTTTTTATTTTCCTATCAAGTCAGTTTGCTGCTCGTTTAGCTTTTTAACTGGATAACCGTGGCATCAGGTGCATTCCAACCGGGGAACAGCAGGAGTGCATGTCCAAGAATCACTGGAGTCAGTAGGAGACAGAGTGCTTGTTTTTGCAGCATTTAGGCTGGTTAAGCCTGCAACACCCAAATCCATCCTTGAAAGTCTGATTCAAAGATTCTGGACTGTTCTGTATGAAAAGATGGGAGAGGTGATGTAGGGGTACATTCATGGGCCACGGTGACTTTAGAGAATAAATAGTCTGTGAAACACCTGGGCCTCCGTAATAGCCAAGTCTTCCTCATTTTGCCAGAAATATGAGAACAGTAAAAACAAGAAAGTAAGACATTTGAATATGGAAGAAGCTTCAGAAGTTACATGACTAGTTGGATAGAGAGTGGGTTTATAAGTCCTGGGTAGGCTTAGGAACCTGTAAACCAGATCTGTCAGGGTGGAAGGTTTTTGGTTGCTCTAGTATAGAAAGGCCAACTACAGACAACGCCAATTACATGTTACAATCACTCTGATGGAATCACTTTAGCTGGCTCTGCACCAAACTAAACAAACAGGAGATGTAATTTCCATGTCACACACAATATTCTCCCAGGGTTCTAGATACTATTTTAAATATTGTTTTGAGTGGACCTTGCAAACCTCTGAGTGTTACGTATGCTGTAAAATGTCTATGCATTGAAGCGTCTTCTTAAATATCTAGGACTAGATTTCTCAAGGAAGTAGCATTTACTTTGATCTTTAATCAATATATTTAAAGCTTATTTCAGCTTGTATTTTCTGCTGACCATTTTATCATAAATGCAGTTCCAGTTCCATGAATTATACAATTACTAATATGCTGGCAAGAACATAAAGATGCTGCAAAATCTTCTCTTAGCCAACTTAGTTCAAACAGTATAATGAAACAAGATTTCTCTTATTTTTCTAGAGTGGCATTGCATCAGATATTGTGGGGAAAGTGTTGTAAAATACAAAGAAGGAATGTGGGGTAGTCCAGAAAAAGCAGACTGTCTGACCATTGTTTCCCCTTTGTTTTGGGAATGTTTTTAGTCTGTCATTGAGCAACTTTATAGCCAGTCAATGTGAGGAAAACAAGGGAAAGTTGGCAGATATAAACAACATTGTTCCATTAAATATGGTGGTCTTACTTGAGGGAATTCATCATTCTCTACTTGCAATGCTTTTTTAGAAGTGGCTTGAATATTTAAATCTTCAGGGATAGTCTTGCAAATGCTGAAAATCTGAATAATCCTTCAGGAGGTCTTGGAAAAGTTATAACATTTTTTCTTTGGTGGGGTTTGGTTGGGTTTTTTAGGGGTTTCTTTTTTGGTTGTTCCTATTGAAAGCATACTCTTCTTCTGTTTTTCTTTTAGCCTCTTTTCCCCAAGAAGAATTATGAATGCCTAACTAGCTGTGAATTCCTTAAGTACATCCTGTCTGTGAAGCAAGGGGACTGCCCAGCACCTGAGAAAGCCAGTGGTTTTGCAGCTGCCTGTGTTGAAAGCTGTGAAGCTGATATTGAATGTTCTGGAGTGAAGAAATGCTGTTCCAATGGATGTGGTCATACATGCCAAATTCCAAAAAATCTGTACAAAGGTACGGATTATTAATATGTACTCATACGGGGCTAATAACTTCAGGCCATAATGAAGTCTCCTGGTAAACCAGGACTTCCATTTGCGGGGAGTTTGTATGGATGGGAGGAAAAAGGAGAGGTGCCTGTAGAGATGTGGCTGCACAGTGAAAGGTTGGAAAGCCAGAGAGAAATGTTGTTTAACTTTCTGATGTTTTTCCCCCCTTGTGAAGCCCATGTCTGGAAATCTGTGGAATGTAAACGTGTGGCTATTATGAGTCATCTTAAGCAGAACAAACTTTATCACTTTAGGTGAAATCTCACTTAATTTGATGCAGATGAGAGAGAATGCAGCAGAAAAATATTTAACAATAGACAGTTCAGGTCCTATTAATCAGAAATAACATTTATGTCTATAAGGCAAGCAGATGGGACTACCAAGTAGGAACTGTGAAATAATCTGGTAAAAGAACAAATCAACACAGAACAATGTAGTGAAAGATTATAATATCCACATATATATATATATATATATATATATATATAAATTCATTATTTAATCTAAGGCAATCTTATTCAAAAATTTTTAATTGATTTGAGTCCTGAGATTCGGTGAAAAAACGTTTTCTGTGGCAGCCTTTGAAAAGAACATATGAGCTAAGAAATTATTTGCTTAGACAAATTCCAGATTTTAATTTACTGGAATTTAAAAAAGCTTTATACATGGAAATATTTGAAAAATGTTCTCCTAATGCAGAAAAACATGCACTTCTGAAAAGCATTTTCTTATTCCACACAGTTGGTGTTTTTGTTAGAAATCAGTTCTTACGTCATTGATAAAAAAATAAATATTATTCAGTTATTCACTTATTAATCAGGTAGGGTGGGCTCTCTGGGGGAGCCTAATCAGCAGAACTCTGATCTAAGCTCCAGGCTTAGGTCCGAATCCATGCTTATTTCCATCTGTGGATGGAAACATGATAAAAAGGGTAAAGAAGATGGTGAATTTATTTTTAAGTTCATTATTTTAACTAAAATGTTAATAAATCTTTTTCAGTGTGTGCAGAAGGGAAACTCTCTTGTTTGCAGGGTACTTTAGAGCAGCCCCTTTAAAACTATAAGGAATTAGTACACACCAGTGCATAGCAGGTTTCAAAATGAAAGCTATTAAAATGAATCACTTATTTATTTCTTTTGTCTTTTTGAGACAAATGACCTGAGTGGTAAACAGGCATCCATGTTGTGTATGTAATGATTTACACGACCAAGCTCCATGCCACAACTACAAAGAATTCCAGTAAATGTAACAACTGGAAAAGGTAGAAACAAACAAACAAATAAAACAAGATTAAATGCTGCTGGAGCTGACACAGCACGTGACACGATACGATACATTCTGTAACTGCACACTGGAAGGTCTCCTCTGTTTGGCCTTATTAAATGGGAGCAGAACTAACCTTCCCAAACATCTTATCACCGATCTGCAGGAGGTGCTGGCTTGTAAGAGCATATATGTCTTGCAGAGGAAGGGCAAGCTCAATACCCTACTGCCTTCTCAGCTGATGAATTCAGCTAATTAGCCTCTTCAACCTGTCTTTCTGCAACAAAAGACAAATAGAAATGGAGTGGGCTTGCTATTCATTTCCTCCAGGGGTAAATGACCTTCCTGTCACTAAGGAAGAGTAAACTCTGCAAGCATGACTAAGATCTAGTGAATAAGTTCAGTACTTATTCTTATCATTTTGACAGCACTCACAGCTTGAAAATGAACTCAGATTGAATCTAAGAGTCTACAGAAGTTTCTATAGTTTTACTGTTGATCAGGCTCTGGAGATTAGTTACAACAGCAGATATAAAATTCCCATCTGATTTGCTGGATTTCCAAACTGAATTTGCCCTCTAGTACTGAATGCTAAAGTCCAATCCTAAAAAAAAAATTCATGTAAGTACACTACCACCAAGGACATATTACAAATGTTTTTAGATTAATGTACAAGCATTTTTTCATCTTTGTTGGGAATATTACTAATTGGTTATGTAGTCTTCACATATTTATGTCCCTTTAGTGAAGATATTAAATGTTCTCTCCTAGTCGTCTGTCACTGGCCTCATCCCCCTTCTTTATACTGTCTCAACTAGTGAAGGACTTGAGAAAGTGTCTCTGCAGATCTGTGTAAAAAAAGGTAAATTGTGAAGAGAAGATTGGGACATTCAAAGGGTCTGATGGTGTGGCAAGATTATAATAGGGTAACTGGGGTCAGATGGTCACCCACAGTTTAATGACTCTTTTCGTGCTTAAAGAAAAATAGTTTTGTATTATAAACATAGTGTACAGTTTTGAAAGTGTCCATCTCTGAGTCCTTGCGCAGTTGTGTTTACAATTGTATTGATGCCATGGGCATACCCTTTATAAAGCCCTCCATGGAAACATTTTGAATTCTGGGGGAACCAATGTTTAAGATACAGGTTTTCATGACAGACCAATGTGCACTTACTTTTCATGGCACAGAGATGGATGTGCTGTTTGAAAGACACCTTTAGAAACATTTTTCCTGGACTCTGCTATTGCACACATACAGTGATCAGTGATTTGAATTCTTTGGTTAAGCACTGCAGACTTTGGACTAATGCAGACTTTGGAGCACTGCTGACTGAGGACTAATTTGTTCCAGCATGAAAAAAGGGGCTGACCATTTAAAATAATAAAAGGCACATTGAAGAGTAATTGGATCTTCACATCTGGATATTAAACTGATGGTGCTGGTTCTACAAAAGTATTTTAAAATGTGCTTGTGCTGTGCTCTCATTGTTTGCGCTTCCGCGCTCCATCTGCACGCGATTACGTAACACCGGAGAGGCTGAGATACTTGCAATCAAGTGAATCCAACTGCCCCTAATGCAAAGCAGATGGAAGTTTTCTTAACGTGCAAATTGTAGGATTATTGTGTATCATAGCTAAAGAAGGATTTGCAAATGTGGAAATCCGAAGTCATGTTCGTTATGTTAGACTAAGACTTCAGGCTCTTGAAGGATATCCAGGGTCTAAACTGCTGTGATAACCAAATTTAGGTACTGTATTTTATTCAGGTGGATTTTAGGTTTCTTGAAGATCTACAAGATCATTTTCATTTACTTGTAGCTACTTGTATACTCAGATTTATGCGAAGATCTCTTAAAATATAAAAGTTGTTCACCTGAGGAAATTTTGGTACTCAGTCATCTGTGGCAGACTAAGTAGGAAACAATTCATCTAACCGATACATACAGCTGGCCTTACGTGGACAGCCACTGGAACAACAAAATAACTTGAGTGCATACAGTAACTTGCTAAGAAGGTTTATATGTCAACATAGAACTCTTATTTGTGACATATCCTCAAGTGAAAAAATGCTGCACACTCAAATATAAGTGTTCCTAACATCTGTCTAGAAAAATGTATCTTAACACTTGATTTGTTGATTTAATCAAAAGATGCCAAATTTGAAGGGTTGTTTTTTCCTTCAAGCTGTAGATGTTTTCAAAAAGGTGGTATTATTGGCAGTATAAACAACAGAAATAACTGTCCTTCGGTGTCATGTGTAATGAGAAATTACAGTAATATTTTTAGAAGACATATTTTTCTCTGAAATGCAACAATTTGACAATATACATTAGATATCTCTATTCCAAGATGTCTTGGAATTACCTTTCCTAGCTCTTTAGGGAAGAGTGGAGAGTGACACATCATGCAGTACAGCTGCAGCATGTGAGTCAATAAGATCATGCAGCCACAGAGAAGCAAACAGCTTTCTTAAATACATCATGTAAGATGTATGAAATAATCACGCTTCACTGGTCTGCACTGCTAAGAGCTTGGACACAGTCTGCATCCAGTTTTAGGCTTGACTCTCGAGAAGGGCTGTTGGGCAACTGGAGAGTCTCCAGAGACAACTGCAAGAGTGAACAGAGGTCTGGGAACACCGATTTTAAAGGGAAATAGAGTGCGCTGTGGTTATTAGACTGAAGAAGAAAACATTCAGAAGCATAAAAACAGTCTTGCAGTACATGAAAAGCTTCTCCACAGATAAAAGAAAGAATCCGTTCCCCATGATCCGTGAACATCTTGGATTGGTATTGAGTTTATGGTGCCGCTGAGGAGACTAAACAAGGTAGTGAGAAAGCTTCCTGGTAGCAAGGATAGAGAAGTAGTGAAACAGACTACTGTGTGATGCTGTGGAAATTTTGTTATTAGATGTGTTTAAGGATAAATTGGGTGAAAAACTGAACAACAGGTACAGGTGATTCTGCTGGGGATCAAAGGGGTCTTTGTCCCAGTTGTATTTGGGAAGCGTTTTCTGTAAAGTCAGTTTTAGCTTATCACTTTCACATCCTTTAGTTTTTTAATGAAATAAATAAATAAATTTGAAGATTTTTTTAAAAACAAATTTTAATGTTAGCAGAGATGGGTTAGCTGTGAACACTTCTGGAACTTCCATGCTTATCATTCCTCCCTTTTGGCCTTCTCTCTGACAAAAAGTCTTTTTTTAAAATTATTTTTTTATATGGCTTCATCTACAAATGGCTTAATCATATCTTGTAAATTGCTCATATATTTTTGTCTGTACGATCCTACTACAGGTGTTCCACTGAAACCCCGGAAAGAGTTAAAATTCGTAGAACATCAGTCTGGAGACCTGGAGGTGAAGTGGTCTTCAAAATTCAATATTTCCATTGAGCCTGTGATCTATGTTGTTCAGAGAAGGTGGAATCAAGGAATCCATCCAAGTGAGGATGATGCTACGAACTGGCAAACTGTGGCACAGGTCAGTTCTTTGTGAGTGATATGGATCCAGTCTCAGAAAGTCACAAATCTCTTGAAAAAAGTAGGATTGGAGACCAAAATCCATTCAAGGAAGCACATAAGAGACGTAGTCCTTTTGAGGCCAGTGGGACTCATTGCACAGTGTCCGTGGCATGGCTTGGGTCTTGTCAAAAGTTAAGAAATGCAGCTGGTGAAAAGGCTATTCATCTTTAAAAAAAACCAACAAAATAAAACAGAGTGAAAAAAAAAAAGACTAAAACCTTTATTGTTTGTAAAGTTGTTTTTTTCAGGCGTGACCCTCCCCAATTCAGTAAAGTCTATGATGTCATGCTCTTATCACTCAGTGCAATCCAGGCTGAAAATGCAAGATTCATGAGCAAATGTTTCTTAATGAGAAGCAGCCAACAGAGCATAAATTTTCACTTAGTTCCTTCCCAGTTTCAATCTGTTTTTTACCATGCTGACAGTCCACCTGGATGGCAGAGTTCCAATCGTTTATCTTACTGCTTCACCCTCATCCCTGCTGACAAGAAAAGTAAAATGCTGATTTTGAAAAGATCTGCAAAATGTCATTATAGCTAGGAAAAAAAAAGAAAGGGAGAATAAGTAGAACCATCCGCAAAATAAAGTAAGGGATTCAAATTCTGTGACAATTTGTATTCATTCTCAATTCACATTGTGTAGGAAAATGCTGTCTTTCAATACCATCAAGCTTGTGACACTGAACACTCAGGAGTGAATTTCTTAGCTTCAGTGTGGTGCTAGAGGGAGCTGTCACTATGTTGGTGTCTTGCTCAGAAGAACCCCCCCGCAGCAGACCCTGGCAGGAAGCTTTGCTTGTGCAAGCCCAAGGGAGCACCTCCAAAACTGATCAAGTCGCAGTGACTCATTATCTCTCAGCTGAAGGTGCAGGTCTTGAACCTGCATTCTCCATTCCAGGAAACAACCTCCTGCCTTTGTTACAAGGAGAATACCAAGTAGCAAAAATGTGCCAGATCTGAATTATTCCTCACTGTTACCATACCATGTGTATGTGCCAGACTGTAGAAGCTCAGCTGTTATGGCTGGTGAATCCAGGCTGCAAAGGGAGCACAGTGCTGTGCTATTTCTCATCCCAGGAGCAGACCCCATGCACATTTTTGGAAACATGCGCTATATATGCTCCACTGTAGCTGAACATACATGAACCCCTGCCTTGCAGTGGATCTACAGGAGAGAGTGTTTCAGAAACATGTTCCTGTGCAAGAGCAATAAGAACCCTGACAGCTGCCTTTCCTGGGGTCTGGTGAATGCAGGCAGAAGGGCCTGGGTTAATCACTGTGGCAGGAGAAGCCTCCTCTGACTGACATTTTTCTGACAACTTCACTGTCCCTTCTGCATCACAAGAGACACAAATTTGATCGTGTGATGGACCCCACTGGGGATGTCAGTTCAAAGCACGCTTCAAGATGCCTGACTGGCGTTGTGAAGTGTGTATACCTTATGGGACATGCAGGCTGGGCGCCCTTGAGGGATGCTAGTAATCAGAATTTCTGTCTCTGTAGAGTGGTGTACCTCCATGGTGTTTGTAGTTTTAGACATCCCACCAGGCAATCAAATTTGTTTGGCTGAATGCAATAGAATTCATTTTGCCGTATCAGCAACAAGGATATATCCAGCCTGACTAAAGTGACTGTGTGCACAGCCTCCAGGCTTTTCTTGTCTGTATAACTGAGATTTTTTTCTTGTATGATTCCAAAACATTGGGGTATGAGACCTTAATTATAGGCAAAGGCTGAGAAGAGCTCAGCCATTCAGCTGAGAACTCCTAGAGCATCTCAGTCCAGGGGAGATGATTCTGGCTTTTGCATTACTCTGCAACTTAAGCCAGAGACCGTGTAAAAAGCAATCAAAGATCAAACAGGCTGTGGGTGAGGATCTGAATTTCTCTATGCTTGTCCCCGTATGTGGTGTAATTATGCAAAGTTATTGTTTGCATCCTCTTACAAGAAATTTCATGATATTTTATCAGAGTTCCTCACCCAATATTTTATTTTTGTTGTCTGTCCAAGAAGAAATGGGGTTATAATTTTCAATAACTTTATGGTGTTTAAATTAAAAAAAAACCTTGTTGTTCTCTATTGCCTTTGCAGGATCTAATTTGTAAGTAATTTCTCATGTTTCACAGAAATTTTTACTTTGTATTGAAACAATAATTTTGAAAAAGTTTGTTTATTGTATTGTGCCTTGTTTGTTGTGACATTTTTATGTTTTCTTTCTAAGCAAGAGGGCTCAATCTATTAGTACACTATTTTGCTCTCCAATTATGTAAGGATAGCAAACACATTGAAAACAATTTTAGTTATTTTTCACTTCAGGAGGAAGGGATTTTTTTACTTTAGTATTTTTAATGCACATTTTGGTGAAAACTTGATATAATAAACTATTTGACTAATTTCCATTGGTTAATATAAAAGCTATGGTATCTAAGATGCTAGTTGGCCAAGTTGGCTATGATGTAGGGTTTCCTAAGTTATGTGAAGTTTCCTACACTACTGTAACTTAAGATTTAGCCAGCTGAGCAGGAACTGCTGCATTATCCTGTGGGAATACTGTCTGTCTTGTGAACAAACTTATCATTCCGTTTGGTATTCTCTCTAAAAATAGTAGTATTACTGCTTACATTGGAAATCCAGGTATTTAATTGTATTAATATAATATCATTAAGTTAATTAAAATATGCCAGATCAGTTATTTTCAGACAGAAGACATTCCGTTGTGTGAATGGATGTCATGTGTCCACACACAGACATACATACATACATACATATGGGCACAGAGTAATGAAGTACATTTATTAGTACAGTCCGTTACTGAAACAAATAAGGGAGAGTATTTACTGATAGCTTGATTGTCACAGACCTTAGTGCTTCACCTTGCAATTGTCTAAACTCTGTGGACAGCTAATCTTTTTCAAAACTTAAAGCTTCTTAAACACCTAAAGTTCTGGTTCTGAGGGTCACAAGAAAGTTCTCAGCCCGTGACAGTGAGAAATACCTGCTGGAGCTAACCACCAGTCCTGTACACTAGAGGTTCCTTTATCCATCTCCCAGGAGGGGCTTTGCTAAGCAGTCTTAGAGAGTGCCCACCTTGTGTGGGATTGCATTCACATGAAATAGGGCAGGTCTGCTCTCCTTTGATAGTGTAGTGGATACAGCACTGTCAGATTTCCTTTGCGTCAGAGGAAACATAAACTCGGCTTTTGTGATACCCTGGATGGTATCCCTTCACTCTCTGAAATGCAAATTCTTTTATCACTGTGTTGTTTCCAAAGGTGTAGAGCTGTGAACTCAGCAGGGTAAGGCTGTACTCTCCTATTTCTATTAAACCTTTGCACTACAGAAAGGAGTCCAGGATTCATAGTGGGGAAAAATAGGGAATGAGCGCAGTGAAGCAGTCCATTGATTACTGTAATCCTTGGGTAGAGGAGAGTTCTCTGTACAAGTCTTTGCTGCAAAGACTTTCATGCACCAATTTTTTACATGTATAAACCCCTTTGTAGTGTTGACACAAGAATCCCACCTGAATGGTCAAACTGCTATGCTGCTGGGTCATATATTCTCTTTCTTCTCCCTCCCAGTCCTAGTCAATCCCACCTTTCTCTTACAAGAATTTTTAACTTTCAGCCTTTCTGTCTCCAAAGAACAGTTTTACGTGTAAATCTATAACATGTTCTAGTTCTAAATAGCATGCAACAACCAAGGTTCTAGGGAATATCTTCCCCTGCCTCTCATACAAAGGATGGGATTGAAGATAGGTCATCCATGCTCTGGGCAAGTACTTTAATCATTAGTCAGTTGTAGGAGCAGTAGAGGGAGATTACTGCAGGTGTGTTGATGACAATAACAGATTGTTTTCTGTTATAACATCCTTGCCCTTTTGAAGGACAAGGATGAGGGAACTACTTACAGGAAAGGGCTCAGGATTTAAACAATGAAGAGCTGCTGGAAGAGGAGTAGAATCGTCAGTGCTTCCTAGATGGAGCAGCTCTGGGCAAGTCTCAGCCAGATTTTCACACGCCCAGCCTCTTTCTTCTTTCTGGCCTGTTGTCCCTTGGACCTAAAATGAACTCCTGAGAAGGAATGTCAAGATATTGTGTGTATTGTCCAGGTTATGACATTAAGATTACATGCTGCTCTTATATGAAGTAATTAATGTAATTAATAGGGATTTTCCCTTGTCTTCATTAAACTTTGTGTGATCTGAAGGAGGACATGTTGGCCAGTTATTTTGTCCAAGGACTCATTTATTACTTTATTCCAAATAAAATGCCTATTAGGATTTGAAGCTACCTTCCAAACATTCATCTTTTAAGTAAACAGGTGATGCATAGCCAAAATAAACGGCAGTTATGATCCTGTAATGCTTTGAGTGGTGATCTTTTCCTTTTTGTGTCTTTTATTTATGATTCTTAAAAAAAAAATGCTAGAGTTCTAAAAATTCAATAAAATTGTTGAGTTTTTTCTTTCATATTCAGACAGAATTTTAGGTGTGTGATGAAATTCAACCATTAGTTATTTAGTACCGCTCAGCATGGCTTCTAGTGGGTTTAAATTAATGTGAAAGATGTTGAAAGGATTCTGAATATTATGATTGCAGCCCCAAACATGCTTAAGTAGTGAGAACTAAATAAACTAAAGCAATTAAACAAAACCCAAAAAAATAGATATAGCATTAAGGTAGTGTAATATATCTCAGTAGTACTTAGTTCTTTCTTGAAATTTATTAATTCTATGTAAAGGATACTTAGAGGTGCTGAAGTAGTTTATGTCATGGTATTTGGAGGTAGACTCCTGAATGCCATTGAGTTTAGCAGGAGCTTGGCCAACAAAATGAATGATGGAAGTAATAGGCCCAAAGCATGTTCATGACTTAAAATAATTTTGGCATTAGGGATTGACATTTTATTTGATTTTACAGTATTTCATGGTTGCCACAGGAAACTGCCACAACTGAAATACTTTCTTTTAATCAACAGAATAGCTGAGCTGATGCCAGTGACAAATAGGATTCCTTAGCTGAGGAATTTGGGATCAAGTCTATTCAGATTATGCTTGCCTTGTAACAAAGTTCAACAAATGTGTTTTTAAAAGCCCACAAAACTGTAACTAGTTATTTATGATTAGATATTGGTCCAGGTCCTGTTTTCAGTTGCAGCAGTAGCCTGTATATATCCTTGGGGTTTTTTCTGTTAATAGTGATAGTTTATATTCAGTTCACGGTTCTGTCTTATTTGTAAGTTCTTGAGTATGTGGACCTGGCTCTTGGAAAAAAATTACATTTGAGTGCTCCATAAAATGAAAATAATAGCAAAAGGTGATTCAGGTAGGCTCTTTCTTCCCTGGGGGAAACCTTGGTTGGATAATTCACTCTACAGGTAACATAAAAGTTGAAAAAGGAAAGGAGATGAGGCAGGCAATGTCAGGACTGTTACCCCTTCTTAAGTTGAGAAGACAAATGCAGTGGTCTGAATGGAGAAGAACTCTGAGTAGCAGCAATATATGATGGGCTCAGAGTCTACAACACTTAGCAGTCTGAGAGCAGTCAATAATATGGTTTAGAAAGGCTCTCTTTTCCTTACATACACCCACAAATGAGATACCTGTTTCCTTAAATTTTGTTTGTCACCAGATGAAGAGACTAAGTTCAGGATAACAACTACAAATTTTATTTGTCAGGGCTCTAAATATGCCATTGCTGGAGAGTTGAAGCAAATTCCTCAGTTTCTGGCTGAGTTATGTCAGCAGCTGCTGCTTTCTTACACAGGTTTGAAAGGAAGCAAAAAGCAGAAATTATGTTGTGCCTTTTTTTGGGAACTACTCGTTATCACTACAAGTAATGTTGAATTCCATACAGGGAAGGTGGCTTCTTGAAGTTTTATAGAAGAGAGCTTGTAAAAATAAATTGATGTAACTACATTTTTAATGAGCTTGCATGTTTGGTCAGTAATCGGTAATGATTGTATAATATATTTAGACATATACATGACATCTGGTTCAGGTTCGTGTGTTACTTTGATTAAAGAATTAAATCAAAATGTAGTAAACATGGCATCCTAAAGTAAATTAAAAACTGAGTAATTGAGAGGTAATTGTAAAAGTAAAATTTCCAAGTGGATGTATTTTTGGTGAGTTCTACAAAAATGCTAAATCTTCTGTACTTGGAAGGGATTCGGTGCTTACCAGGAGGCTGTGTTCAGTTCTGGTGTTTGTACCTTAGGGAAAAAAAGAAAGAATGCAAAACATAGCTCTTCAAAAGTTTAATGGGGAAAAAAATGGAGGAAGGCAGGGCTCAGAATAAGAATGTGTAAAGCACTTCCTACTGAAAAGGTTCAGAGTGTATCTATGCTTATGCCATATTTCAGTGGTTCTCCCCACAGAATTTGGAAATTGAGCTCATGACACTGGCAATCTCAGTAGGTGTTGTTGGAGAAAAGGTCAGCTCCTATGACCTGAGAAAGGTCTTCAGGGAAGAGTTAAGGCTGTAAGTGTCTTTTTGACATAAGTGCCAAAGATGTGATAAAGGCTTACATTCATTACCTGCGGATTTTGTGTTTCCTATGAACTAGAAAAAATGGATTCTCACAGCACTGGTTTTCATTAAAATATTTTGGACCCCTAATTCTCTGAGAATTGAGAATTGAAGAAATCAGTCCTGTGACCTGGGGCAATGAGTTCCCTGAAACATCAACACCTGAACAGTTAGACCCTAAATGCTGGTGAAGGTTGTGATAACTGCAAAACTAATTTTGTGAATTTAAAACTTCCCCAGTTTTCTAAGGGCTACGTTTTCCAGAAGAGACCTGCAATGCCCTGTAAAATTGGATTTTGTTTACAGCTGTAAATGCTTTGCAGTGCAGAGTGATGGCTGGAGTCAGGTGGGGTGGTTGCATACAGCCTGTGATGCCAGTGTGTCCTCAGCCAGACTGACTGGTGTTGCACAGCAGATGATAGATAACCAGAACAACCAATGTAAGTGTGACATTTTCCCCACCAGACTACGGATGAGCGGGTTTGGCTGCCAGACATCCGAGCGAGCAGGTGGTACCAGTTCCGCGTGGCTGCTGTGAATGTGCACGGGACGAGGGGCTTCACAGCACCCAGCAAGCACTTCCGTTCCTCCAAAGGTGAGTTTTCCCTCACATGTTCTGGCACTCACCTTCCTCTCACTCACACCTGGAGCACAGCCTGATCGGCCTGCTTTTGTGGCAGAAGGTTTTTAACAGGTGGATTCTTGAGTAGTTTTGCCATTGACTTTAGAAATGGTGTGAGATTTGTTTGAAGTCAGCAAACGAATTAAAAATTGAAGGGTCATTATTCTTTTATCAGTAAGCGTCTCCATGAATAAAACTCCTTTGAAACATTTTCCATGTGATTGGTATCAAACTACATGACCCTGGCCATGAAATATGAAGGAACTTGGGTTTCAGTGTGCTAATCCAAGAGGTTTATCTTTTTTTCTCTTTAGTTATGAGAAATAGGTTATTGTCATATGTTTAGTAGCATATTGGAATATTTTGTTTCCTGTATCTAAACAATTGTAGCAGCATTGTTTTGATGGAACTTTGGACCCTCTTAATATAACTTTCCCCTTGCTAGCACTAATTGTAAGTGCTTAAGAATAAAAAAGGGCATAAATACAAAGCAGCATGTTTCTGTTCATTAGAAAGGCATGCCTGATGATCCACAAAGTATTGCAGGAATTTTTGTTGGTAGTTCTGGTTTCACAACCGTTTGGGTAATAAAATAACTTTGAAAATTATTTCTGTACCAGTAAACTGTAGTTGGGGGATGGAGGAGATAGAAACGGTTCTCCCATCCTGTGGAGTTCCTGGCATTCTCTCTTGTGGGCTTTTGACCAACATGAAGAAAAAATTTTCCCAGATGACTCGTAGGCATAGTATAGGGATTAGCACAGGACAGAAACTATTCCCATTAGACTGGTGATCTGGATGTGGTCACCCTCTCTTAAAGGCAGTTGATAATGTGGGCATAGCCAGGCCGTGCGAGTTGACTTTAGTGTCAAAGAATGAGATCCAGCACTCTTCACTCTACTAACAGAAGTTATAATAGAAAGACATGTTTTCTAATAGAAAGACATGTTATTTTAGTAGTGACAGAATCTTTACACTGATGTGACTTTGCATACTTTGAGGAATGTATTTCCTCCTCTTTCTGTTGACAGAATTCTCTTGCAGTATAGGCAGTTGCTATCTTTGGGTTCCTGTGCTGGCTTTTAGCTTGCTGTTTGGCCATAGTCAGTCCTAGAAAAACATCTTTTTGGAGGTGCATTTATAGAGGCATGCAAGTACTTTTTCTGGTATGGAAGGTTTAATCACTTACTGAATAAGTATATGTTAGCCTTAATAATTTTTTTGGTGCTCTAACCATATTTGTGGTAGGAAGGTTGGCTGGCATAGCTGTCCCATTACTTCTGTGACCACAAACCTTTTCATGTATAAAAGAAGTATTATTTTAAGAATTTATTATACTTAAGTAGCATACCATTTCAGTCACATTAAATAGTACAGTTCCTTCGAGCTGTGTTGAGCTTACTGTAAGGACTCTTCAGCAGCAGCACCTTTCTCTTTACTTCTTGAATGGCACTTCAGCAGCTACAGCAATTTGTTGCTGAATCTGGCACCAACTTTCTTTTAAATTGAGATCACTGACAGTTGTTTTACTGAGTTTGTGAATATTTTCCAACTGTTCTGCTTGAAACCCCTATTACTGCAGTTACATAAAGGTATATCATGGTAGCACTGAGGTTTTGGCTTGAACATGACATTTTCAGGCAGGATTTGTATTACTTTCAAAAAAGTTTGTCCCCTACTGAGTGTGCTAGCCATGCTCAAAATACCATCCTTGCAAATGAATATAAGAATATCCATGGTAAGTCATCCTGGAGGTCTCTTCAGCCCAGAACCTGACCCCAGCCAGAGGTGGGTTTCTGGATTACAGTGTAAGAGCAGGATAAGCACATAGGGGTATTTCTTCAGAATAGTCTCCAGCTGGCAGTAATTTGTGTTTCAGGAACTTGTGGTTTTGAAATCATTACATGAGTACCAGAGTCCTCTTGTGGTCTCTGCAGCTACCCCTGAAGCACTTGCTCTCCTTGAAAACTGCTCACGGCTCTCTTGTGGAGGTGGAGAGCACTTTTAGGGCTTTGTGACAAGGGCAGTGGGAGTCAATAGTACCTCTGCATGCTCTTACCTAATAAACCAAAATTTTGATAATGGCAGAAAGTATGTAGTCAGCATTCTTCAAAAGGCTTCTGTAACTCTCAAAATAACTGTTTTCAAATCTGAACTTCGGCCCTTGGCAGAGGATTGTGAATTGACAGACAAGCAGCAGGGAGTTCAGTTAGCTATCAGCTTCACAGCCCAAATCAGCCTAGGCTGGCAGCTCATTTGGCCATTCTGGGGGCTGTGGAACTGTCAGTGGTTGTTATAAAGATGTCGTATTTGCCAGATGAAACGTGTAGTCACTCTAGGTGACTCACATGAAGATGCTGCTAGGTGCTGACTGCTGGGAGTGATACTGGGATGCTTCAATTGGTGTCTTTTAGCCTCCATGTCCCCAGGTAGGCAGTCAGAGTGGTAACAGTTATAGTGTCACACTAGCATTTAATTACTACTTTGGAGCTCAGTGGGAAGTGGCAGCCCCTGCCTGGGAGAGAGGCAAGAAACTGCTGCTCAGATGTGCCTAGTTTTTTGAGTGCCAGCATCTACTGGCCCCTGCTGAGCTCCTACAGGCACATTTAACCTCCAGTTTGGAAAAGAAAAGGGGATTTTGGCACTTCACCTTTGGAAGTTTGCTGCCTGTCTGTGCTATGTTTGTGTGAAGCGTGGACAGAAATTCACATCAGTGTTTGACTTCACCCTGTTGTGCCAAGACCAAGAGAAGATTATTATCTTGGTCAGGCTTAGCAGAAGGTTTCTTCAAAAATAAACCCTTTGATCAGGAAACATGACAGGAATTCCTAAGACAGTTTCTCACGCAAGATACTGAACTTTTACCAATTGCTCATAAGTTATAATGAATAGCAAATTATTTGGGTTTGTTTTTTTCTTTAAAGGAGGACAAATATGATACTTAATCTGAATCTAGGGAGAAGTATGGCACCACAAAGTCTGTCACTAAATATTTTAAGCTCTTAAGAGGAGCGTTCAAAAACCTGCTGCAATTGCTCGGAGAGAGAATTTTTGTCTGGTTACCACAATACTGTTTTATACTGTTTTGTGTTTTTGAAAATCCAAAAAACATGATCTCTAAGTAGACACAGCAAAATAAGGTTTTGTTTTATTCAAAATGATGTTAAGTCTTCTGAGGTAATTTCCATTAACTTCTCTGTCACTAAATAAAGCTCCCTATTTTCCAAAGTAATTTAACTTCTCAGTCATGAAAAAGACAAAACCAGGAAAACAAGAGTATTTCATCAGGGGTTTCAACTTGCCGTTCTTCATCTAGTTGTGTTCTGAGGTCTGATCTACTGCAGCTTTTGATGCTCTTATACTGTAAACATTTGAGGTGAGAGTTTATTAGCTGTTCTGCACTGCCTCGTGTTCATCTATGGCATTACTTTGTCAATAGTAAATAAAGTGACACAGCTGAGATTTTTTGAAATATTCAAAGCTTAGTCAGAGCTCTTTTTTTTAATGGTGTTTATTTATTTTTTATAAAGGAAACAAAGGGTTTGCTTGTGCTTGTCTGACATGGCCCTTCACAGGGAATAAAGTGATGCTTTGTTTTGCCAAAATGCAATTCCAAAATTATGAGAAACACAGGTTGAACTATGTCTGTCTGTGGTGGAGTGGCTGGAAAATTAAGTGAATACTGCACCTAGAAAGTAGATTCTTTCATATAAGTGGGACTTTGCACATGGACTTCTACATTGATATTGTCAGCTAAAATTGATCAAAATTTTCTGCTATTTTGACAGATTTTCACTTCTCTTTTCAGGGTTTTTAAATTTTGTGTGCTTTCCTTTTTTATCTTTAATTGAGTGGCAACAATTTGCAATAACAGCAATAAATAAAGGTAACTGAATACCTGAGAGAACATTTTTGATCTGTAAAGATACAAATACCCTTCTCTTCATGTTTAGACTGGCTCTCTCCAAGCTGTTTCCTTTCTTCTGGGAGCAGGAGAGAACTGTTCTGACAATCCATAAATTAGTCTCCATGGATAAAAACTACCTGTGTCTTTCTTCCAATAAGCAGGCACTGCCTAACCTAACTGGTCAGGAGCTGCTTGGCACTAGTAATACAATTTTTAATTTGTTGCGTTTGGTTCAGAGTTCTTAGGCTATTTTTTTCCGAGCTTTTTATGATTTGTGATGAGAATGAACTCTCAGTAACAGAGACTTCAGGTAACTCTAGGACTCAGTGTTAGGCATTTCTGTATCATATATTACCTCACTGGTCTGTAGGTAGGTACCGTGCCCTTTCCAGAAATGAGAAGGTCAACACAATGAGCCCAAACCGTCTGACCCTTCCTCCTCTGCTAAAGGTTTTTATCTTCACTGTGAAGGCAGTTGCCAGCATACACTGGATAGATTGTCAAGCAAAAGGAAGCAGACAACATTGTTTTCACAGCCCGTAAGTACCATGCTGGATGTGATTTCGTGCATACATTACTGAGTGTTAGAAAAACCAGAACAGACACCCACTCATGGCAATAAAATTCTTTCTGGTGCTCCTTTGAGACCAATGATTTTTTTATGCTGCTGCACAGCTGGTTTATGTGTGCCATTTCCATCGGGCAGAGCCAGTCCGCCTGCTTACGCCGTGGAACTGTTTAATGGTTGGAAACTTTTCTGTAGAGCAGCTTCAGCAGACTTTTAGAGTTGGAAGGTCTCATGTTTGAAAGATAGCAATGGGAGATCTATTTTAAGTCAGGAAAAAAGCTCCGTAAAAAAGGTTTAAATTATTGTCACACTTGCTCTCACCTTTACAGCTTGAATGAGAATTCTGGTTCCGATGGCATTATTCCCCTCTCTGACACCTATTCCAAATCATTTACTGTTTTCACTACAGTTGCCACATTGAAAGACAAAGTGGATGCACTGCAGCAGTGTATGATGTGACTCGTGTATAGCTTGCCCATACTGTTTTTTGAGTTTGCAAAAATGTTTCCAGGTCCTATTGATTTAAGGAATTTTGGAAAATACAAACTATTACTATGTTCACAAATGTGAGTGTGAGAAGATGTGCATTCTGAAATGGTGATTATGTGAGGGTTTTCTTTCTTTCCTTTATTTGCAGCAAGAAATCCTCCCTTTTGGGGACTGGAGACAGAATTTTGCTCGTGATGGCTGAGTAGCCAGCAAGACAGGAATTTAAGTCCTTTGGGTATACTCAAGCCAAACACAATCCAGACAAATGCAGTACTTACCCCATGTGCTGGAACAGCAGCTTCAGCCTTGACCTAATGAAGCTATCATTTCTAGCAGTGAGAAGCGATTTACTTGTCAGGCTGCTGAGACCAGAATTTTTTTGGAGTTGAGGACATCTGTCTGTGCCAAATGCTAGGCTCTATAGAATGACTTGTATTTTATTTGCGTTGTCGTATAAACTGCAAAGGAAAAGCTGCAACTAGCATCACTCTTTCTGCAAGCCAAAGAATTTGATTTAAGACTCAGATAAATTCATGTATATAAAGTTTCAGTACTTCACATTTGAAAAACTGGCAGCAGTTTCCATTCCAGTAATTTTACGTCCGTGTATCTGAATTATACATGTGGGCAGTCAGTCAAAGGGATCACAGGTATATGAAGACTAACAGTAGAATGGCTGTTAGCTTTATAGTCAGCAGAACATCACTTTAGCTTTATAGTCAGGTTAACAAACACCTTATGTGTGTAAGCTTTATGATTCAGTACCAGTTATTAGACCTTGAAGTATTTTAGCATGAGTTGTACAGTGCTTTTAATATCTACATGGACATAACATAACAGACCACTGTGTAGAAACATGACTTTTCCATTCAATAATGCAGAAAAAACCAACTAATCTGTTATCTGGTAACTGGCTGGCATGCATTGTAGAGGAACGTGCTTGTAAACACATCACAGTTTTTTTGATTTTTCTGGATTCTTGTTTATTTGAGAGGCCATGGGGATGTAGGGTTTTTTTGGGTGTTCTCTTTGAAGGTGGGGTTGGGGTTGTTTGGTTTTTCTTCCTGTTAACAGAGATCACATTGTCTTACCCTGCTATTCCGTCTCACTTTTCTGCTTTGCTGGTGAAACTAAATCCTTTCAAATGAAGAAACAATTAATATTCTTGGATTCTTAACTTACAAAATGATCATTCTGTCACTTGTAATAGTGATGAGCATCACAGAAATATATCAAAATGGATGAATAAATTATGTAGTGATATTGAAACACTTAATATGGAATGGATCCTAATCTGATATAAAATGTCCACTGAGTGTCTTAATATTTCGGGTAATACACCCAAAATGCATGAAATATTTTACTGATGCATTCATACATACAGACAGGATTTTTTTTCAGTCGATTAAATGCAAAACTCTAATAAGTTTTGTTTATCTTTGATGTTTTACATCTTTATAGCTTTTTATTTTCTTAAGCTTAGTCTACTAGTTTTAATAAAGCTCTTAGAGAAAATGTGTTACTTTCAGTGTCTCACCTTTTCATGTCTGTTAGCTGCAGATCTCCTCCTTTCTGTCTTCTACCACCACCACCGTTCCTTGTTCAAAGGCATTTTTGTGGATGACATTTGAGAGGCTTGCAAAAGAGTCTTTGAAGAAAGAGGGCACTCGGGAAAATATCTGCTATTGCTGTATTATTTCACATGTATATTCCTTCTAATAGGACATTCTTTTCTATCCTTAACTATAATTACCCAATAATTTTTAATGCAATGTTTGTATTCTCACACAGCAAAGTAGAAACACTAATAGGTTTTCTTTCAAATGTGAATCAGCGTTTTGTCTGCTGACTGGACTGTGTCTAGTGAGCACAGAAGAAATGTTACTGATAAAGTAATGTTTTCAATAAACTGTGCAGTTATAAAAAGTACGGGGTGATATGCTGGTGCTGCAGAATTCAGAAGAAACGATCGGTTGGTTTCGGTGCGCACATAGTTCTTCCTTAGTGCTTTCTTTTGCTGGAATGGAGATACAAACATTTGAAAAGAAAGAATCTAAATTTGGTAATTTGCTTTTAGACCTACAAAAAATTGGTGAAGAGAACTTCAAAATATTTTTAATCACGTACACTTTGTCCAGAAGAGCTATTTCATTTAACTTTTAGATCTTTTTTTTAAATTACTCTCTATCTCTTGTAGAGGCAGAATGAAGACAAACATATTTTATAGTTTGAATTATTTTTGCTTTTATCTGATAATTTTGGGAAGATATATTCTCTGAAACACTTTAATTTTATCCCATATGTTTTGTATACATAATACATGATGCATAGTACTTCTGGGAGATAACCTGAATAATTCACCTACGGTAATATGATCATGTTGCACTTCAGGTTATAAATGTTTTATTTCCCTAATATAATGCCACATAACATAAAAAAGCCCCTAACATTTTAAATCAGTGAAGATGAATGCTTAATAAAGGTCTTAGATATATGAACCACGATTCTGTTTATATTTATTGTACCTAAATTACATTTTATATCTACTTATTAAGTAATAGAAGTAAATGAAAAATTGTATGAGAGAATAGTACAAACCATTTAGCTAAATTTTTCTTTAATTTCATATAAATAGTTTGGCATACTTTAAGATGGAGGGGTTGGCAACTTCACAGGTAAGGAAATAAGTGTAAAAGCAGTGCTTCTCCAAAGCCAGAAAAAATAAAAGCAACTGACTTGCTAGTGGATTAAAAAAAAACAAGTGAGAAGTAAGGCATTCTTACTATTTGAAAACTAGGTTAAATTTCCAGAATTCTTAAGTAAGCTTTGTAACTTTTATGGCCAAAAGTTAGGTTGAATTATATGTGTGAGGAAACAGGGACATCCATTACTATTTAACTAAAATGGCATGTGTGAGGAAACAGGAGCATCCATTGTTATTGCAGCAAGAGTCCTGTTCAATAACACGAATAAGTCATTATTTCACATCTGCTGATCTTTAAAAGGGAAGTGCTGTCTTTATTAATTCTGAATGTGTCTTTTTTTATAAACCAAATGATGGAATTATTCAGTGAGACCATTTGTCATAGGGATTATCTGATGAATTTAGTATGCCTGGAATGTTTATTTAACAGCTCATTTACCATTATAAAATAATATAGGTAAACCATACAGTAAAAGAATGTCTGATGTTCCCTCCTCACACCACCAGTTTTATTTCTGGCAAATAAGTGATGGCTCATATGGCTAGAAGTTCATAACATGTCTTTGTTACTATGAATTTCCTTTACTCTTCAGATATACTTTTAATTTTTTTTTTTGTTTATTTTGAGTCTCACTGCTTACTTCTGCATAAATTTTGTTTTTGCAGTTTCCTTGTATTTTGTCACCAATTTTTGGCTACCACAGACATTTTAAAAAATGTAGAAATGAAAAAGTGGGATTAAAAAGTAGGAGCTGGTAAACAGCAAAGTGGACTTTCAGAAGCTTGGTTGCAAAATTTCCATTGATTCACATTACTTGGGGCCAGTATATTTTATAGTGAGTCCACAGGGAGGACTTACATTCAATACTGGAAAAGATTCAATACTGAATATTTTCTGAATATTCAACCTCTGACTGTCATGTCTCCTTCCTGACTCTAGAGTCAGCACAAAGACAACTGAAGGAATACTATCTCAGTTGATATTGACCAGGAATTGAACCAGAATAGTGAAATAAATCAATTAAATCAAAGGGGTAGCTAATTGCTTTTTGACATTCAAAAAAAAAACTGCTATAGATTTCTACCATGGCATAATATATCAGTGTGCTTTAATTACATTTATTCTAAGGAAATGTTTATGTCCCGGGGTGGTAGATATCAGTATTAGAATTTTGAAGAAGCATTCAATGTGTCAAAACATAATTTTATCATCTGAGAATTATCTGGCAATGAAAAAATATTCAATGTTTCAGCCATACAGTTCTGTGGTGACTCTACATGGCCACTTGTAGAACCTGAGTGTTTTACACTCACTATGTATTTAAAGTAGTGAATGGCAGAGGAAAACTGATAGTCTGGTGCATTTTTATAAAGCTTCATAATGCTTGTGAACTATCAACAACACAGAATAACGACAAACTAGATGCTAACTCATAATTTTTATTTCAGTAGAATTTGAGTTTCTAGAATCTGCAAGAAGCCATATCAGTTATGGGAAGCCTTTGCCTGAATTTTCCTCAAGGTATTTAGAGTGTTTAATCCAGCTCCTGAATGCCTTGTAAATACATGAGATGAAGATAATCTTTACCTTACTGAAGATAATTTTGACCTTAGAATATATTTATTTTTTTTAAAATTCCAGATCCATCTGCTCCACCAGCTCCATCTAATATCAGGATTGCCAATATCAGTGCAAACAATGATGGGAGTGTAAATGCAATGATTACTTGGGATCTTCCAGAAGAGCCTGATATCCCAGTGCACCACTACAAAGTCTTCTGGAGCTGGACGTACAGCAAATATGTAATCCCAGCAAAAAAAAAGAGAAGGAAGATTACTGATGGGGTAAGAAAGAAATCAGTAGATGGGACAGAAATACAGTTTATTTTATACTTACACAAAACAGAGTGTAAGTATAAAATGTGTGATAAGTTGCAATGATTTCAGCCACTGGTAAAGTAGTGGTCCTAATTTTTAATATCACGATGCCCACAGACACTTTTTACCTCTCAATCCTTTTTTTACACTGAGCCCTGGGAGAGAAGTAAACTTCTGCCTTAGAATAGAGGTAAATGCTATAAGATTTTTCAGGAAAGATGAATGAAAAGTTAAATTCTGTTAGTCCTTTAAATTTAGCCTTATTCAGTCAGTGCTTCTTAAAGTGATTATTTTATTTACAAGGCCTGACATCAGCTGTCACATTGTTCCTTCACTATGCAAATAAATCTTGTGACACTATCATAGAGTGATCGTTAAATAGTCAGTATAGGTCCAAGGGAAAAACTTACCCAAAACTCTTTAAATAAACTGCTGTACCAAAAACTCTGGCAATATTTCCTTAGTATCAAGTTCCTATGAATTTCTTGAATAATGCATTAAATATTTCTTTATTGGAAAGCTTTTTGTTATGATATCCATAAGCAAATTGCAGATTATTTTAAAGCAGCTAGTAGAAATAATTAGATAGAAATAATAGAAATCGGTTAGACATAACTTGATTCTCAGTGCTTTTGATAGTGGGAATTTGGTCCCATGTCTATGTTAACACTGTGTTTTGGCTCTGGCTGTCCACTGCACTGTGATGAATGACAGTCAAAGGGTCACAATTCCCTCTCTGTCCCTCAGTCACCAAACCCTGACAGAAATAAAGGCAATGAAGGCTTTGTGATGAAATCATGCAAGTCAGTTTGCACAGAAAGGAAGGTTAGTACTTTATTGTCCTTTAGAAAAATAATTGTTGCAAGATAGGAGTAGGATTGGACTGAGCTACATAGAAAAGTTTGTGTTCTTCAAGAAACCTGGCATTGGGTAGAGACCTTCAGGAAAGAGGCTTCAGCCTAAAGATATCAGGGAGCCTTTTCTCTACAAGCTGGTCCTTAAATCAGAAACCCCAGAGAAATTTAAAATTGGTCTGGGTCTTTAATACCTTTGCATAGGGTACTTCCTACATACAAATAATGTTGAAACAGATCCATTATAGAACATTACAGTAATTGAGACCAAGTTCTGACCTTGAATGTAGGGAAATACAGGGTGTATTTTATAGAAAGGGCAGGCTTTTACAATATCTTTCATATTATTCCTGACTTGTACTTTTTCTTCTGCAGCATGTCTTGAAACTGCACGGCAATGCCACAGTGAGATTTGGGACACTCCAGATGCTGTTGCTAATCAATGGTCATTTGAATATTGTAGCAACTCTTAGGCTAAAAATGGAAAAGGCAGGAACACTAAAAAAAAAAAAAAAAAAGGAAAGGTGGAAAAATCTAAATTGTTAAAGATCGCTGAAGATTATTTTTTGTCCAGTTTTTACCTTCAGATGTAGCCCAACCCAAATAATTTCATACTGATTTCCATATGAATTAATTCCAGGTAGACATTGAATTAATTTGACTACAATATTGACACTGTTAATCAAGATTTATAGTCAGTAGTTCAGCACTAAACAAATAAAGATAATTACTATTAAATGTTTTTTGACAATCCCTTTTTAACATCCCAAGTGTTAAATGTGGGATGGTTACCTTGGTACATGGTTATCTTTTTTGCTCTGTACTGACTGTTAAAAGACACAAGGAATTCTAAGGAAAACATGGAGTAGTATCTTCCACGTGGCATATGAACTAGAAGGAAATTTTTATAATTAAATCTAGGCAAAATAAAATATTAGACTACTGAGAAGGCTGGACTCTTCTTTACAATGTCATGTGCCTTGTCTTGATGTATTGGTTTTTGACTGGAGAATGATAAACCTAATCTCGTTTCCCCATTTTAGACACTTCCATGGTATTGGAAACTGTAGTTTTTCTATTCTATTTTCCATTCTTCACAGGAAAACTGTTATTTCCAATGAGAGGGTGGTTTTGGTTGGTGCTTGTTTTGTAAATTTTATTTTCGAGAGTTGAAACAAATAGAATGTATTGACAAATGTATTAAATGTTGGATTTTAGCTGTCTTCAGACTGGCTGTCTCTAGCAAAAAGTTTTCAATTGCTTTATTAACACAGAAACTGGGGAATACAGTGTTTAAATTCCTTTTGCTAAAATGATTTTGGCAAAAGAGAAAAACCTTGTTATATAGAAGAATACCCCTTAGGTTTTGCCTAAAAAATAGGTTTGGAATTGCCAAGGAACTGCCAAATTTATGCAAACATTGAGTAGGTTAGTATTTTTAAAATGACACAGAAAAACAGAGTCCAATTAAAGAAATCTTTTACAGAAAGGAAATTTTTCTCTGAAATTTATATTTGAGTTTTCTAACTTCAGAAAAATAGTATGCCTAAGATAACAAGCCTGCTTTTAATAAAGGCCTGTGTTTCAGCAATATTATAACTGCTTTGTGTATTTATTCTATTATAGGCCCAAAATTATGTGGTCCTGGAGGGGCTCCAACCCAACAGCAACTACAATGTAGAGCTGCAGGCAGTAACACGTTGGGGTCAGATACGCCTAAAAAGTGCTAAGGTTTCTCTTCATTTTAGCACAACTCGGGACATCAGGAATAATAGTGAGTAACCATACTCAAACACCTGAATGCTTTCTCTCTCCTTTATCTGGAATTTGAATGTTTTATATAATCATTTCTCAAATTTTAAAAAAATCATTTTCTTAAAGCGGGCTGTTCCACAGCACAGTGATCATCCCTTGGTCAATTTGAGTAACCTTTTCATGTTAAATTTCTTATGTTAAAATTGGTGACAGTTTTTGCCTAATTCTTTGACTTAGACTCTACTCAACCAAAGTAAACACTTGCAAAGAAAATTGAAGCTTTTGCATAACTGTAGTGTTAATATTTATTAGATGCAATACGGGTATGAATACTGACGTGTTTCTAAATGGATGGAATGGAAGCATTTCTATGTGCCTTAGCTGGACAGTATTAACCTGCAATATTTTTCAAAATACTGGCTATTTTTAGTAGCCCATTAATTCAGATTCTTGGACCACAAAAGCTTGTGTCTACTATGAATTGATATATGAAACATTGACTCTTCTATTAGGGAATCTAAAATGTTCCATGTCTGATGACCATGCATTCTCAAAATATTGCTGGCATAGGACTCACATTCAAATTAAAATCTCAAGATGTTTAGATATTAGGTTATATATTGTTAAGGTCTTTAGAACCTCACATGCTAAGTAATATAATTGAAAACTGTATCTGAATCTGGCAGCAAGCCATTGTCGCTGTGAGCGACACTAACGGTGAGGAACGGCACGACTAAGTTTAGGAAGAAAGCAGTTCATGTTCTTCTTTAATTAATTAAATCATCATTTTTATAACAGGGTTTGCAAAGAGCGTGTTGAACGGCATAAGACAATTGGGTGCTCAGCCATCCACCCCCCCAAGGGGATTGGTCAAGCTCTAAGACACTTATTCCAAAATATCAGAAGGCTAGAACCATAACAATCTTGCATAACAAACCCAGGTGCAAGATAAAGAGTTAGTTTACAAAAACTCATAGCAGTGTTTTGCACAGTCTCTGTGAGAACTGCAAAGTTCTCACAGAACGCTGCAGAAAGCTGAAAGATTTTTCTACCAAAGCTTTTCAGCATCTACAAAGCATGATTCTTAGTCTTGGTTAAATGCTATTTATACAATTACAGTGCAATACTGAGTTACTGCCCCAGTTGCTGATGGGTCTCTGATTAACTAATACAACAGAGTTCTGATAATAAGATGTTAAAGAATGTGATTTTAATTATTCTGCCCTGACTCCATTTCATTTTCTATTCTTTTACATGCTTTCTCTAAAGTACACTCAAAGTTTAAACTTGTAGCCATTTTCATAACAGAACTGTAATTACTTTCAACCTCACTAATCAACTGCTATTGTTGCCATATTCTGCTTGGGTATACATAAAATATTGTAATGTAGTTGTTAGCTATAACAGACCTCTTTGTCTGTGGTTGCTTCACAATGTACCAAAAAGAAAAAATAAGCCTAAGTATCCTTCTTTTTCCCATATTAATCTACTCTTTACTACTTTTTTGGGCCGTCCTAAGAGACAGCAGAAGGTCAAATTTTCATCTCTTCCACACACTGAGTCTTTGCTTCAAATCCATACCAGAATATCAGCTTGAATCTCCAGAGTCTTTATGTTAGGGAAGTTTGGGCTAAATCCTCAGTGAAGCCCAATATAAGTGGCTATAAGAGTTCTGCCCTTTCCTTGTTGGCCTTCCTACATTGTACCTGTGCTTTTTGTCATCCCCTAGAAAAGTAACCTAGTTTGCAGGACTGTGCATGATATCAAAATCTTCTTACACTTACCACATTATGTTCTCCTTCCTTTTCTATATGTACAGAGGAAATACAATAGAGGAGAAAATTACAGTGGGAACTGGGTGTTTAATTCCATACGCTGAGCCATTGAGCTCCACTAGAAGTGTATCATTGGTGTTTATGAGAGATTTCACATTTTGCTGATTGTTTTCCTAAGAATTTTTTGTGGGGTTTGCTACTCTTTTTTTCTCTTTTTTTTCCCCCTGCAAAGTTCACTAGATAAACAAGCAAAAATTTTTTTCTACACCCTCCCCCTACACAATTTCCTGCTCCTTTTGGTAAAGTTTCTGTGAAGTTCTGGCTCTCAGAGCTAGACTTTAAGGTATTTAGTTTTCAGCCCAGTCATCTTGACTCTCATGTCACCATATGACATCACAGCTTTAAGGAAGAACATGTAGCTGAGTTTGCATTACATCAGAGAATCCTGGAGCTGGGATGTTAGCTGTCTGAGGTTCGTCTGTGTCCTGCTAAGTGGGAGAAAGTTCTAGATGCCATTATATACAACTAGCCAAAGAGAAAATGGGCAAGCTTTTGAAGTTCTTTAAACAACTGACCTTTGTCATGCTTTATTGGTACTCCTGACATTAGGTCAGACCATTATATAGTAAATAAAGACTTTCCATATAACAAAAGCCTTCTAAATTGAAGCTGAGTAACTGAGATATGAGCATGTCATTTTTGGTACCATTTCATTTTTACTGTGAAACACCCTTTCACTGGTTAGGGCTGTATTAGCTCTCCATGGCCTCACTAATGTTCTGACTCTCCTGGTCTATATCACCTCTGGGTTTATGGTGGGAGAAGAAGATCTTTGTTTCAGTTTTTCCTCTTCAAAACGTTGGGTTTTTCAGAATCTGATGCAGGTCACATCTGTGTTATTACTTACAAATCCTCTCCCAAATGGAGTTCATTTATGCTATGTGACTTTGGCTGTTTCATCATTTTCTGTCCACTCCAGTGGCACCTCTTTTCTGTCATTGTCATAGCTAGATTTAAATTCCTTTCACAGTTTTGTTTGGATACCCTGCCTTCTCCTTGGTTGTTTTGCTTCAGAAAACAGACCATCAGTAGTTTTTTTGAATGTCTGCTATCTACTTATGTCTAATTAGTATGGACTTTCTAATACCTTCTGCTTTATTTTGCTTTACTGGGGTGACCTTTCTGTACTAAAAGGTTCATTAATTGTTGTATTGCTTTTTAAACTAGAGTAAAACTATACTGAGAACAGTATTTTTGTAATCTCATATACTTCAAGTATTTTGACTGTTCAGATTATGAACATCAATTTATTTAATGAGCAGTATTTTCTTTTTAATTGCAAATCAGTGCCTGTACCAACACATACTTGTTTTAGAGTATTTCAGTAGTAAGTTTATAGAAAAATCTGAGCATCCCTTCTCTTAAAGCCATGAGGTAAAGGATTCAAGATTCTTTGAACCTAAACTGCTGATACCACACATTTTAATCTATAGAGCAGTCTGCTGAAAGGTGTTTTTAGGCCTTTTTGGACATTTTTTAAAAAATGGCTAGATTATAACTTACATAGAAAAGCAAGTAAAAACTACTCCTGGAGGAGATGCAAATTCATCTTCTATATCTCACTCAGGTTAGGTAGGTATAGAGCCAGTCCTGCTTGACGTACTTTTGAGAATACTCAGAAGCAGATGGAGAAATATGAAAAAGAAACAAAAAAATTGCCTGAAATATTATCTAGGACATGACATTTATGGCTTGTCTTTATTTTGGGACTTCCATGGCCTTTGGGAAGTAGTTCCAGAAGCAACATGCCAATTTTGCTGAAGCCCCACTGTCAGATGCTCTGCTCTGTGTGGCATTAAGCTCTGGTTTTTAGGTGTCCGGTCCTATTGTCGGAATAGAGATAGCCATAACCCGCTGAAGTAATTTAGTCCTACAGACCTCTTTGAGCTTTGACCTCAGCCCTCTGGCGTTACATTTCCCCACACTCAGAAATGCATTGCCTCAGTATATTTGTGTGCTTCACTTCTGGGAAATGTAGCAAGATTCTCGCTTGATCTTTATATAGAAACATTCTAAATTGGTGTCCTGGTTTCTGTGGAAGTGGAGCAGACAGACAATAGCAGAGTAGAGATTTAATAAAACTAAAATAATTTCAATTGAGGAATACCTGATAGATTTTAGTTTGTACTTCTATATGTAACTTTTTGATTTCCATTTAGATAGTAGTAACATGATGGTTACCTTAAGAAAGGATTTCCTAAAGTTTGGTAGTTTAATTTAAAACAAACAAACAAAATGAAAAATCATATCAGATTCAGCAAAGGGCTAAGAAAGTAAAATTTGGCCATAAAGCGAGTTTCAATTGAAGTTGCATATAAGGCAAAATGTTCAAGTTTATATGTTACTTGTGACAACTATTGAAATCTGAATTTTTCCCTCTTTCTCTCAAGTATGTAATTAATAATTTGCCACTTCCTTATTATTAGAGTCTTTGGTTTTATTTTACGTGTTTAATATGGAATTAAATACGGCTTTTTTTTGGTTGTTTTTTTATAGTCTGATCATCCTAATTGGATCAGATACATTTGCAAATGTGCAATGAAAAGTGCAGTTTGAATCAACATTTCTTTCTTTTCTACTGAAAATATCTATAAGTACTGTCAGCCCTGCTAAATGTTGATAAATTGTTGCCAAACAAAATGCTTGATGAAATTGCCAATTGCAGTTGCTTGTTGGAAGCAAGGCACATAGCACCAAGGGAATTGCTGAAAGAAAATTCCTCTCTTGCAATATTTTCCTAAGCATTCACCATTCACTGTTGGGAACAGGAAAGTGGTCAAGACAGATCTTTAATCTGACCACAGTGTTCTTATATAGCATACCAGAGGACTATATTTACTTTGATGTAGTAACCACGTGTGGCACTCTGTGGGTTACATTCAGTGCTGTCCTTGGATTTTGTGCATATTCAAACACTGCATGCATATAAAGACTGTGAAGTATTATAGAGAACTACTGGTAGATACTGTGCCTGTTTAAAAAATCATTGTGTTAACATTTCTTGTTCTTGGGGATATAAATACGGTCCATTTCCTTATTACTCTTCAGAAAATTTACAGAACATTTCCCTGGAAAAACATACTTCTCTTTTTTGGTCACTGCCTAAATTCTTTGCTTGAATTTCAAACGAGTGATTTTTTGACCACTATGGACAGTTAATTCTTTCTATTTATTTCATTTAGGTAAGAAACTGAAATAAGATCATTTGGATTAAAGATACTATTATTTTCTGAATTTCAGCAAATTTAGCGTAGTCATTATACAGCACTGTAGTTAACTAAATAGTTTCCTGATCATTCTGTGTATTGCAGAGGAACGGACATCTGCTGGGAAACCACAGAAAGGACTGGTAGATCCTTACCCAACCTTTCAAAGAAGGAAAACCACTCGTTTTCTTAAAATTGGAGCTCCTTTCTATCAGGACAATCAGCTTCAGGTCAAAGTCTATTGGAAGAAGACAGGTTTGTCAAATTTTGCTTTACTATTTTTTCTAAGGAGGACTCTTATCATCCATCTCAGAGTTGCAGAACATTAATACAAGAAGTAATTAATAGTTGCATCCTACACCCATCCTGCCATCCTTTCATCTTCACATTAGACGGAAACATTGCTCTCCTCTTTGTGTTATGTCTGTGTATATGTCTTACAGAAGGAAATGACATGAATCAGCTATCCAAAAATTATAGTCAGTCATGTTGTCACACTGAATCTTCACAGAGCTGGGACAATTTTTATTTTGGTAGGAATTACCTCTGTAACGTTTTAAATAGCAGAATTTGGCCTTACCCACAAAAGTTCTGAGGAACATATGAGTGTTTAGCTTTATGCCAAACTTTATCAGTCACCTTGATTGAGAACAGAATGGATAGTAGGTCCCAACCAGAAAACATCTTGAAGTTAGTTCTCTGCTAGGCTGCACCCATCTGATTTTCAGAAAAATCTATCTAATTTTATGGTTTAGCCTTCCAATTAAAAGGAAAATGACATAAATTTAAAGTGTCTATTCATATTCAGAAATCAATAAAGGGATTTTCCTTTCTTGTCCTCTAAGAGCATATAGGTTGCTCCAGCTTAGCCATAACAGGTTCATATGCTGTTATTTCAAAATGTGCTCACACTGTTTGTTTTTTAACTTAGAGCAATCTACATGTGTATCAATACCACTAAATTAAAACCATTCAATTTTTGTGCTTAAAATAAAGGGCTACAAAGTCGATAATCATGTTTTCTTCTTGAATTTTTCAAAGAATTTCAGAAATATTTAAGTGCTTTTGGATTTAGATGTGTGTGACAACACCCTGAATGAGGACAGGCTATATAAATGTTAAAATATGCTATGTAACATAGGAATATGTCACACTGGATATTGTGGCTTGTCAGAGGTATCCTTTGTTTCTTATCCTTTGCCTGCCTTTTTGAATGGTTACCTTCCAGGCCCTGCTGTGCAAATCACTTTCAAACCCATCCTTATTCCTCCCTAAAACCTGCAAGCTTTGGTTCAGCTGACTACATACACATTATGAATAGATGTCCCTGTCTTGGCTATGCTAGGTTTTTTTTTTCTTGCTTTCCCTGTTACGTTTCATTTTTGGATTGTTTCGTGGAAAGCTGGAACAATTTAAAGTTTAAATAAAAGTTGAGGCAATTTTAATCGGGAATATTCAGTTTACCAAAAAATGTGATTTTTGTTATCCAAAGTGAGATTTATATATTCTGAGCTTGTTTGGGACTGATCACCTTAAACTCTGGCCTCTGCAAGTGAGATGTCAACTCATTGTCCAGTCTTCTTTTATTGTTAGAAAAGAAAAACAGGTGACTTCTGCAGCAATTCATCCCCCACAGCAGCAGGATTGCTCTCTGGAGATGCCTCTCTTCTTTACTGAGAACAGAGGGGAGCCTAGGCAGCTCATTTGTAGAAAGCTTAGAGATGCCTAATATCTCTCTGTGAGCTGAGGTTCTATTCTTGGCAGTCTGTGTTGAAGAAAATGAGGGACAGGATTCAAAGATGAGGAGACAGTGATGTCTCCCACAGGCGTCAAACAGGGTTGTGCAACTCAGTCTGCAGGCAAGATTCATCCCAGTGGAACAATCAATCCAGCTGCAGCTGTTTTCCAGCCAGCCTGCTGCCAGAAGAAGCATCATGTGTCCTGCGACCAAAATGCCTGCACCCCTACTGAAATTCACCTTGTGAATAGTTTTCCAAAGTTAGTTGTACTTAATGGAGGGAAAATCCTGAGCAGAACAGCAATATTCTTGTTCCAACGCAGATATCTTGAACTAGGTGTCCACTATTTATAAGGGTATTATAACATAGCTATTGAGCTTAGAGGCATTGCACCACAGAAACCTAAATGTTTCCATATAAATCTGGAGCTGAATCTCACTGTCTGCTACATACCTGGAGGTAATATTTGTATTAAAGGCTATAAATATGTATAAAAAGAAATAAGGTAGTCAGCATCCTTATAGAGACTCATAGTTTGGAAATAGGAGTATTTCAAGGTGGTGTAATTTCCAGAACTGGAAAATGCCACGGACAGATGTGTCACAGACCTGTCAAAAATGACATGGATTTACATGCTGTCACCTTGTGCCAGGGCTGTACTAGCTGAGTTGATGGGTAGCTGGCTGTACAGCTGACGTACCTTGTGTGAAGCTGTGTGCATCCAGTCACATAAGGGGACACCCAGAAGCCCATTTTGGTCCTGGGCTGGTGGCGAGTTGTGTGAGGGGCACCGGGGTGTTTAGGTACATGCCCCAGCCATGCAGTGGAAGATGCCTTCATTTGTCTTGCAGAACAAGCAGTGATAGCAAAGGCGTGTGAAGAGCGGCAGAATATGGCAGTTCATCATACTTACCTTTTTTTTTTCCTTTTTTAAAAAGAAAATATCAGTGTTCTGAGTGACAGCACATGCAGTAACTCAGCAGGAGCCATTGCCTTGTCTCGAACTAAAATATAGCCAATTACCTGCTCGTGAGAAGCCAGCAACTTCTATAAGCCCTTGCAAGAGTTTGGAGGTTATGTAGTGCATGGGTGAGGTACTGTAAATGTGCTGGTGACAATTTACTGCAGAGCAGGTCTGTGTGACCGTGCAAGGAACACAGCAGGAAAATCACATTGGCTGTGTCCTATCTTCATGACAAACAGCAGTTGCTGAGCCAGTTGTGTTGGGAACTGTACTCACACATCTTTCTCCTTTATGAACTGCACTGTCTTAGGTCATGTTTAGGGATTTGTAGGAGGTATTAGAGTGCAGCAAGTATAATACTGAAATACTGAGAGAGACCTTACCTGAGCCTGCTCAGTGGCATGGCATCTATTTTTATTGTAGGTAGGCAATCAGAGTTCAAATAGTTTCTGGCAAAAAATTGGCCTGTTTGTCTCCTACATGGTGGCTGAACACAGAAGTCCCTGTTGATTGTGCTAATGTTCTCGTTTTTGTGTAGTTTGCTATTAAAAATCAACACTTTTTTTGATGGAGAAACACAGCCATTCTGCAGTCCTAAATTAGTATGCATAAATTTAAAACATAAAAATTAAGAGGCCAGCATGACACCATGTGAAATAAGTAGGTTGATAAGCGTAAGAGTTCCTATGATAAAAAAAATAACTCAAGAAATAAACGTCTCAAGCTTAAACATGTTAGTCATTTGTAAATTGATCAAATTTCAGTTGGTTGTAGTAGTCTTTGCTTTGTTTGGTTTGGTTTTCAAGTATTTTTGGACTTTCTGTGTTAGACTTCATGACACAAACAAGAGATGGTTGCAGAGATTATGAAATAAAAATGTTATTTAGATTTTGAATGGGTTTTTTTTAGATGAAAATTTAAACCAGTATGTTGTCACAGAATCACAGAATGGTTGGGTTTGGAAGGGACCTCTGGAGATGATCTAGTCCAACCTTCCTGCTAAAGCAGGGTCACTTGGAGTAGATTGCACAGGGTCATGTCCAGGCAGGTTTCAAATATCTTCAGAGAAGAAGACTCCACAACCCTTCCGGACATCCTACTCCAGTGTTCTGTCATCCTCAAAGTAAAGGATTTTTTCCTCATTTAAATGGAACTTTCTCTGTTTCAGTTTCTGCCCATTGTCCCTTGTCCTGTCACTGGGCACAGCTGAAAAGACTGTGGCCCCATCTTCTTGATACCCATCCTTAAGATATTTGTATGCATTGATACGATCCCCTCTCAGTCTCTCTTCTCTGAGAGGAGGTCAGAGAGCAGGCCCAGCTCCTTCAGCCTTTCCTCATAAGAGAGATGCTCCAGTCCCTTAATCATCTTTGTTGCCCTCCATTGGACCTGCTCCAGGGGCTCCATGTCTCTCTTGTCCTGAGGAGCCCAGAACTGGACACAGCACTCCTGATGTGGCCTTACCAGGGCTGAACAGAGGGGCAGGATCACCTCCCTGCTGGCAATGCTCTTCCTAATGCCCCCCAGGGTCCCATCGGCCTTCTTGGCCACAGGGACACACTGCTGGGTCATGGACAGCTTTTTGTCCACCAGGACCTCCAGGTCCTTCTCCATGGAGCTGCTTTCCAGCAGGTCAGCCCCCAGCCTGTCCTGGTGCAGGGGCTTGTTCTTCCCCAGGTGTTGGACCTTGCCTTTGCCTTTGCTGAAATTTACTGAACTTTGTTCAACCCTACATTTGCCCTTGTTATTTTGAAATAGTTTCTTTTAGCTGTAATGAAAACTTTAAGAGCTGCTGTAATAGCAGTCTTTCTTTTAGTAAGAACAGAGTTACTAATTTTCTATATTAATAACTGCTCAGAATTTTTATTGTATTCCTAATTCAGTGGTCGTACCATTCTATGCAGACCAAAGATTTTTAATTTTTTTTAAATTTCCTCTTAAACTGAGATGGCTCTCTAGAAGAGTTTTTTACTATTTCCCAACACTGTAGCCTCACAGCATACCACAGATTACAGAAACATAATGAAAGACCGGTGTGGATTGCTTGTATCACTTAAAGAAACACGAACATGCTCCTAAGGTTGTTTTAGATTATTTCTTTATTTTCATTGGTCCCATTTTAGCTGAAAAACTATTTTACTTTTGAATTTGAATCATTTTACTCAGTCTAAAGAGCTAAAAATAGGTCAGAATCATAGAAGAATTTTAAGTGGGCTGGAAGGGACTTCTGGAGGTCAGCTGGTCCAACCATCTGCTGAAAGTCAAACTGTGAAGTTAAATCAAGTTATTCAGTTCTGTCTGTAAGGCCCTGTAACAGATATTGTCATTGTTTTTTCAATGACAGGGAATTTATCCTCCATCAATACCAGCCTGCAGAGGCCATCTAAGTTTATTGCAATGTGCCTTAGGATTTGCAGAAGGTCTGGGGATGTCTCTTGACTATTCGAAGATAGTTCTTCCATGGCTGTGATGAGGTATTCCTCAGTGAACTTTGCAGATGTGAACTTTGCCTCTAGGAAGGCAGTGAAAAGAACACAGTGATGACATCAGGGCTGAAGCTCTTGGTTTTATATCATCCTTCTGAATAGAATTCATCAGACCTCTGTCCTGTGCAACAACTGCACCAGAGGGGGTGTTGCAAATTATTACCAAACTGACTTTGTTATACAGTAAAGGAGTGACTGCATATCAGTACTCAGAAACTGAACACAGTGTTTGAATAAAAGTCTGGGTAGGGGGATGGATTTCCATATGTAAGCATCATAATGTGCCACAATTTGGTAAGCAGGAAAGACTTATCTGAGCCTGTTCTTCAAGTGTCATTTCCTAAGTCCTATTAACTTTAGTAAGCATAAGGCATGAATGGAATGTAGAATTTGGACTTTACATTAAAATAAAGCTCTTTCTGAAATAATCTTTTCTTTTGAATACTTTGGTATGATGACAATAATTACTTCAGGATGTATGCTAGCAAAAAGGTCTCCACACTTCAAGCAGTACAAGGTACTTAGCAAATGCACATGATGTTGCTAGACAGAGTCATCCAAAAGCATGTTGCATATGAATACAATAGCTTCTTTCTGAAGAAAAAAATGTCTTTCCCTTGCTGCCTCTCATTTAGGCCTGGGATTAGAGAAACAGTACATTCCTTAAACAGCATGAATCCCCCTTTTGTAAATGAAAAGTACAATGTGTTCATGACCAGATTTTTTGGCCATCCTGATGTGTGAAATTAGAAATTGTCAAGTAGTGGAATCAAATTAAAGAAATCACTTTTAACTCCTTCCTGCTGAGGTCACAGAGTACCATCCATTACCAAGAACGGATGCACTCTGAAACCCCTATTTAAAAGGATGCTTAGGATGATTAAGAACCTCAGTAACTTGTGCAGTAATCAAGACTGAAAGAGTGAGAATAAAAAGATGCTGAAGTTTCCTCTGTTTTTCTGTGGTTGGGCAACTAGAGCTGAGTGTTTGACCTAGCTGAAAAGCCTCCAAGTTGCTGCAAATCTGTGTATGAAAATAAAATTTTGCCCACAGAGAGAAGCAAAAAAAATCCCGCCTTTTATGAACTCTTCGCATCAATTCTCATCACTTGCTGCAATAATTATAATACACTAAAATATCAGAATGTAATTTCTTTACAAAGCACTTGTCACAGCAATATTTTCTAAGTCATTACTCTGCCTTCACTACCATTTTCTTAGTGCCTGTTGTTTGAGTATAATACAACTCTCCTTGCTCAGGTAAAGCTTTAGTTTCCTTTTCTTTGAATTAAGTCTGTGTGCATTTACTTCCCCTGTTTAAATTAAACATTTTAAGTACTTCTAGATATTTAAAATCAATATAGCTGCCCCTTGGTTTTGCTTAAAAAGACAAATATTTAAAATGCATTAAGACTTGGCTTCAGGCTTCTTTCTTTGTGTTTCTGTAAATGCTAAAGCAGAACAAAAAAAGAACACTTAAGGCAGGGAGAGGCAGACAATCCTCCATTGTCTAGTAAATCAACCAAACAAGAATAATGAATTAAATTACAGAGAAGAATAGAAATGCAAGGCAAGGCAAAGCAAATAGAGAGCTAACACAGATGCTTTTAAAACCAGATCTTAGGAAAACAAAATTAACTTTCACTTAGTTCAGGGACATAAATGAAGTGACTCTGTGTGCTGACTCTTTTTTTGTAATAAGGTATTTCATATGGCAGATTTTAAAATGAAAGCTTTCCCACTGATAACATATCAAATGGTGCTTTCTCATGGAAGTAGAGCCATTGAAGGTAAAGAAATCCTTCAGTGGCAGTCAGAGTTTCCAGCTCTTACTGTAAAGAATTCCGCAGTACTTGCATAACGCTAAAGCATTATTTACTTTGGTACTGGCTGTTGCACTGGGCAGAGTAGTGTTTGAGCAGCTGGCCATATTCTAATTATTGATATTCAAGCAGTAAAATACTTGTACCTCAAGATATCACTGTGGTCCAGATGGTTCTTTCAACAAAATGACCTGACTGTTAATTGTAGTGAAATATACACTAATATATTGCCTTCAGACTTCCATGAGACTACAGAGACTTTGTCTCAGCAGTGGTTGATTGTGTGGGCATAATGTGCATTAGTATTTAGGGATTTAATTAGTAAAGCTGGCTCTAAGCACAGGACCCTCAACTAGATCACCTTTTTAGAAACGCACTAGTAGATATTACAGAATCTGCTTTTCCACATGTGCTACATCTGACTCAGATGCCTGTGTCCTATGGGCTTCCACAGCATCGTGCCTGGGAGATAGATAGTTCTGTCAGCTTTAAGTATCAAGGGAAATTATTCTGGAGTTAACAGAATATCCTGTCAGAAGCATCTTTGTGGTTCCTACTCCTCCCTAACTTTGTCTTACTCCTTTATGTTGTCTTAATGTAGTTTCAGGAAAAATCTCTTTGCCTTTTTGAAGAGGATGAAAAGGGGAGCATTTGACTGTCTCCAGTTCTGCTTGAACATTTACTTTACGAAGTGCCTACAGGACTCTGACTGGTATCTGTCCAAATGTGAAATACTTAAAACACTTAAAATGTTGCTGGTGGGAGTCATGAAAAACATCAACCACAAATTACAGAATTTGGTGGAGAAGATGGTTTTCAAATTCTCAAATAGCCTGCAATTGATTAGTGGGGCCAGTTGTAAAGTTTTAAAATTACATTTACAGTGGTGGCAACCTCAGTGGCATCCCCCCTGGAAATGGGACAATATTGGAAAGTCTTTTCAAAGGCACAGTTTATTGCATTTCTTCATGATTTCACAGGCAGAACAGAAGACCATTGCTTGTTGCCTTGCACTTGCTTCCAAACCTCCATACCTGTCAGGGTAGGTGGTTAAAGCTCTTGGTATGAGAGATTTAGAGGCAAGTTTGTCCAACTGTTAGTCTCAGGAATGTAATTGGAATTGATTCAAAGTCTGCCAGGAAATCAAATAATCACAAGTCAAATCAGAACTACCCACTGTGTTCCCAGAGCACAGACAGCACAGAACACTGATTTTACTTAACAGGCACCCTCTCATGTCTGCTGAAGGCTGTACTGGACTGGTTTGTGCATTTGTACACTTTGTACTTTTAAACCATTTATTGCTTCATTTTAAAATTCATGTAGTGTGGGCTATGCACCAGTCCTCAGTATGACCTGAATCATACTCCAGAACACCTTTAGTCATTGTGAAAGTGTTTTTAATTTGACTTAATTTATGCATTTAAAAGAAGTCTTCTTTTTATTCTTAAATTTAGTAACTGATAGAAATATAAGCTTGATTTCTTTTGAACTTACATTAAAAGATCAAATAGAAATACAATTGCAAATTACGTGGTCCATGAGTTCAATCTGAAGATAGACCATCATTAGGTGGAATGCATACCTACAGTCAGACTGCAGATACACATTCAATATTCCATTGCAAAATCATTTATCAAGACTTAACCCACTTGAAGGCACTGAAAAAATTAATTGGCCAACTAATAAATAAACTCTTGCCTGATTTTTAATTCTTCAGGAAAAAACAGATTTTCAAAACCAGCATCTTTATGTATCTTCAATAATACTGTCTGACTAGTACACTTTTTCTGGATTTCTAATTATTTCCTGAGTATTACCACAACCTATAAAGTTAATTATTTTAACAACAAACACAGTACTTTTTATACATATATGCATACAAATATAGTATCACTAGACTTGTCAATGGCAATGTCTGATGTGAGGCAGTCTCAGTAACTGAGGGGTAAAACGGCAAGCTTTTTACCATCCAAGTACAGAATCACAGAATATTCTGAGTTGGAAGGGACCCAGAAGGATCATAGAGTCCAGCTCTTAAGTGAATGGCCCATATGGGGATGAAACCCACAGCCTTGGCATTATTAGCATCGTGCTCTGACCAACTGAGCTCTTCCTCTCCTTTCCCCAAACTGTATCACTGGGTCATATTAAGTCAAAGCCCTGTCTCACGTGCATACACTATCACACCTGGAGCAATCCTACCATTCCTACTGCGAGTAAAAGGTACTGAGGTTCAGCAGTTTACAAGATACTTCTCATGAGTTATGGGCTAATAACTCCTCATGAGTGCTCTCTTAGCCTGCCTAAATTCTGGATAAAGCATTGATCTTATGATCCAGGGGAGGTTAACCTATCAGCAGGGGGTCATCATGCTTATGGTGAAGGTGGTTTAAACTAATGAGTGTCCTCTTGTAAACTGGGTCAATCTTCCTCCATGTGCCTCTTTTTAACCTGTATTTTTTAGTTAGCTAGTTTATAAGGTGGCCATAAAACCAGTTGCATAAGCACTACAAATAGGGGAAGGAAAAAGGACTATTTGAATAAGTAGAGCTGGAGGGAAAGAAACCGAAAGAAGGGTATCTGCGACTGAAATTATAATCTAAACTTAAAGATGTCCCATATATGCAGCTGATGTATAATAAGTTGTTAATATCAGTTCCTTTTGCTCCTGTGACCCTAGACTGGGTACAAAAATATCCATCGTAGTCTGGACCAAAGATCCTACCTGATAAGTGTTCTGTTCTTGGCAGTGGCCAAAAGCAAATCCAAAGGAACATAAGAATAGGGCAAGAGTGTTACGGTATTTCTGCATATTATTGTCCCAGCTTCAGACAGCTTCTAGTTAATGAAAATTCCTGAGCCCAATGTGATTTCACTGTATTTATTTACTCCTGATGCATTTATCTTCACAATAATATCCAGTGTCCTATGAGGGTCACTAAGTTTCGGGGCTGCTGAAACATCCTGAGCGATGGAGTTTCAAAGTTTGAAGTGCTTGTTCTATGTAGAACCACTTTTTTTTTTTTTTTTTTTTTTTAAACCCCATTTTTCNTTTTTTTTTTTTAAAGCCAATTCTTCTACATTTATATGAATCCTAATTCTTGCTCGGTTTACCTTGTCTGTACGCACATGATTTTATAGATAGATTTTATAGATATTTAACCTGGTTTTGCTTGTTCTTTTTCTCATAGACTCGTCAATCTTAAACTGCAGATTTAGAAACTGCATGTTAATGCTGTAAACTTTTTGAATACCAGTTCAGCAAGGCAACATCCTGGTGTGGCATTCCATAATGCATATCAGGAAAGTCCAGCTTTGGAACTCCATGGATCACTGTACATGCATGCAAACCCATCCATATATGGCTTTTGCATGAGGTCTGAGAGAGAGGGGAGTAGCTGGTGCCTCCCTGCATCTCCTCCCGCTGTGGAATTAGGGGCAAGATGAGTCTGTACTTTGGCTCTGGAACGGGGAGAGATTCCAAGATTACTTACCCTCAATATAGTCAGTTTACCTTCATTATAGTCTGCTCGTCTAAATTATTGTCCACATTTTTCAAAGTTACACAGAAGGCTAAAGTTAATGGTAAAGTACCTGGTGACATTTTCAATATATGTATTACCCTGGCAAGACTTGGACTTGTTTGTTTGGGTTTTTTTCATTAAATTCAGGTGCTTAGATAGATTTGAAAATCTGGCTATGAGGGAGTAATGTAGAAAGCCTCTATTCAGGATACAAGCAGCTATTGTGAGACTTGGAGCTTACAAGAGGCAAATTTCCTTGTAATGGAAAACCAGAATGAGATACTGTTGAACTTACTTTGTATAGGATGTTGTGTGTGGGAAAATAAGTAAGGGTAGAGGTAATCCGGCTTAGAGATGATCCCAGACTTAAATCCTTCAATATAAACAGCTTCAAACCTTGAGGCTTCCTAGGTCTAGATATGGACAAAAATACTGTGTCTCAGGCCTGTCTTTAAATTACACAGTAATTGTTAATATCATTTTTGGAAAGGCTTACTGTTCTATTATACAAAGAATGTGTTCTATAGAAAGAAAGTTTGTTTTAAATGGCATAATGTGAGAAACAAAATCTTTGTGATTTAACTGAAGCTGCTTATATTCCATGTAAGAGCAGGAAACAGTATAGTTTGTCTTGCTAAGAATTGTTTGTTGAGTGAAGTTTAAATGTCAGCTGAAGGTTTTGGTGGTTTTTTTAATCATACTGCTTGAATAGGTGATTATTAAAAAGCTTTCTTTCTCAAGAGGTGTCATGAGTACAATGGATTTCATAAGCAAACAAAACTTTGGATTTTTATCTTTTACACCATAGGGGGAATCAATGCAGAGGAAGCAAAAGAGACAGAGCTGTTATAATTTAATTTTTTTCAAGAGAACTCACTTAAAATGCCTGAGACAGAACAAGTAGTTTTTACAGGGAAAAAGGGAGTGCAGAGAGACTTGCAATGCATTAGCACATCAATTTAGCATTTTAGCATTAGTTGAAGGTAAATTCTGTTTACCTCATACTGCATTTGCTAAACTACCATGAGTAAAATAGCACTTGTTATTATGGTATTACTTCTTGTCTTATCATTAGCTTCAGATTGCAAACGTTGGACACAATGAATCCGAGTAATATAATGGCTCATGAACCAATATATGAAGAAATAAATAAGTGTTATGATCTAGTACTGACTGAGATCGTATTTTGCTTCTCTGCAGTGCACTGAAGTATCCCTTCCCAAACTGGTCTTCTGTCATGCTGTTACTACAGTGCAATAAATACCATGTGAATCACTTCACGCTAATCATGTCCAAAACTGAAGAAACTAGTAGTAAATAACACTGCTTCATTTGTTCACTTGGATTTTGCCCATATTTCAGCCTTCCCTGCATATTTTTCAGGACCTCTCCAGCAACTGAATTTTATCAGAAAAAGTATTAATGGAAAATTGCATATTGTAGATGTCTGTGTAGACATGGAAAACAATGTTGGTCCAATAAACAGGAACATGAGCCTGAGAGAGCAGCGGAGACTTCATCACGTTCTATCTCAAATATTTGCTTTATAGTTTGTGGTGTGGAAATGCAGGCAGGTGATGCTGCAGAGCAGATGCTGCTGCTCATCCTTCTGCTGGAGTGGTGGGTTGGAATCAGTGCTGGGTTGTAGTAGATCCCCAGCTGTAAAGGTGCATCAGGGGCTACACACTGGGAGGAGAAAGAGCAGGAACATATTTTCAGGAAGCTTTTGACTTGTACACGTCTTTGAGCACTTCAGAGTTGATAATATGTTTTACTTCATGTGAGGCGTCATTAATTTCAGCATTTACCATTGCTACAGCTTCACCATTCAGTACAGTGAGGTAAATATTTTTTTCCTGGATGGTATGTTGACACAGGATTTATACTGAGCTCTGAAAAATCATACTATGACTTTATAGTAGAAACAATTAATGTATTTCATGTGCCCTGAGCAGATTCTGCTCTGTGTTGTGACATTAAATATAAAATATTTTCCCCTTGCTGTAGCCTACTTTTAGAGCAATAATGCTGCAAGATACGTGGTCCAGAAAGGAAATTACTTAATTTTTTTATATTTCCTTCTTCCTATTAGTCTAGGACCATCAAAGACATATTCAAGACCATCTTTTAACTATAGTTTTGATGGTCATTAGTGTCTTAATCTTGCTAGGTTCTAAACTTTCTGGCCTGACCCTTTAGCTACCCTTAACTATTGAAGTCAACACAACCGTTCATATGCCGAAGAGCTTTGTTGAATAATGGCCAGTGTGCTCAGAAGCTTGTAAGAACAACATCCCCAGTATGCAAAGAAAAACAAAAAGCATGTGGCCAGTCACAAAAAAATCACTGTGGTTTGCTATATGAAATATCAGATCTAACAAAATAAATTTAAAGGTGTAGCTGCACACAGAGCAAATTACTTCAATAATTTTCTTATTGAATAGTTTCACAGATATTTCATCCTCCTTATGGCATTCTGTTTGAAGAAAAGTTAGCTCTGAATGAAGAAAGCAGGTTTACATATGGCTCATTATCTTCCAAGCTTTGATAACAACTCCTTTTGACATACAGTTAGCATATTAATTATATGTATATATTTTGGTGGGAGTCAGTTTGTTGAGGTATCTTGACAAAACATACAGAACGTAGTTTCTTTTTTTACTGAAATACTAATTTCACAGCTGCTAGTAGTTTGCTTTAAATTACTAATTTTATGCTAGCAGGTAAAGGTTTTCAAATGTCTTATTTTATAATATTTACTTTTATACCGTCTTTTATTCTAATGGGAAAATCTATCAGACACTGCATGTTAATTACTTTCAATCCTGTCATGATGCAGAAATCAACTTGATGTTACTGTGTTTATTGATGCCAGACATTTTTATTGTAATTAAACCTTAATTTGAGCTGCTGCTGTTGAACATGTCTGCTGTGAAACCTAGTTTTCCAGCAAATCCCATTTGATTTTCCTTTCTAATAAGTTTTTGTAATTCGGTTGCCTGCATAATAGTGCTGTCACAGCTGGTATTAATTGGCATTTTTGTACCAAATAGTAGAGACCCACATCAGAATAACATACAAGAGCTGAAATACTTTTACAACACACACTGTTATCATTTGCACTACTTGACAGGGGTGGAACAGAGATAAGGAACCATGATTTAGCTGAGGGTATTCCTAGTAACCATTGTGCAGCCGTAGCTTAGGCTATGCTGCAGTATATCAATTTAAGATGCTTAAATTGTGGATATGAACCTGAAGTTTTCCAAGTGGCAAACAGATGTAGTTGGCATTGGCATTAGTAGAATTTTGAGCTGTTTTTAAAGTTTGAAGATAATAGAATAAATGCACATTTTCCATCCAGAAAAATCTGAAATATATTTATTTGTTTTTATTTAAATGGATCTAAAGAGTTTAAGTTGGGGAGGGGAAGAAAGCACAAAAGTCTGGTGAAGAACATCTTTCTAAACACTATTGTGGAGATAATCATGTGAAAATAGAGGCAGTTCGGGGTAAATTTAAAAAGCATGCTTTAGAGCATCACCTGATCCATACATTTCTAATTAGAGACGTAAGATTTCTGTCCAACAAAGTTAGCTGCATACCCTTGTTGAGCTAAAGAGCTAAGCATATGTGGGATTTTAAGAACATGGTCATGTAGTATCTGTATAGACATTTTTTCATAAGTCCATCAACTCAGATTCAACCCACTGCAGTCTAGAAACAATTTATGCTTCAGAAAATCTACTTTAAAAACCAGAGTCAAAATAATTAACATCAGCTATTAGTTTATTTGAAAAGATTAGATACGTGCATTTGTCTTACAGATCTAAAAGTCTTTAGCTTGGGCATCTGGAGATAATTTCCATGTCAGTATCATTAATTGATTTTTAAAGTAATTGTCCTGGATTGCCTTTTTTTTTTTTCTTTACATAAATTTAAAATTAAAGTAATTATTTGAATAAGCTGTCTGCTGTTCTTACTTACGTGGTTATTTTGTTGACTAATTTCACAAGCTTAGAGCTGCTCAAATGAGTGCTAGTACTTATAATGTCCTTCAGGTTCAGAGTTTCTATACAAATATTTTGAGTTCTGGGAAATACGAATGCTTGTTGCTTGTGCACACATCACTGTTCCTAGTGTCAAATGATAGACATTCTAATCTGAGAACAGTGAAGTTAAAAAGCTTTATATAGACGCCTAATTGAAAATTTAGAATCAAGAAAACTCTAGACATTCAAAAGGGGATTGATACTGTGACATCTGAAGTATCAGGGAAGCAGTCTGAAGCAATCTAGCAATTTCTTGACAGTGTTTTGTACTTATTTTTAGAAGGGATAGCAGAGTTTTCTGATAAACCTGTCCAAAATCAGTCCCATTAGGTAATGAATATTCTGTTCATGTTAACTACTCAAATGATTTTTTGGAAAAAGATGTGGCTCTGGGCTCAGTGTATTAACCCTAGCTGAGCTTAATCCAGAGCCCTTGGCTCTGGTGGCAGTGGCCAGCTGGATGCAGCTTGAGCAGCTCCTCCAGTACCTACCCTTCAGTTTGTATGGGACAGCTAAACCCAAAAATCTAAGTAAAATTTATAGTAGTGATCTCACTAGGATAGTGTGCATTGCTGAAAGGAGGGCTGGGAGAAGCTTTTCTTTTGCGTGCGTTGTAAACACAATTCAGCGGTATAATGTTTCATAAAACTCCAGAGCCATGATCTTTATGAGCAACTTTATAAGACAAGGCATATTTTCATAATTTTTCTCAATTTCTTATTGGGCTTTTTAGAGAATTTAATGCATTTTGTCTCCTTTTGCTTTTAAAAATATTAAAGGCAATTTCTAAAATAATCTTGTCATTTCATGTGCATATTTCATGCATGCACAAACACACAGTTTTTCAGGCTTCTAGTTTTATTTAATCACAAAATGTCCCACCTTTTCCTACTTTAAAAAAAGATTCTGTCTCAAGCAGAAGCTACTTCCTTATTGTATTTCATACTTCACTTTGTTGCGGTGCATTGTATTACTCAGACATTAGACACTGACAGGATAGATTTTTTAAAAGAAGAAAATTGGGGGGGGTTGTTGTGAATTGTTTTTAATTTCTCTTTTCTAACACGTGACATTGAACCTGTGTATCTTCAATTTTTTTAGATAACAGCAATCATAAATATGGAGGTGACAATTGAAGAAGTTTTAGTCTTGCTGGCTGTCATGATGCCTTCCAGTTTATAACAGTTGATGTACTTGTAGATATGATGCAAAAACCTTTTTCAGATAACCTTAATTACATACTCACTGAAAAAAAAAAATCCTCTATTTTCAGTATGTTGTTATCAGAATACCAGAATACTAACAAATTTAAGATTCATTAGCTCAAATAAAATAAAGAAATTATGTTTTTTGAAAACCTTCACGCTACACTTACAAGCTGATAGATTTTTTCAACATATTTCTAATTTTCTATATTCTTCTGTAACCTGTTTCTATGTTCTTCAAGTAGAAAAGTTGTCAGAAACCACAGGTGTTTACAAATGGGTTACTAAGGGTTTGCTAATGCAGAAAAGAAGTAGGAAAGAAGGAAGGAACTGTCTGGCAGTAGAGGCTCACATACTGAATGGAGGTGGACCTGCCTGAAAATACGAAGAGAATTCCAGTGTGCCAGTAGCTGAAAATAAATATTTTTTCCCATCCCTGGCAGTGTACAAAGACGGGCTGGATGGGGCATTGAGCAGCCTGGTCTAGTAGAAGATGTCCCTGCCCATGGAAGAGGGGTTGGAACTGAGAGATCCTTAAAGTGTCTTCAACCCAAACGCTTTGATGATTCTATGAGTCTGCCTTGAATTACGTTTCTGAACAGAGGCCTAGTAAACCTCTACACCAATATATCTGAATGCTGAGCTGTTGTAAGGTCTTGATGCTTGGGGTTTGTCTTTTCCCAGTTGCCAGTGTAGTGGTATTTTGTAACCCACCTTAGGGATGTGTTTTTTCCAGTCCCTGACTGCTGGATAATTAGAAGGTTTAATTGGCTTGGATAAATGTTTAGCCAAAGGAGAGTGATTTATTTATAGATTGCAACTGAAAAGTATTACAAGTGAAAATACATATTTTGTAGCTTTGCAAAGAGCAGTCCAGCCATGAAGATAGTTTAAAATAATCATAGAATGATAGAATGGTTTGGGTCAGAAGAGCCCTTAAGGATCATCTAGCAGGTGATATTCGATAATGGAGTGAACTGGAGGAGATGAAATCAGATGAAACCTGCTTACAAATGCACTGTGAGTTTTTGTCTTCATCCAATAGGCACATCAAGTGGGAAAGCTTGAAGGGACAAGCAAAAGCACATCCATTTCTTTATTTATTTTAAATGAGAGGGAACAATCGCAAAGCAGGAAATGCATTTTTATTATAGATTTGTTTTTGAAAGAAATATTGTTTCCAAAGAAATTGCAAAAATAATTAGCATACATGTTGTTATGAAGAATGGCTACTGCAAAAATCAATTTCAAGGGGCCATTTCAGCTAGTTTCCTACACTAGTTATTTTCTCTTTCGTTTACAATTCTTTTCTTCTTCATCCAAACTGCTCACAGTAGTCTAATGCCAGATCAGCCCTTAAGGCGTCAGAGATATTTGTTTTCCATCCTGAAACCCACAGTCAGGCACATTAGTGGCTCTGTCATACCAAGCTAATTAATAATAACAGACATAATTTTGCATTCCCTGTATAGAGAATGAAATCCAGAAAAATGTCAGCAACTACTTGCACTACCTGATGAGTTTTACTGCTTTTGTCAATTCTTTATTGCTCTTTGTTTTGCTTCCTTATTCCAGCATTATTAGACCAAAAGCTAGAAGAGCTGGAAATAAGCTGAAAGCTTATACTGTTGGTACTGCAGCAAGTTTTGTCATTGATTTAAATGGGAGTAAACTTAAGCCTTCAGTATTATTCATAAGAGTCAAGACTAGAATTTTATTTGGACAGATACAGAACAGGTTTTATGGCGTATCCTGAAAGAAGAAAGCTTGGGGATTTACAGGCATTTTCACATATCTGCGGGCACAGATTTCTCAGGCAGTGCCCGGCAGCAGTATTGCAGTGCTCTAACAATATAAACAGTCAGGCAGTTGACATAAAATCAGTCTCATTATTTGCAGGATCATTAGAAGTAGCAGCATTGAGATTATTTTTTTTAATGCTCAATTTAAATTCTTTTTTTTTTTAATGTAAGCAGTATATGGTGACATATCTGAAAATGCAATTTCACTATTTTAAAATTTATATCCATTAGCTGATACAAGGTTTGAATTACATTGGTGTATAATATTTTCTCCGTTATAGTAAAGATTGCTTAGGTGGAGGAATTACCAACTCTACAATATTTAAAACTCCTTCTGTGTTTATTCAGAGAAGCCAGAAGAGTTGCAATGGTGAAAACATACGTATAATATATGTCTTTTCCTCTCTTTTCATATCATTTAGATATCAGCATGAATCAGTTCCAAGTCCACTGGTTACTGGAGTCCTGTGCACACAATGACAGCAAAGGACTTAGGAAAGTAACAGAGCTGACTTACGTAAGTCTCCATTCAGCCTTCTGCTTGACTCTGAGTAGTTCCTAGGCAGCAAGAGAAAGGATGGTTCTGTAACATAACACAATATGTGTTATACCCTGTTTCATGGATCAGTAAGGATGCTTTCCTTTTTATGTTCCTCTTTGGCAAAAAATAAAAATTATTTATCTGGACTGGTTTTGGGTTGCTTGGATTTCCTAAATCCACACTAGGCTGAAACCTTTTATTTGTTTTTGTTGTTATTCAGAAAATGAGATCTTCTCATTTTCTGAGATATACCTCTACAGCATATAGAACATGGAGCTTTATCTGCAATTAATAATGTAGGACTATAGCACAGTGCAAATACTGAACAGTAATAATAGTAATTAATAAACCAGGTTTTCTTTTAGATGTGCAGGTGAGTTTCACAACCCTGAGGAGAATAATAGATAAGGAAAGAAGGACTGTAGGTGACAAATACTAGATATTAAATCTGGAAGTTGGACAGATATCAGATGGGGAGAAAAGCTCCATGTAAGTACATGTCAGCCCAGATATACATTGCAGTGGCAGTACTTCGTACTCAATTTGTTTGCTATCTTCTGTCATCTGTCTCTGTAACACATTATTTGAACAACAGAGTAATGTGATTGGTGCATCACGATTGATTTAATGTATTATGGAGAATGGACAAAATCACAATTCACCTTTCCTTCTTACCCTGATCTGTACTACCCCATCAATTCAGGGGAGTTAATGGCATGTAAAAGAGTAAATCAAAAGGCATAATTTCTCACACAGGATGCTGTTAGCTTGTAAGATTTACTGCTTCATGGGGTCAGCAAAGCAATATTAGCGGTGGATTTAAAAAATGATTTTGACATAATGTTATGATCATTCACAATATTTCAAGATATGCACATTGGAGATAGGAGAAATTTAACATTTAAGAAGTTTATTTCCACTAGAGGTCAGGAAAGACTGTTTGGACATCTGTCCAAATGCATTGTGGGATTAATGAATTTATTTGCTTTCAGTCATTTTATGGTAGTTCATCCAATCTGCTTCGGGAAACTCTGTGTTTCTTCTGAGAAAGAAACTAACTACAAGCAAACAGACAAAGGCTGATGTACAAATGGTCTAATGCTGGATGTGTGTAGGTCAAGGAGGACAAAGGCCTTACGCTTTCAGTGTTGAGCATTTAGGCCCTGTCACGATGAATAAAAAGTCCTGTCACAATTTTAAGGAGACGTCAAACCTGTTGGACCATTCTCCCGGCAGGTGGAAGGCAGGGACTCAAGTCCAGTCTCAGCCCAATCTGAATGTCCCATCAAAAATGGCCTTCCAAGTGAAGGTTAGACAAATTTGCAATTATAAAAAAGAGGGAGTTATGCAGAAGAACATGGGAAATTAGTGATTCTGAAGGGAATTAAAGATCCAAAAGATAGTAAAAGACTTTTGACCTTAGCCAGTAAGGTTTTATTCAAAATTTTTCCTGGATACAAACCAACCAACCAACCACTTTTTTCCACATATGGTTTGTGCTAAAGCTTTCAGACTTGTAATTTTCAAAAGTACTTCAGACAACAGTAAGAATTTAGCTGGACTCTTACACTTTGTGTAAAGTTTTCTTCTCCACTCATTGTCCTTAAACAGAGACTTGTGCTTTGTATTTAGCTGTGGAGTTTTTCTTCCTGATAAGAATATAGAAGTACTTAATGTACTGAAGTGGAAAAATATGCATCCATAATGCCATGCTGAACTTTAAATGTGCTTTTAAAAAGTTAAACATAGAAGAAGCCTGTCATTTACAGCAGCTTGACTCAGCTTTCTTACATTTATTTAATTTGATTAGCATTTATATCCTCACATTGCTACCCCCACTGCCATCATTCAGGGAGACTGTTCTAAATATTAGAAGTCAGTTGCTTTGATGCAGCATGTTGAAGGAACTGTGTAGAATTGAAGGGCATATTCAAATACCATGCTAAGATATTTTACTACTGAAAATAATCATAACATTGACAACACTTGCTTTCTTCTCCGAGTTAAAACCACATTGGCATGTCTTAAGCATCCAGGAAAATTTTCTTTTGGAGAAAACGTTCATCTTTTGCCAAAGGTGTTTTTCAATTTGTTCTTATTTTTCTTTCTTTTTTTCCTTGGGCTCTATTTGTAGCACGTGATCTTCTTGTTTTTCTTATTGTAGGAAAACTACATTATTCTGAAGGACCTGTCATTTTCATGCAAATACAAAGTAACTGTTCTGCCTGCAAAATCTAAAGGTCGTTTTAAGGCTGAGAGTACTTTCTTTGTTACCCCACCTTGCTCTGCATTTAAAGAAAAAAAACACAAGCACATTAATTGTCCTGCTGAAGGAGGTAAGGCATGATCTGGAGAACTACCAAATAGTTCCAAATGCATTTATAATCACCAAAAGAGAGTCTTTAAAAGCAGTTCTAGAGTAGGAAATGAAAGATTCAAAACAAATAAAAATATGACTAAAGCTTATGTGAAAATCAACAGAAATACAGAGCAGTATCGATTTTGGCTAGTATATTATTACTATTTTTTCAATTAAGTGTAATTTTAGTGGATATGTGGATGTATACAATAACATTTGTGGATATAAACAATGTGGATATATACAATAATATTTGTTATGACATAGTTGGGGTTTTTTTTGTAAGGAAGAACAGTTTCCCAATTGTATTTACTATAATGACGGATGATAACTGTAAGCATGATTGTGGTGGCGTGGCCCATCTTTCCAATGTTTTGCTGCAGATGCAAGCTGCTTTTTCAGTTTGATTTTGTTTAGGTTAATTCTGCTCTCAAATAAGAAATACAGGCCTTCGTATCTTTTACAGCATTGTCACAATGTGTAGCTAGAGGGTTATGGAAGTTGCAGAATTATGGAGATACTGGTTTGAGAGGACCTCTGGGGTCAGCTAGTCCTGGTTCAGGTCAGCCATGGCTTTGCACTGCCAAGTGTGGACACCTCTCTTGTTGGAGGGTAGCCCTCTCATGCTGAGTCCCTCCTGTTCCCAAGGGTACCCCCATGCTCCATAAGTCACCCAGAACCCTGCTGGCCATCACCGCCCTTTCCTTAATGCCTGTCTGACAGTCTCCAGCATTACAGCCTTCCTGGGCAATTGCAACTCAGGTATAGCTTTCCCCTAATCAGAGTGCTCCTATTAACTTGTACTACAGTTTTAGAGCATGAATTTTACTTTTTGGCTGAATTACGCAGTTCTGTGCTACCCTGTGCATTTTCTTGTGGCCCCAAAACTCCAAGTCAGAGCTCAGGTTTTCTGAAATATGAGGAGCAGGAGAATGGCTCCCTGTGAATGAGGCACTTAGGTCTTTACATGCCATAGCTTTCCGTCCTGTGTCTGCAGCTGAGAGCATTTTATCTGAAGTTAGAGTTTGGCCCAAAATGTCGGTGGAATATATCAAAGGTAGGCTTTGGTTAACACTGAAAATGTGGTGGTAGAAAGCTGACTAGATCCTGTGTAACACCAGAAGCAGAGCTCTTCCTGACCTTGATTTGTGAAATTAAATTAATATTATTGAAGATTATCTCCAGAAGTTCAGCTTGTGTTTTTTTGCTTTCGAAATTTACAGTGCCAGTTCTACCCAAAGTGTTGGCCAAACCCGAGAATCTGTCTGCGTCTTTCATTGTTCAGGAAGGTAACATCACTGGTCATTTTTCCTGGAAGATATCTAAGGCAGACCTGCACCAGCCCATGACAGGGTTTCAAGTCACTTGGGCAGAAGTGACCACAGAGAGCCGGCAGAACAGTTTACCCAACAGCATCATCTCGCAGTCACAGATACTGCCAGCAGTAAGTTGTTTGTTACTTTCTTTTGCCAGTGGCTCCCTAAGTTTGTGTGTCTGTGGCTCATTTGTAGTGTTTAGTGGCGATGCAGATGTCAAACTCTCTGGCTCTGCAGGTAAGTTGGAGCAGGAAGTGCTTAATTTTTTCCTCCTTGATGAAGATACAAAGCATAGCTACTATTCTTGATGATGCATCAAACATTTTAATGTGCACAATTTTCAAATAAGCAACCTTTGTCTGAGAAGTGCCTGAAGGGAGGACAAGATCATCTGTGTAGCAAAAGATAGTTATTTTCTTTTGATGGTCAGGCTGTTCAACTTAACCAATATTCTAGTTTTATTAATTATTTGGTGTCCAAGTTGAGGAATTTAAGAGAATTTTCTCTTCCTTTCAGTCACTTATTGCTCTGAAAAAAAATAAATCACTTTTCACTCTATAAATATGCACCATAGTCGGATGGACAAATAATTTTAAGGAGAACTAGATTTCACTGTTTATTGACTGTGCGAAAATTACCAATTTTAATTCTTCCCCTTATTTTCTCTAAGATGGCCTTTGCTATTTCAATTCCTCTTCTGGCAGAGGCAGGTGAAGAGACCTTCATTCAAACTCTGCTGCCAGCGTCAACAGACCATGAGATACTGATTTTCACTCTGGTTGCCATCTTCTTTTTCAGGAGCAGCATATATTTTATTTAGAATTTCTATTCTTCTTTGTAAGCTTTTGGTCCAGTTAGATCTGAAATACATATAAAGTTTTATTTAAAACACTCCTTTTCATTGTGTTATGCTTTAGTTTTTTTATCTGTGTGTTCACTACTGTAGATTCCTGGAGATTCCTTTAATTATCTATCACTATATGTATCTGTCTATTTATGGCACCTGGTTAACTTCCAGAAGGCTCTGAATTGAGTTGAATCAGTATCTTCTGTCTCTCGGAAGCCACCAAAATGTAGGGTATTTTATGCTGAGGACCATTGACTCTGACTAAAAATGTAGTATTTACACAACCAGGGCTGAAATGCACAGGGCCCGACTGCTGGAGGAGTACCTGAATGAGCAAAGTGAGCGTACAAGTGCAGTGTGTGCACTCCTCTCTCTCCCCCCATGCAGTATTTTATATGAGGTGGAGCAGCTTCAGCCAGGTCTGTTAAAGGCAGTCCCACCTCAGAATATGTGATAATTTGCCAGGAAAACAACACATTTCCCCCCACTTTTTCTCTCTTTCCTTTCCCCTTTACTGTCTGCTCTGGCAGTAGCAGCAAATTATCCCACAGGAAAAACCAAAGTTATTCCCACAACTCGCTTTGGCTTCCCCACACGGGGTGGGTACAGTGCCAAGCAGAATAACTTGTCCTGCAGATTCCTGGCCAGACCAGCCTGGCTGGTGGCAGGAACACCTTGTGCCCACACTGTCCGGCATCACTGCTCCAACTGTCCCCTTCCTGGGCCTTTTCAGCCTGGAATAAGATGAGTGATTTGTTACAGCTTAATGCAGATGATGCTTTGATTTATAGTTTTGATTTTGATTTAGATTAATGACTTGCGATTCCTTAATATCTGTCCATCTTTAGCCAGAGGTATTGCCATCTGGAATTTTCTATAAAATTACTTTGAAAGTTATTTTGCACATGTCTAAGTGACCACAAAAGGTATAGAGCAGTGAAAAGTGAATCCATCATGCCATAAATGACCTTAAGAGCAGAAGACAAATTCTTACGGTGCAACTGGGACAAATTTGAAATTAGTGTGGTCACCCTTTTTTTTCACTAGCTGCAGAAGTGGCCCCAGGCCAGCCACTACTTAAATTACCAATTACTAGAATTCACATGCAAATCCAAAATAAAAGCAAGTTTATGTAATGAACATTTGTTAAAAAGAATGGTTAGGAAGTTACATTTTTATTCATTTTTTAGTGATGAGTACAGCCCTAAAGTGATGAGCACACTTTCCATAACACTCTGTAACAACTTGGACCTTGTACACATTAAACCATAGTATTATGGCTAAAAATGTGTCTGTTCAAAGGAAATGGCAAGCAAAAAATTCAAAACAAACTCACTCAACAAAGTGATGCATACGTTAAATCCTTTTAATGGAATTCTATGAAAATAATTTGTGGGCGCTGACGGTGATAAAACCTGTTTAAAGCACTGATGTGTGTGCATAGAGCAACTGTGTTTTATTTTTCGGTGGTCTGAGAATTAAAGTGATTTATTGTAGGTGCTAAAAAGCTAGAAGCAGAGAAATTCTTCAGCCTTTTCTCAATATTCTGTGAGAAGACTGTCTTTCCTATGTAGACTATTTTAAACAAGGTCACAGTTTCACAAACTTCTTGCACCCGCAAGCTGTTTTGCAAGATTGTTATGGCTTCGACTTTGAAAATATTATGGAATAGGTATCTTAGAACTTGGCCAATCCTCTCAAGGGGTGAATGGCCGAGGAACCAATTACCTATTGCCACTACACACACTTTTTGCGATCTATCCTATATAGTAGTCAGAAAATTATTAAAGAAAAGCTTCAGCTTCCACTGTTCATGAGCCTGGAGTCTGTGTCGTTTTCTTTATACACCTCGGATGTAACAGTGACAATTTATTTGTTTTTAGGATCATTATGTACTCACCGTGCCCAACCTGAGGCCATCGATGCTGTACCGCTTGGAAGTTCAGGTGCTGACGACTGGTGGGGAAGGGCCAGCTACGATTAAATCCTTCCGAACGCCTGACCTTCCTCCATTTGCACCCCACAGTAAGCACTACACTGCTCTGACATGCGGTGGTGACGTGTTACAAAATTTCAATCCTCCACATGTAAAGAGTTTTTTCAAACGTTAGAATTTTTACTGATTCCGGTAGCATTCCATAAACTTAAGATGTGTGAAAATACTGGCTTTTTGTCCCCCATAACTTTCCATCAGCAACAATGGAAGCAAATCCAGTCTTTCTCTCACTCAGTTTCTGTGGTCTAACATTTGCTGTTCGTTGCAGCCACAGCTCTTTGGCTTATGCCTATAGCACTTGGGATTCAAAGCTGGTTTGTCCTCCAGGTGCTGCCTGGAGGATTACACAGCTTTCAAGATTAGATTTTTCTGGGTTCACTCAGTCCAGCATGGCTAGAGCTTGATCACATTTCTAAAGCAGTGGAAACCTCTTAATGGCCATTTCCAGCACTTCATGTGTTTCTGAAAAATACAGCTCAGTGTTGCAAAGCCAAGTATAAAATACAATTAATTAGTTCAAAATTCATCTGCTTGAATCTTTTTGTCCTTTCATAGGCCCACTAAAGTTGCTTGGACCGAACATGCACATAGTTGTCAGCACAGGCACAGCACTTACAAGCTGTAGGATTGAAAGCTGAAGGTCTCACAAAGCCTTTTCAGTACGGATAAATGTTGGCATTACATATCCAGGATTTGATATGTGCATAATTTCCTGTTCTTTTGTTTAGGACCTCATCTGAAGCAACATCATCCACATCACTACAAGCCACCCCCAGAGAAATACTAGACTGTGTCAGAAGATTATAGAAATAACTAAGGGAAAAAAACTGAGCTCCCAAATGAGGGCTGGGTAACGGCACATCTGTTGGAGCAGTAAACCCAGTTTTCCAGTGGAAGTTACCGTCCTGTACGATCTGTATCTACTTCTCTGTAGTTTAGCCACGAAGAATTCTATTTGCGTCATGACCAGGATGAACCATACAGCACGTATCATTTCAGTACCAGTACTATTCAACAAACTGAAGATCACATCCAACCCAACGCCTATGAGAAAATTAGAAGTGTGTTCATTATAAAGTTTTCATATTCTGTGTTTAAAGTAGGTTGAAACGGTCCAGTGTATACAGCTTTTTCTCTTACTGAATTCAATGTTACTATTTGCAAGGTCCTGGGATGTATCCTTACTTTTGAAAGAGGCCATGTTCTCATTAGTGGATTTAAATTGTCTATTTTACTTAAAGCCGGCCTGTTACCAATTTAAGCCCTAGTGTATTTTGCTATTAAAGAATATCTCCATATGTCTGAAATAAGGACATAAGTAAAATAAATACCAGTAGCAGAAACCCTAAAATACCGAGTTTTTAATAATTGCAATGTCACCATGGAGGAGGATGATGATACATATGTATTACCCATCTGGTCTAAAGTGGTAATGTTCTGTCATGTAGATCTTCTATTAATATAGTTAATAGTTAAAGGATATACAGAGTAGAAATACCATTGTAGAGAAACAAATGGCAGTTAATAGAGCTGTTTAAAATTGGTGGCAATGAATGCAATTAATTGATAGGTCCTGGAGGAATATCTTTTTAAATCTTACAATTTTTTTTACATATAATATTTCAAGGTATAATATTATCTTGAATAGAAACACGAATTTTCTAGTTAAAAATCTGAATAGTTAACATTAAAGTTTTAAAAACTGAAATTCTGAGGCACATTTATTTTTCAAGTAGCTATAGAGCTACTTTTTGGCTTTGAATTTCGATGCACATATTTCTTTTCCCTGTGGATCTTTAGAACAGAAGGATGGATGTATTGGCTCTATTTTGCTGTTCTGCTTACAGAAAGAATTATGTGACAATATTCTGGCATCTGGAAAACATTGGCTTATAGTTTATTTGAATTCATTTTTCAAATTTAGACAGAAGGGTGCCCTTTTTAACCATAAGGGAATTCATATTGCCTTCATAGTGCAATATAAACTGTCTAGAATAATTTGTCACACAGAGACACATGTCTCAATAGTAAACAGAAACTGCTTGGATTTATTATTGAGAGGGTGGAAAGTATCTGCCAATAAGCATCCATACAAATACCCATAATCAGCTCTTAATGTTCAAGATGTTCAAAGTGCTCCTGAATTCTTTGGCACTGTTTCCATTGCTCCTTGAATCATCACATCAGGCTAATGTACCTCAAAACTTGAGTCCAACTTGACAAAGTGGCCACTTTTTCTACCAGCAGATGCTGCAGACTCACCTGTGTTTCATATTTTTCTGAGATATTCAGTAAGTGGAGCTCAGACATGAGTGGTAAATGTATTTCCCTTGTTTTCATGACAAACTGTTTTGTGAAAAAGCAAATATGAAGAAATACATATCTGAAACCAAGGATCAGAGCTATGTTTATCATAGTAGAATGTTCATGAAATATTCAGTTTGTCTGTACTGAAGTTTACAGCATTAATACCACAGGGGGAGGAGGAAACTAAATTAATTTCTGATCACTTGCTCATTACAATTTTTCTACATTTTTACCTTCAGTTTTAAAGGGCTTTCTTCCATTCTTTTTCTATTTTGCTTGTTGTCTTTTTTGATATTCACTTACTGACCAAGAATTTTCCCAGACATTTTCTATTGCTACATGGTTTGGGCCTTTAAAAATAGCTTAAAACATATTAAAGGCTATGGTGCTTTTAATTCCTTCCTCTATTTTCCAAAATATGTTAGCAAGTTAGCAAATGAACTCTTCTTCAAAAAATCTGTAGTATAAAGGTTTATTTTCAGAAGGCCAAAGTCTGAGATATTTCTGTCAGGATGGAAATGTTTCATGTGTATGTTTTTACAAAGAAAACAAAATTTGCATTGGAGTGGTGTGCAGCACTGCTTTCATATTTGGATTGCACAGGGCGTAGATGAGTCTAGAAGTGATTTTTGTGGTGTTTGCTGGATCAGCAGGATCAGGGAAAGGGATTACCTCAGGCTTCTCTGAAGAATTGTGTCCAAACCTTTCAATCACAGTCTGTTCTAGTTGTGCTGGATCAAATCTACAGTGACTTGATTAATGGTAATGAAATTACATTTCATTCATAGTGACACTGTAAAGCATGGAACACAGATGTTGGTCTTTGTTACAGCGATGCCAATTCAGTGGAGATAAGCAGGAAGTTACGAGCCCTGAGTCATCATACCCTCATCCTTCGGAGATGAATCAAAATGGTTATTGTTTGCTGATCCCATTCTCTCTGAAGCATTTGTCTGTTCCAAGTAACAAGGTACTGTGGAAAAACATTGAGAGGTTTTCCCTTCTGAAGTAGATTGATCTAAACCAAAAGTTGATAAAGTAGAAATATATTGATCAAGTGTATTATATAGAACCCACTAAGATGTAAATTATTTTTTTTCCTTCTACAAATTATCAACTCGCCTTTCAAGTCACCCTCCAAATCAGAAGTGAAAAATACAAAGTCAACAAAGCTCATGCATGGATGTTAAATTTCCAGCTGTGAGTGATTTCCTGATTTTTTTCTTTAATTTAGCAGTACCTACTTGAAGTTTTTAGTGCCTAATTTTAAAGCTTTGTTTGCTGAATCATACAGGGTATTGTCCTAATTTACTAAACTAAGCCACATTAAACATTTAATTCAGCAGTAGAATTGCAATTTGCTACTTAATTCACTAGTTAAAGATTTATTTTCTCTAATGATGTTGTGTAATTCAGAGTTAATATTGGGATGATATTAGAGATATTGGGATGTTTTAAGATATTCTGCACCTTTACACTAATGTATTATTTACTGTGTACGATTCTGATGGATTTGTTGGTTGAATTCAGGATGCATTTTGTTTATCTTTATTTCTTAAAGGAGAATTATAAGATTATGCTATTTTTGCTAACTGCTTTGTGAAGTGGATTTTTTTGTTCATTGGTGATTTTTGTTTAAGAAGAAAATAGTTTGTTCTTGTTACATCTTTTTTTTGAGTGTTTTTGAGTTGTTTATAGAGCAGAAGAAAATAAGACAGAACTTGTGCTGTATCATCCATGTATACCAACTTGAATATTCATTAAGAATATAGCACACAGACAATAAATAAGAAGTCTGATTTTTTAAACACTGATCATCTTCAACTTAGTGGCTTCAGAAAGAGCTGAGGACATGGTGTAGCAATGCTGACATTGACATTGTTACTGGCGTGGTCACACACAGAGCCATTGCTAATGTGAATGGGAGTTTTACCATTGGTATTAGCAGAACTGTATAGAAACCTTAATACTGAGTCAATTTATTTCACAATACTTTCATCTCCATGCTCCCAGCTGGAGTCAGGGAGAGTTTCTAATAAGCAGGTCCTGATTCAGGAAGGTTGGCACAAAGGAAGTCAGTGGGATGGAAGTAAACCTGTGCAGTTAAGAATGAGCTTTTAGTGATGCTTCAAACCAAGCATGGATGTCAAAGTTTGTTTGAATACTGTCTTAAATCAGGGCCTTGTAAAACAAAGTGGGGGAACCAGACAGTTCTAAATTCTGTGTACAACACCATAAAAATTTTTATTTTTGTTTGTGTATATGTAAATGTCATAGTGATATTGACTTATTTATTAATTCATTTTCTTATACTATGTGCCAAGTATGTTCCTACCCTTTTGATCAGTACCTGTGAACATCAATTACTAAAACAATGTTAAGCAAACTTGTGCATTTTAACCAGGAATATGATACTAATAAGCTGTTGCATGTAGTTTTCAATGATTAAGAAAACCCTTTATTTAAAAAAATGTAAATGGATACCTGCAGATGTTGATGATTATATATGGGTTTGCATGCCAAAACTCATTGTTCAGTTGTGGGCATGAAATGTAACGACTGTATTACCTCTACTGATATATTAGTAAGGTACAATTCACAAAGTAATTAACAGAGCTCTATATGTAAAATTTTTCCTTTTTACTTAATTATATTGTAGTAGAGGTAACAGAAGTGCTTCTCTGTTACCGAAATTGGCTGTAGAAATTATGTTCCTATAACAGTCATTTAAAGTCAATATTTATTTATGTATGTAATACAAAAGGATTGGTCTTACGTGTTTGTCCTGTTATTTAGAGAAAAAAAATACACTTCTTGTAAAAACATTTTGTAAAAAAAATTAAATGTAAATAGAGTCTGATTTCTTTTACTCGCTATTTTCATGTTTAGAATTTGTACATACTGTTTATGTAATAAACTATCCTACATCGAAATATTGCTACATTATCTCCTCCATACAGAATTTAGAATTTTGTTTTTCTTGAGTTGAAGAGATAGAGCCATCTAAGAAAAATCAGTATCACGCCAAGTACCTTTGCTTCATCTAAATTTCATTGTGTATGAAGTCATGCCATTTTAACCTCTCTTTACTACAGCATTTTGGTTTTTTTAAATAGTCATCAAAATAATCTGAAAATAAATTTAAATATCATTTGAGTCATTTACATTGTAAACCAATACTGGAAGTAAAAAGTCAGGCATAAGACCTTGCCCTTTCTCTATTCTAACTGGATAGTTCACAGTGAAGATTTGTCCATCCTTTTGTTATGGTAACTTAAATTAATTAAGTTGCTGGATCTTTGCCAGTGGCCTGATCCTGCAAGCCAAGATTTTCATGACTGAAACTCATTGTGAATCTATGTATGCACCAGATTTGGAGTTTTTTCTGGTTTCAAGTGCAGTATTTCATGGTTTAAATTCTGTATTTTTAACAAATATAAAAATCTGTCTTAGTACAAATATTTAACTGTTTCAATTTGTCATAGATGCACTATTATTCTCAGGTGCAATATCCTTAGTTTGGAGATGCACCTTTGGGTAACTCTTGACTTACCTAATAAACATTCATTTTTTGTTAACGTGATAAAAACTCCAAAATTTCCTGGTATTCCTATCTCATTAGAATAACTGCTTATGTTTCTGGTTTTGCTTTTCTTTTTACATAAATGAATAATATTTAGAAACACCGCTATTGTTAAATTTCTCTCCATGTTGGACTATTTCTATAACATTTGCCGTTGTGGTTCAGTAAGCCCAGATAAGAATGATATCACCTGAATAGGTGAATGGGTAAGTTGTCAGAATAAATGGTTGAAGTGTTCTATACACTGTAATTCAGAATAGCCATTCATTTTTACTTTCTATATCTTCAAAGAAATGTTTTATTCAACATTGGATTAAGGGACACAGTGACTGGATTAAATAAAGCGTATGAAATAAAGCTAATTTGCTATATATTGAACAGTATTCATCATTTTGGGGTCGGGTTTTGCAGCTTGTGCTTCTGTACAACCTGGCTTTTGTGCACCTAAAATCAGAACACACTCAAAAGATTCCATTTCATAAAAAAATTAATGCAATGAAAGCTTGCTCCAGTACAAAACCAACCAACCAAACGAACCCACCCTCTATATTTCTGTTTTCTGATTACAGGTGTTGTATTGTCATTGTCTGACTCCACCTTGAGGAAGGCCTTGGGCCAAAACAGTGTCTGTCAGCCCCTCAGTGGCACCAGGGAGGGTAAAGCAAGCACCAGGGAGAACAGTGAGAATGTAAGCTTTGAAACAGAGCCAATGTGCAGGGAGCGAATTGCTGTGTCCCCTTTGCGTTGTTCCTAATATCCTTGCCTCTGCTCAAGGTGCTGGCAGGAGCACAGATGAATATTTAATACACGCCTTGCTATGAGCATTTACTGAGAGTGCTGTGTGGCACAGAAACTAAAGAATTTATGAATGCTGTCTGTACCCAGTTCCTTATCTGTGCTGGTGATTTATTCATGTCACTTAATAATAAGCTGCATTCAGCAGGTCTGTTTCTTCTCAATGGAAGATCAACTTTGGAAACGGTGGATTGTATTTCTCAGGAGAGTTAGGCAAATATGATGCACACAAATATTCCTTTATATTTGTGTGCATATATATTTGTACAGCAAATAGAGCTTGCTTGTCTTTTGCACAAGGTGTTCAGTATCATTATGTGTGCAATAGGTTCAAAATTTTCAATGTTTAAAAGTAACTCTGGGTTTGCCAATTAGTAATTAGTCATCAACATTTTTATCATATTTTTATATTTTATTTAGAAAATGTTGCCTGATTTAAATGGTTCATACTGCACAGCTGTTAGTAGATGCAGAGCGATAAGCTGGAATTTCCATGCTGTCATTTCATGTAAGTGAAAGATAGAGGAAGCACTGGGGACAGAAGTGCATAGGTTGCACGAAAAGAATCTGCTCATCTGATGTATTCATTTCTTTGCCAACATCCAATTTCTAGTATTAATTCCAGTATTTTTAGTTATCTGCAAACGTTCAAACTGATATTTTAAATTTATTTTCTGAGATGTGCTGCAATACTTGCTTGAAATATAAATATTTCAGATTTTCAGTGAACATTCCTGCAAGCCAAGATCTGTTAGACTGTAACCGTAAAACAGGAATTTACCAGAAAAAATAATCTGGTGAGTGCTAATTGTTCTCTCAGAGCAGTTAGGGACAACTATTATTTTTGCTTGGTGTTTATTGAATCATGCTGTAGACAAAGAAGATCCATACTCGTGCTTTGAGGGAAATACCTCTTGTGAAGGATAGCATTTAATTGGTGAAAGTGCTTCATGAATGGCTGAGTCACCAGAGGTTTACAGTAGATTTACTATAGTGAATAAAACCTGTATTTCTTCATTTGCCTGAAGATTGTGTTAATTTCTCTTGTCTTTTAACCTGAACTTGAAGGAGATTTTAGTTTTGCATTATAGTGGATCTCTGTGCATTACTTTTGTTGTGAAGGACTTGTCTCAGCTACTATTCTTAGTCGTACATGACGCACTGAAAGCATGTTTCTCTTCACTGCTTATTGCTCTGAAGAGTTAGGTTTATGATACCTTTCCAATAGAAAAGAAATCCATTAAGATAATATATATGAATTTATTTAGAGCAGATTTCAGTAAAAGGTTCCTTGTCAGCAAAGTAATAATTGTTTTTTGATATAAAGAATATTTGCAGCTGTATCTCATTTTAATTATTATGTACGCAATATAGTTTTGGAGAATAGAAAACCTGGCCATGCTGGCCTCAAGAAATTGTGGTGAGCACACAAAATTAAATATTAAATTGGTAGACATCACTCATATTTGCATTGATAAATGCCATTATGACAATAATTTATGTTCAGGTTAACTAAATATGTCACACTGAGTAAAACTGATCCCAATTAATCTGTAAAACTTCGATAAAATCCTAAGGTGATCCCATATTTATTTTGTAGGTGATTTTGTAACATTTGTTAGTAACTTTGTAAAATATGTGTAACCAGTAACAATTTTCATTTCAAAATTTTATATATAGTTGTCAGGAAACTATAAGTCAAACAATATAATCAGTGTTTTCATTAGCTCCAGACGTTATCTAGGAGACTTGTTCTCTTAGCTAACCTCAAAATCTCTAGAACATCTCTGTCACAGATGATGAGTTGCTCAAGAGCCTTGTCCTTTCATGTTTTAGAGATAATGAAGAATGGGGGTTCCGCATCCTCTCTTATTAATTACATGTGAAACAACAGTAAGGCAACAGTGACATCTTAATTATCACTTAAATATATAAGGAAATTATATGGGGAAAAAAACCACATGGCATGAACAACTTCAGTTGTGTTATGGGCCTGTCAAATTACAAAGAAACTGAAAAATATTCTTTTGAAGCAAAAGCTTGTATGTTCTCTTATTCTCTGTAGGTTTGTGATTAAACCCTTTGTACAGTGCCCCTGGAAAGGCGAAGCTAGCAGAAAATGAAACCTGCAGCTTCTCAATATATTTTTATTTTGTCAGACGTTAGTTCTCAATTCTTGAGAAATGAGAACTTGATCAGCCATACTTCTAGAGAATTTGTACTGGTTGCTTAACTTGCAAAACTGAATGAATTAGGTATTTGACGAATGAATTGTTCAGTATTAAACTGACAATGGCAATGGCCCGTTTGTGTTGCCTCTTTTATATGCCTTACGTTGTTGGTTTGAGGAACTGCAGCTACCAAAATTGTTTGTACTCCTTGGTCAGGTACTTGCTCATTACTCTTAGCAGGGTGTGAGTTTCTGAGGAGACCACCAAGGGCTCTGGACAGCTCAGCTGAGGTGAGTGGGTCGAGTCGCTGTGGCTGTGGCAGAGTGTGCTGGCTCTGCTTGTGCCACAGGTGTCCCCCAAGCCTGGGAACGTCAGGGAGACGGGGTGCCTGTCCGAGAAGAGAAAGAAAGAAGTGCCTTCAGTGAAAATGCTGTTGTAAGGCCACTTGTCCTGCTGCAGAGCTGTAGGGTGAGAAGGGAAGAAAGACTCAGCACAGAGGTGCCCACTAACCCAAGCTGGGAGAGGTGTAATGACTGCACGAGCACAGCCTTGACAAAAGGAGCAAACAGGTTGTAGAGGCCATGCTGGTCACAGAGACATACCCCTGCTGTTGAAGCAGAATGTGTCCACAGCATGGGCAGAGAGAGTACACTGGCTTTCTGAGGAGACTCAGTGAGAGGGAGGGTGGACATGATGCAAAGAAGACTGGCACAAATCCCGTCACACTGGAATCCGTGCAGACCTTCTGCCATTGAACTTTGGTTTGCAGAAGTTTCATTGAAATGCCTCTGTTTACCATGAGCCCAGACATCCGCAGATGCACAGCTGCAACTCTGGGACCTCAGTGCAGAGTATCACTGGGGTACTAACTAGGACTCAAATAAAAGGAAGACAGGTGGGAATTTTGGTCTCTGTGCACATCTCTTTGCTGTGCATCTGGGCTGCTCGAGGTATAGTCAGGCTGCCCACAAATACAGTAATTGTGCCACTGGCATGGGACAGCACTCTGTAAAGAACAACAAAAAAAGCTGCTTCTGGTATCTGTCAAGCTGCTATCATTATCCTAGTAAACTCTCCCATGGCATACTTAGGGAATAAGTATATACTCCCATGGAATACTTAGCTCTCCCTTAAATGAACAGATCCATAGCTTGAGAAAAGGTAATTTCTTAAGTCACTGTGGGAAAAAACCTATACTAAAAGTTACTTAAAGGGGAACAAGAAATATTTTAATGAGGTAAAGAGTGGAAAAAAAAAAATACATGATTGAAAGAACCTTATTTTCCTTTTATATATTACCTAGACATCAAAAAATTACAGAAATAGATAAAGAATGAAGTGACAAAATCAGTCAGAAACTTGGAGAGAACATTTCTGCAAATTCCATAGTATCAATCTGTGAAATATGTGTATAAGGTATCATGGGAATCAAAAAAAACACCTGTACAAGGTTTGGAAGCCTTTAGCTGCAGCATTTCAGTGAGTCTAGACATTTTGGAATACTGCAGTTGTTTATTAACAATGTATTACTGTTAAGAAATGTATATATAGCTTAGCTAAGTGATGACTAACATCAGCTCTGAAAGGCCCACTACACTGCCAGTTCAGTAAGGACTGCTGCTTTGGTGTTTCCATGTTCTTTAGCCAGATGAGCAGAAAGAATGGCAAAAATGCTTAAGCAAAAGCATGAAATAAGGTCTCTTGTTTCATGATTTTAGTCAATTATTGCCAGATTTAGGCCAAGCTTCTTCCAATTGCTTTTAATCACCTTCTCAAAGACTGTGATTTAGTTAGGGGTTTCAGTGTTTGGAATCCTATTAGTGCTGAGTTGGTTGAAGGCACATGCCTTCCCTGTGTCACTGAGGTAGACTTTGCACTAAACAAGGCAAATCATATGTCCCCAGGGCTACTGAGCACTCTCCGAAACCACTCCATCTGGTTCCAGGGATCATTTCTTGTAAAGTCTCTTTACAAATCACAGTCACCTCTGCCCTTAAGTCCATTTTAAATTTAATAGCAGCACTGCCAGATTTGAAACCAACAAATCAAACCTGCTTATCATTATTGACTTTGAAAACAGAGCCTCGGTTCTGCGAAGCATTTACCTTTTTTTTGGTAATTTTTCTCTTTCTTTTTGAGAGACAAACTTTCTGACTTTTCCTTTACACATCCTGGATGTTGACAACTTCTGTCGTCTGAGACTCTCTCCTCACTGCTGTGTTCTGCCTTGCCCCCAAGAGCCATAATTCTGCCATGGGAGGTCCACTCTTCTAAAAAGCATTTTTATGGGTTCCTTGTTTCTTTAGGGAGATTTCTTATTTTTTTGACTGCTGTTCCCCTATTTTTTCATTGTATATCTTGAATTTTGCCTGAGTTGGACAGTGATGCTTCTCTATTACTCCTTTATGACAAAATACAATTAGTAGCTACAAGATGTTTTTTAAAATTCCAATTATGAAAAAAGCTGTTGTGTATACCTCATTCTGAACATTTTCAATTTCTTTATACATCAACAAATTTTTTGTGCTAGAATTAAGGAAGGAAACATCTTCACAACAGCTAATCAGTATGTCACAAAAAGATTGATTTGCTATTACACTAGGTTTCCCTTAAAATGTTTCTGAAGGATGATGTTGTCTACGGCACTGCACTCCATGTGTATAGGTTCATTTCACTGTAAACTTGGACTTTTTACAAGAGTCTATTTCAGGAAGTATTTCAGGAATTCAACCAGAGATTTTGCTAAAGCAAAAGATTATAACTGAAGACATTTATCTTCTCTTCAACCTCTTACCTCTAAGGATAGATGAGTTTGCATCCTTTTATTCTACAGTACTTTAATTGTCATTGGTAAAGTAATCACTGGTATTACCAAACTCATATATGCTTTAAAAAGTCCTAGACTTTTCTAAAGAGGAAAAATATGTGGTTTCATTTTGTTTGGGATTTTTTTATTTATTTAATTTACCTTCTGGTTACTTGACAATCAGTATTTATATTTTTGAGCTTTTTTTCCCTATAAATAGAAAAGTTATAATTTTACAAGAGTGATAGGAATGGAGGGAGAGAGATTGGAAGAGAAGAATGTGAAATTCTCATGAAGTTAAGAATTTAAAGGATTAGGTTGTATGAGGAACACCAACTAACAACACTTTTGTGATGAGATTATAAGATTTGTCAATGGCAGTGGTGATGAGCCTGACAATGGGACCCATCTGTTGACATGACTTGACATTGTGGGAGGCACGTTCACTTGCCTCCCACAACCCTTGCTGATACTGAAATACTGCCAAGACTCCTCCAACGCTCTGGACACTCCTCCATGCTTATGTTCCATGTGGGTGTTAATAACACTACTGGGAATGGGTTTACATAGATTAAAAGCTACTGTAAGAATCTGGCATGGGGAGGTGAAGGGGTCAGGAGCTCAGGTGGCTTTTTTGTTAATTCTGCTGATCAAAGGTCAAGTCGTAGGGACAGATGTGACATGGAGATAAATATGTCCGTGAACAGATGGTGCTGCCAGCAGAATGTCAGCTGCCTTGACCATGGAATAATGTTCCGTAAACCCTATGGCACAAAGAAGAACTGCACCTCTCTCACACCAGTTTACTGATTTATTGAGACAGGTTCACAAAACCCACCAGATTGGTATGAACTGTTCTTCCCTTAAAAACAGTCTAAATACTGGCACAAAAAGAAGTATTTGCCGTAAGGTCAGAGAAGGGACAAAAAGGAGAATGGTGGGTTGGTTAACAAATATATTCGATAATGTAGGGATTAACAAGTAGGAAGCAAAGGCTTTATTACCTGGGCAACATTTTGCTGTAAATGATATTTGGTTGATTAAAAACTTGGATGATTGACATGTGTCACAGCATTAATAATTGAAGGGTATAGTTTGCTCAGAAAAGGCCAGCAGAAGACTAATGCAGAAGCAGGATGATGAATATCTAAAGGACTCAAATTTAAGTATTTGGAAAGCATTTTGTTTTAGTGAAGAAAATAAAGCACTAGGGAACCTAGCCTGAAGAGATTCTATGTGGTGTCCAGGGCTTAAGAGGCACTGAGATAAACTTCAGTCCTAAACATTCTTCATTTTGTTTTCAGGAATGTGAGTGTTAAATGGAATGTTAGAAAGTCTCAGCCAGCATTAAATATATGAGGACCAGGCTCCTACTTCATTCCTGAAAGAGAAAGACTTGTTTTCAGGAGAGGTGAATGTCTGCGTAGATGCAACACAAGTGAAATGGACAGTGAGAAAGTCCCCAAGAAGTGCCACCAGATACTTCTAGCTCTTTTCATTTGCCAGTCTGTAACTGTTTCCCTAATATTCATGTAGTGGTTGCTATGTGTTGTCATTCCAAAAAGATGGAAATGCTCTTTTATTGCATTAATCATCTCTAAATTTTATTTAACCTTATAGCAGTGACTTTCATTTTACATTCAGTTTTGGTTTTCACTGTAAAGCAGCAAAGCTATCAGCTGCACACACTTCGTGTCATTGTTACGCGTGCACTTTCTGTGTCCTATCCATGACACATTGTTCTTCATTCAATCATTGTGCTGCATGTTTCAAAGTTTAAGAATCTGTCTCACTATTCAGACTTAGTGTCCTTGAAGAGCATTCCTAGAACCGTTCCAGTTCCCAGTTGAAGCCTGAGTGTCACCATTACCTATTGCATCTGGTATTCCCAGGCAGTGGAGCACCATTTCTCAGTTCAGTATTCCAGAAAATCCCTGTCTACTTCACTTAGAAAAAAAGTGAAAGCAGCTTAATACCCTGCCTGAAAGGACTGTCCCGTTTCTTCTTCTCATAAATGTATGGCTTTTCTGCAATGCTTTAGTGCCTCCTTCAAGAAACTGCACAGTTATTCTCATTATTCTCATTCCCAAAGGACTTGAAAGGGAAATGGCAGGATGGAAAGTACAATTTGCCAAATTTGAAGTGATAACAATTATTTAATGGAAAATGATGATAACTTTATATTGAATTTAACATGCGCAGGACTGGAATGCAATGTAAAACCAATTCTGAAAATAGAAATTTTTAAGATGAATATGAAATGCAGAGGGAAAAAATAATAGCTCTTACATATTTCTAAACTGGATGAGGGTAACTGCAGAATTAGCCCTTCTTTAAGGATTAAAATCAATGATTCTCTTCAATTTTCCAATATTTATTACTATTTGAAACAAAGAAGCTCTTACTGCTAAATCAAAAATTACTGACTTCCAACATGAGTTGCTTATATCTTTTTTTCTATTTAGAACTTGAATTCCTAGCTCTGTATACACTATTATACTTCTCAGAAAATAGGTGAAGCAGTGTATATAATTCTAACAATACTGTTACTAATGCAAGATTGCTTCTGATTGCTTTTATAAAGGGTCTTGTTTTTAAGAGGACTGCTGTTAAAATTGAAAGGGCTAATAGGATCACATTACTTTTAAGAGCAGTTCCTTTCACTTCACTGAATATAGAGTATTTATGTAAAAAAACTGCTTCAAAGTGTGAAATGGAGATCTCAAGAAGAACCTGTCATATGTATGGTAGTTTTTTTAAATTGAATTTTTTCTGCATCATTATTGCACTGGTGTAACACAAGTGTAAGAGTACAAGACTTAGAAACTTGTTTGGTATTTTTCATTAGATAATGTTTACATATATAAACAGCTAGGCATATTTCTTATGTCCATGAGTAATCCTATTAATAAATTTATAAATCCTAGCCTTAGTCAACTCTGAGATTTACCGTAATTTTACAGGAATGTTATCTAAGCTGGTCATGGTATATTTTCACTTGTTTAGAAGCAAAGTTATGACTGAGAGATGAAATATACCAGATGTACTTTAAAAACTGTTTATCACCTCAGAATGTAAAGCTGATGTTGCAGGAGCTAATACATTATTATTTGCTCTAGGTAAAAAATGTTTTAAAATTTCTTGTAAATTAAGTAAAGCTTTGGGAAAAAAGTTGGACTGCTTTCATTTTGTATCTTTTAATAGACAAATACAGTGCAAGAAGAAAAAGCATTGGTTAAATAGACAAAAGCCATGTAGAAAGTCAAAGATTCAGAAAGGTGTATATGCACTGTACGTTTGCAGTTTTTCGTCACCTAGAAATATTGCCACTTGACTAAAGGTCAGTATTGACTATAAGTTGCCACTATTACTAAATAATTCTCCGTGCTTCATCACTTTTGTGCAATTTGTTTCTGTCAGGTCTGTATGTGACAGTTGCCTTAATGCTGTGTACAGTATGGAAAAGGCAGTGAGCACCTGGCTGAACACTGCTGTGTCTCTTAGGGCACACTGCCAGAAGTGGATGTCGTGGAAGGACTGGAGTCCAGTACAGCCCTGCTGCAGAGGATTAAACAGAAATGCTGCCGGACACCTGCCCTGTCAGCAGGCAAAGCTAACCTCTTTCTGAGGGTTAGAGACAGAGGAATTTGGCCTTCATTCAAAGCATCAAAGTTGCTGTATAAACTTTGGCAAGTAAATCACCGAATTTTGATGTTTCTTGATTTTTGCCCTACTGAAATATAGATAACAGCAATTTCTTGCTTATTATTTAGGTAATAAATGTGTCTGACTAGAGATTTATTTTTACCTAAAATCCTGTAATGCATCAATAAATATATTCTCAAGCTCCTAGGAGTTTCTTTAGTAGGAAATAAGTAAAGATAGGGAACTTCAAAATAAAAATATTTACTCTGTGCTCCAGAATTTTTGACTTTATTGGATATTTAAAAAAAAAACATTCAAATTTAATTAGTTTAATAAGGTAATTAAAGCCTGCTGCTAGGACAAGAAATCTATATTACAAGAGAAATTATTCCCTTCTGGTTATCTTTTCTCTCTCTTCTGCTTGCTGATTCCCCTTCCAACTTTCTTCACCAATCCTACTATTGTGGATACAGTACAGCTGGTGTCCTGCCCAGGTGCAAACCTTCAGGAGGAGAAAGAAGTAGATGTTCTCACAAAATTATACGTGTATGAAGCAAATGTACAATCCTCAGCTGCTTTCTCTGTATGGGCAACAGCTAGAAAATCAATATAGAGAGAACATGGCATGCTTGAGGATCTTGGATTGATTAGCTTTTTCCGTGGTAGAGTTGTGTTTGAAACAAGAAAGTAAAAACAAGAGCAGCATTGTTTATCCAGAAATTTAATAGACATGTGGCCATTCTGCAAAATTTCACTCTGAGTCCTGATTTAACCTCTGCATAATGTCACAGATATTTTCAACTCTTTCAGTTCTGCTGCTTGAGGTGGAAGTCTGATGTTTGGGATGCCAAAGGTTTTATTAATCTCCTCACAGCTAGTACAGCATCTCAGAGTATGTGTAGACATATTCTTTCCTTTAACAATGCTCATAGTATTCACTGTCAGCTACAGTAATGTTATTAAGATAGAACTGTATTTTATATCAGAGTTTCTCACAGACTGGTTTGTTTCTGTCCAGCCAGAGAAATGCAAGCATACCTGGGTTAAACATCTAAAACTGTAGCTAAACTGAATGCTAAAAGTAGAAAAGGAGACATCCTTCCTGTCATTACCTGATCAGGAAAGAGTTTGTATTCTCATTAGAAATCAGAAGGGCAAGAGAAATATTAATCTACATTTGGGGAACAAAGTTTTTTTATGACAGTTATCCCTCAAGGTCAAGAGCAAATTAACAAGTTCATCTTTCATTCCACAAGGCAAGAGCACTAATATTGAAATCCTTAAAACTGAGCTTGCGATCTGAGAAAATACAGTGCCATTTCCTTTTAGCCAGTAGCATCAAAGATGCAATCAATAAATTCACCCTGTAGCAGCATCCCTATACTAAGAAACTGTCTTGAGGGAAATAATATTACTTCAGTCCTATATAATTCAAAGCTCCTTGAACTGGACTTCTTTGAAGAAAAGACTACCTTCTCAACGACTGTAAATCAACATAGCTATTTTGACTCTAAGGTGCTACCAGTTAAAGTGTACTTTTGCAAGACTCCATTATCCTCTTGCTCAATAATGACTTTAATAATGGTTTATTCAGTCTCTACTGGTTTATGCTATCTAGTCACACCATAAAGAGTGAGGCAGTTCTTTTCCTCCCAGGTATTACTTTCCTGGGTGAAGGTCTTCAGCCACAAATTAATTTTATTGTGAAGTTGTTTTATAGGAACTGATTCTCACAAATCCTTGCTAAGATTGCACTGCTATGCTGCTGTTACATTACTTCAGTCGTAGCAGGACTATTTTGCAGTTGGCTCTGGCTTGCTGAATTACATTACCTTAATTGGTAAGTATTCTTAGTTTTTCTCTTTCCATGCTGAAAGAGTTGGCATACCGCTACATTCCTCACAAATCAAACTTTTCCACAGCAGGCAGTTTCTCTGAATATATTTTTAAAATCTTTCCTAAGACTGAAATCAACATAATGAGAAGGAACGTGAAGGAGTTAAATAAAGGTTTATTAAACAAGAACCTTTGACTACCTCATGTTCTTTCATTTCAGTTCTCTCTGTGTCCCAGGATGGCTCAGCTTCATTAGAGAAAACAGGCAACTTAGGTCACAGGAAAAAAAAGAGTGGAATTTGTTGACAGATGGCTAGAACAAAAATAATAATTCAGAATTTTGCAATTTTTCTTTCTAGTCAATGTACACATGATGCAAAAGACTTCTTGTCTATCTGTTAAGAAGCCTGAATAATTTCCACATTACAGATCCTTGGCACAAACTGGGTAGGACTGAAGTAGGTTACACCAGGATTTTCATTTAAAAAAAAAAAAATTCAACTTTTCAGGAAAGGTGAAATTATGGAAAACATACAATATTGGACTTGAAGATGTGTATATTCATTTATAATATACATATTGTAAAAGTGTGATCATATAGAGTTTGAATTTTTCAAATAAAAGTTGTGCATATTTAGCTTTACAATGTCAATAACAGAAAATACTCTCAGTATTGAAGACTTTGCATATTCTAAAATATTTTGTAATCTAATAATTCTAGTATGTGGTATTGAAGTTATATATCCTAAGACATCTAATATTCTAATACATCTGCCAAACACACAATAAAATTAATTTCATTAATTCATAAAATGATTATAAACAACACTCATGTTTGCCAAGATTCTATATAACTCTCCTTGCAAGGAGAACTAATTAATTTCCAACTTGAGTTTTACCAAGATAAATTCAAAGGCAATTAGATGAAATCAGAGTCTACGCAGTGGTATTTCAGATTTCTATGCACATAATCATGACTAAAATCTGCTGTGATGATAATGTTTTACTTAGCTTGTAGTTTCATTGGCTTCATTTATTTAATTGATTTGAGGGGCATGCAAATGGTAACAGCATTCCCTGTAATCTTGACATTACACAGTTACCCCAAAGCTGCAACAGATTAACTTCTGACTCAGATGCTGCAGCTGATAACATGAAAGTCTAATTCAAAGCAAAGTAAGGAACCGAGAAAATCTTCTATGGTTGTTACACCTAAATATAAATCTCTGTGTAAGTTAATAAATACATATGCAAAATTGTTTAGCACCAACAACATACTTGATTCTATATTTCTACACAAGACTAATTTACCTTTCCCACCTCGCAAAATGGAGACTAAGAGGAAGTAATCACTTCAGGTAACTTTTCCTTTTTCCTTTGACAGTAAATAAACTTGTGAACAAACCAACAAAAAGAACTCTCCATTTGCAACTCATGTGAGCACAGACAGGTTTTTAAGTGAGATGTAATTGTGCAGCAAACACATGGCAGTGATCGGAAAAATGGGTTGTAGAAAGGGCAATAAATAGGGAGCTAGCACTGTTAACAGTGCAAACAAGGTGAAGGTCATGGGGTATAGTCAAGGAATTAGGGTAGAGCTGAGCAAACAAAACTAAAAGCAAAAAAAGTATCAACTTCCAGTAGTTAAGAATTAAATAGAGGAAGCAACTCTGAAATAACTTACTGAAAATAGGGGTAAAGGTAGCATGAGCAGTGATATGCATTTTAAATAAACTGAAATGAAGGGAGGTGATTATGATATATGTGCTTCTCCCATAACACATCACATATTTTAAAATAAATGTCAAGGTTAGGCGAGAGGCAAATTAAGCATCTTTATTGCCTTGGCCTCAAGGTAGATGATGAGAAGAGTCAATATTGTCATTATAGAGCAAAATAGCAAAGATATGCCCAAAGAATAGATTTTTTGTTCTTATCTTCAAAGAAATGGAAACCTTGCTTGTTCAAAACAGCAGTAATGTAAAAGTCTGCTTTTCTCTTAATGTCAAATATTCAAAAATATATACAAAATAAAAGAAGAAAAATCCAACAAGAAGCTCTGACTGCTGTTGGTTTCACGTTGCTGGGAAAGTAGTATTATGATGTTATCATGAAATGAGAACAGCAGGTGTGGAACTATGATCACATTTTATTTGTAACAAATAAAGGATGGTGAAAGATGGGAGGTGAACAGCTCCAAAAGCAGGGCTGAGGAGGCAAGGGTTTCAAACATCAGTGGATTAATAGGGTAGTGAGAAGGGAGAGCACTAAAAGAAACACAGGCATAAAGGCAGATAATCTAAACCCCATCATATAAAAACTCTGCTTGTCAGATCCTTGATTTTTAAACAAACCAAGCAGTGAGTACACCTTTTAAAAAATAATCAAATTACTCCATTAGCAATCACACAAGCATGGGTGGGGTGAGGCAAATGCACAACTCTGACAGTGATAATCCCTGTGTTGCTACAGCTGTCTTTTGGGTAGAACGTCCCCCAAAGGCTTTTTTTCCATCCAACCATGTACTAAAAACACAGATGCCAGGACCTCAGTGGTGTTCCAACACTGGCTTCTCTGGAATGCAGAGAAAATTGTGAGCTATTCATACAGAGAGCTTCACTTCTTCGCACAACTATACAGTGCATGGCACTGGCTTCTTGTGTGTGTGCGCGCGTGTGTGAGGAGGAATTCAGAAGCTTTGCAATCATGAGAAACCAAAGATCTCTCAGAATACAGTTAGACCTCCCAAGAATTTCCAGAAAATTATCATTAACCCAAAACATTAACTTCCTTCATTTCTTAAAAGCATCCCTTACTTCCCCAGCATGTGTTTACATAATCCCACTGAGCTGCTTCTTCTTTCCTGTTGTAACTTTCTGTGGTTAACAATACTACTGAGAGTATTGTCCTATGTACTTAAAAACTCTGGCCTAAGCTTTTATATCACCACAAATGAACAAGATTTTCCTTTTTGCCCTAAGCACAGGCAGAGCTTTCATCCTTTGAGAATTCTTGTATGTGTGAAATAGAGCAGTCTTTAGTAAGGGCAAACAGGGCCTTGGAATTTGAGAAACCCCAGTGATAATTTAATGTGTATGGAAAGACCAAAAGTTTTGGCTCCCCTGTGATCTTTCCATTCAAGTGGGAGGGGAAAGTATCTGAGTGTCTACCTTGTGTAGGGATATAAATAATTGAGTTGGTTAAACTCATTGATTTGTTACACATGCACACACCAAGCTTTGGGAAAACCCAGTGAACAAAACTTCTGCAACCACAGACGACTCCAGGTACCTCAGACTTCACTTACAATTTGTAGTATTAGCATTAATAGTAATTACCACATCAGTATTCCAGGCATTTTGAAGTGACTGCATGTTGATCTCATTCCAGCTGGAGGGACTGCTAGCCCTACAAATATTGCACAGCAACTCTGTTTACATGCTGGATAAGGAGATTTCCCAACTCTGCTGGGGTTTTGGAAGAGGGTTTTTTCTGAAAAGTTGGTTTCATGCTGCCTGATTCTCCATAGTTGACACCCACATCATCTGGGACGCAAATGCAAAGATTTCTATGCTCAACCCAGGAGAGTATTCCCTTTTTCCTTATTTCTTGGTCTTTAACAGTCACCTCCCTACCAGAACATGGTTTGGTATGGTTAGGACGTATTCTAGCTGTGACTATGAATGGTGGATAAGAAACATATGAAAACAAGGCTGTCTAAATCTATGATTTTCCTTTCCTCCTGAAGAAATGAAGATTGTTACCCTGAATGTTCTAATAGCTGTCTATATATAGTTTATTTTTCACTGCTCTTTTGTCCTATTTTCTTAATTCCTTTATATTTGTCACTGCAAGCCCCACAGATAACAAACATGCCCTTCTTTTTGTTGTCCTTTCTCACACACAGCTGAGGAGCCAACAGAGACACTGACAGTCCACTACTGTTAATGGGGGCAATATGGATCACTGCAGGTGTGTTAGGTTCAAAAATAGAAGTTTTATAATTACCCACAGAATCTCTATACTCTAGAGCCATGGAAATGCTAAAATATCTTTCTTTTTTTAATCACTTGATCCCCACTCAGTTTTCTTCTTCCATTTCTATAACTCCTTCAGCCATCTCAGAACAATTTGGAGAATTAGCACCATCAGCATTGCTGAGCATAGTAGTAAACGATCTTCTACCAGTGAGGGCATGGCTCTCCTTGTAAAAGAGAAAGAGAAATCGGAAGGGCTTTTTAATAGAAAAATAGGGACCACAAAATTTTTCAGTATCTTATCTAAGGTAATTCTGTGGATGATTTAAAAGATTCTTACTTTGGCTGAAGTGATCCTATTATCTTTAGTATAAAGTAAGCCTAAAGCAATACATTTTTTGGAATTAATGAAACCATGAACAGAACAAGCCTAGAGATATATACATTTGCCTTTGGCTTTGAATTGAAGATGTTGTGTCTGCCAAATTCACCTCCACAATCTTTAATGGCAAAAAAATCAGGGCTTTGATGTAAATGCTTTGAACTACTCCCATCTAAAGTAAGCTTCCAGGCACATGACACTATTCCCCTCAAAACTTTCTAAGCATGCAGTCTGTAATATTTTGGTGGACTAGAGACTGACTGAATTTGCTTAAAAATACACATCACTGAATATTAAATCTGTGTTCCTCACAACTAATAAGAAACTTGCCTTCAGTAGGCAGATTAACTGTAGAAGTGAGAAACAGCCCCTTGTAGTTAAAGTTGTTGTCAAGTGTTTATTCAGCAAAATTTAAGCAAAAGGTGTGTGCTAAATGCTAAAGGTGTTCTCATTGATCAAGTCAATCAAGTGTGATCGGTGAGGCTGGAAGTCAGTTTTGCTATCATGAAAATGGTATTCAGGTGGTTGCAAAAATCACACAGATGTTTGCAGAACTGCAGATGCTATCTTTGAGCAGTATCATGACTCATGTTCCTGATACCGATCAAATAAAAACCAGTATTTTAACTACAAAAAAATCACTCTAGAATTACAAATATACTATTGAGTGTAGCAGAATTTCAGGATATTTCCATGACTAGTTAAGCATGCTTAAAACATATTACTATACATTGTAACCACTTTTACAGGTTACTGTAAGGACATTTACTAACGGAGTGTGAGCACTGACATTCATTACATAATAGATTAATGTGTTAATCATATAAGGAAACATTTATGTAACTTGCTGCTGCTATTCCAAAAGAAATATATAACATAGCTATTTCTGGCCATTAATGATATGATGGTATTTCACAGCTATTACACTTTGTGAACTGGATATTTTCCAGAGCAGTTTAATCCAGATTCTGTTATAAATTGTTGCTTCGCATAACCCAAGGGAGGGACAAAAGAAAAATAAAACAAAAGAAGAAAGCAGTAATCAAATACTGTTCTCCCCTGAAGCAGCCTCTAAATTGCATCAGCCTGAGGTGGAATCCAGGGGTTTATGATGCAAGAGAAGATTTTTGGAGTGATTTAAGTGCAAGGCATATTTTCTCTCTGAATATTTCCCAGGTTATTCATAAAGAGTGCTCTATACTGGAAGGACTGGCTAACACTCAGGTTTTGAGTACTTAGCTGAGAGGTTAATGAAGGTGTCTAGCTCCACTTCACAAACTGCTAAAACAGGGCCATATAGAGGTTAGGATTTAACGCTTTGAATGGCAGTGAAGGAGCTTAAGATTTTTTAATAAAATCTCAGTATTTCTGCACTGCAGTATTTCAGAAAAAAAAGTTAAGAAATCCACCTGAATTTCACTGCAAGGCATGACCTCTGGATTCAAAGAGCAACGTACCAATATATCAGCATTAATCAGCACAAGAAATTGCTGCACTGTACTTTGTAATTACTAAAGTTGCATGTCTTGCTTGTTGGTATGTCAGTAAAAAAAGCTAAACAGCATTAAATGTGCACATTTAATGTTAATGTTGCATTGGTTGCTGGCAGTTATTTTGGTCTGGTATAGAAAAATCAAGTTAATTTTAAAAGAAACCACTTGACTTAGTTTAGTTTCTCAAATGCCTACCTTTTTGCCCTCTTTTTTCCTAAATAATTATTTATTAATCCAAGGAATAGACATGTAGTGTCTTGGAATACTTCTGGCAGAAATGGATTGATCACACTGCAGTACAATTCATTAACATCAGCCAAATCACATTACAGTTAATGGAAAACAATGTTTTGGGTTTTTTTTCCTTTTTGAAAAGGCAACCAAGATTAAGGAGATACTGAGTGATTTAATTAATATTAATTCATGATACAGCAAACACTTTAGTCTAGAGAAGAGTCAAATACTTTTCCAAAACTCAGTCTTATCAGGTAGATAAACATTTGGTTTGAAGAATGTTTTGGTCCATCAGTTGTTACAGTACCACAGTATGCAGTGTCTTCTATCTTGCTTTACATCTGAAAGACATTTTTTTCACCTTTTTGACTGAAAAACCCGCAAAGGTGGATGTGTTATCCTTTCTTCAACTCTTTCCCTCTGTTAAATAGCTGTTTAGCTCACAAGTGCCATTAAATTGACATAAAATCCCAAATTACCTGAGACTCTGTCTGTTTCACACTGAAATATGTGATGGATTTTTATTTCCCATTTGTAAAAACCAGCAAATTTTATTAGGGCCATGCACATCATGTGCTACAAATAATAAATCTGTAACTATTAACTATATTACTCTTCACAGGCCTCAGTAGCTCTGATGTTATCAGTACTGAAATGAAAGCAGCAAATCTGTGGTTTCTGACATCACAAATGCAGCTGAGTCTTGTGTTGGTACTGCTCTTAGAACAAACCACTGATGGACTATATCCTTGATATCCTTAATATCTTCTGTAACTAATCTTGTAGCGGGAAGACTTAGTACCCCTGACAGCTCAGCGGATCAATGGGACTGGAATGAAGATGTTCCTACAGCACTGCCCGTATTCTATCAATTCTGGGTTTCAGGATATTCCAGCTCTGGGACTGTTAAGGCAACATATCTACATGCAAAAATTAAGACTAAGATGAATGGAGTATTATACTGTGGTATTATAAAAAAGAATTTCTGTGAGGAGCAGTACAACTGAAGCAGTGGAGAACTGTTTCTCTGGCTCTGAAAAAGGGGAAGACCCCGTGTGACTGAATGTTGATAAAGTCAGTGTTTGTGTAAAGTACTGGGCAGGGAGAAATATATCCTTGTGACATGCTCCTAGAAGAAAAAAGGAAAAACTTTGAAATGGAAATATGCTTCCTAAAATAATTCTGGTGTTTAAAAGTACATGGAAGTGCTGATTCTGTCTCAGTTAAAATACAGTATATGCACAGTGTGCAAAGACAAATATGAAACTTTTTAATGATTATAATTAATTAGGTGCTTTCAGCCTTTCATTCTCTCATCAAATTTGTTCGTTGTGTCACTAAAGATAACACCTAAGCAAGAAGCTGAGACATTAAGTGAAAGAAGAGATTGTGTTTCTAAAGGTCAACAGTGCATAATGACATTTGTACTGTTTTTATTTTAAGTGATTAACAAAAAATGTAGGCAAATTGCTCATATACTTTAATGATATTTCTGATTAAAATTTGCATGAAAATCATGAATATTTCAAAATAGAAATAACAATCTTTTATTCTCTTCTCAAACTGATAATTTTTTAAATAATATAAAGTTAAAAAAATACTATCGGTAAAAACCTTTTTCTATGATGAAGCTCAGAATTCATAATGCCACCAGCTATGCTTACAACATTTATTTTCTCCCTACTCCTGATTGAACTATGCTGAACAAATACCACAAGGTTAAAAATTACTGCCATTAATGGAGAAAAATGCATGGAGCAAACGGTATTTTTTAAAGATGTAGTTAACCAAGGTCAAAAGGTCAAAAGAGGTCAATAATCCTGCTGCATTAGTGTTTGCAATAAAACATTGGCAAGGATTGTTATAAGCCACTTTGTTTCTCTTCACATCTTTTGGGAAAGAGATTATTTTTTACTTCAGTGTAGCTAGTAAAGCACAACTCAAACTGAGAACACAATTTCTCTCTCACTCCATCAAATCCTCTACCCAGAAAAAGTAAGGATTGTTTGGAGAACTTCCATACTTTATTCTACATGGGAATAAGCCTGGCCATAGAAAAGCAGACATCCAGCCCATAAAAAGTAAAATTTTATTGTTCAAATACCTCCTTGCAATGGTGGAGACCAGCTGTAAGTCTTTTCTGTGATACAGTCCTTTGTCTTGTTCCTCTTGCTGGCAATTTTATTCTGGTTTTGATAAACATTTTTATTATAGATACATAGAAACTTTTTGAGGCAAAGATCTTCATTTACATTAACTGGTATTTTCAGGTGCAGAAATGTTAGATGGAGAGCCCTTTTTTGGCAAAATATATTCCCTAAATTTCCATTGAGAATGACCTCCTGAGGTACAGGAGAAAAAAACAGAAAAACCAGAATGGGATGTATATTGAGGTGTTTTGTGAGGATTTTTCACGGTTCTGCTTTAGGTTTTTTTGTCTGCACTAGGTGTTTGCATATAGATGAGAAACTGAATGGGAGCTAATCCAAGCAGAAGCTGTTTGTTGTGCTCTGAAAAATTGAGTCTTTCAATCTAATTTATTGTATTATAAAAATGCAAAGCACAAAGTCTGCTGTAGTTGAAGCACACTCTTTTCCTCCTGCAAACATTGCTATACTCTTTCTTGTGGGCATGACTATAAAGGGATGCTAATGTCATGGGTGTAACTTCAGTGACTTTAGCAAAACTGATGAAAAAGTACATTCTATTTTTTCAAAGAAGTATTAGTTTACATGTGAGCTCTCACTGCGGCCACTGCCCTGTGCTGCTCAAAGGGGCAGACCTGCTCCAAAACTTAATGGAGCTCTGAATTTCAGATTTCTTGCAGGTACCTACACACAACCACTACTGTTCTCTTCAAGAGGTACCATCTATTCACCTGTTCTGAATTTTCTCTTCCCACCTTTTATTTTCCAGGTCTTAGGCTATAAATCCTTTGCTGTTATCAAAGCACTCAGCTTTTGCTACCCCTGGTAACCAGGGCTCTCCTACATGTATCTTCTCCTGTGAAAGAAAGAATATTTCTGACTGATATCTCACACCACAAGTGGTCTTCCTTCCAGCAGACAGGTCCTGGATCAGGAACGTACTCACTGGGAAAAATGAGCTCCAGATTACCTTATCCTGAGCAGAGGCAGGGACAGCTGCAGAGACTGAAGACATGGGTCTTAACTGGGAGAAAGCCATCATACAAAATCATACATTACTACTTATTGCAATGCAGTGGCTTAACCTCAGCTGGCAGCTAAGTGCCACATTAAAGTGAACTCATTTTCCCATCCCCACCACAGAAGGGTTAAGTAGGTGAATCACAGAAGAAAAGAAAATAGAACCTGTGGGTCAAAAAAAAGCAGGTTAATAATTGAAACAAAGTAAAAGCAGATAATAATAATGGTAATACTAATTCTTCTTCTACTCCTACTACTACTTAGAACAACTGTAATAAAAAAGAGAGGGAGAGAGGGAGATAACTCCCAAGACAGACAAGTAATGCACAATACAATTGCTAAACCACACAGTGACCAATATCCAGCCCATCCCCAAGCAGTGATTGGCAGCTCCCATCCAGCTCTCCTAGTTTATATCTTGAGCATGACGTTCTATGGTATGGAATATCCCTTTGGCCAGTTTGGGTCAGCTGTCCTGGCCGTGCTCCCACCAGCTTCTTGTGCACCTGCTCACTGCTAGAGCACAGGAAACTGAAAAGTCCTGACTCAGTGTAAGCACAGCTCAGCAACAACTAAAACATCTCTGTGTTACTGACATTACTCTCATACTGAATCCAAAACACAGCACTGTACCAGCTGCTAGGAAGAAAATGAACTCTCTCCCAGCCAAAACCAGGACAGCAACCTGTACATATGAGCATACAGACTGTTGAAATTTGTAGCAGTAATTATGTAGTTTTGATATTTTATAACTTAGTATTGAAAACAGGATAACAAAAGCAACCTTTTGGCCTAAACTGTAGCTGCTAATAGAAGCACAATTTTCTGGTCAAGCCAGGCCAGTAGTAAAAGTCATGCCCCTGAATGATTGGCAAGTGCACTTCTGTGTTTACCCAGCTATGGTGCCTCCAAAAGTCTATGAGAACCAAGAAGAGGCAAAACTTCCAAACATTCCCACTTTTCCAGTTCTTATGTTTCTTCCTTCCCCCCCCCCTCCCCCCCCCCTCCCCTTTTTTACATGGGAGGGAAATTAGGAAATTAACTTTTTAACCAATGAATACTAGTAGAGAAAGGAGTAAAACAAATCTGAGCCCTAATTCAGTGAAATTATCTTTGTAGTCTTGTTCAGAAATCTTATAAATGTTGGAATTATGAACATAAGTGTTCTCTCAAGTAAAATCAAGATGCTGATGGATGTTGGAAAGGTAGACAAATTAGTCACAAAAAACTTGTTATGGTGTTAGATTGAATAAATGTATAATTTGTACATCAATAATATGCATTTCTTTAAAGTTTATTGTCTGCAAAAAATTTTAAAGGCTACACATATTTTTTTCATCAGTTAACATTCTTGTCAATCATTGACTTCCACGCTCTTTCAAGAAGGGCCTGTAGATAGTCTTTTAATGAAATGGTAGTGTGCTTAGCCATAACTCTGAAGCCTTGAAGGGAGATTCATATGACTAATGACAGTATTTTGGCCACCATGCTAATTTATTGCCTGAAAGCTGAAATTTAAATAGTTAAAAATATTTCAAAGTATCAGTATTTATCATGTTACAGGTAATAGAGTGTAGTAGTATACTGCAAGTTTCACTCACAACTACTTCATTGTCTAAATGCTAGTAGAGACACGATTAATCCACCCTGACACATCTGAACCAGTAATTACCTAATACCATTCACATGGTGTGGGGTTAATTTAAAGAGGTCTTGACATTCATGACCTGTCAGTTTTGCCTTGTCAGCTTGACCCGGGTCAGAGATTCTCCCTGATGACTTTTGCTTATCCACAAAGCCTTACTTTATCTAGAAACAGCAGGTGTATATGTATGTATGTATGTGTGTGTGTGTGTGTACACATGCATGCCATAAGGGGGTATATATATATATGTGTATATATATATATGTGCACAATAATAGTTAAATATAAATTGATTTTTATATTTTATTTTTCTTTTTAAGTAACATAGGAATCATGTAAATTGAAAAGTGAAGACTGTCTTCATGTCTTGTATGTAGCTAAAATATGATACCTAAGCAGATTTTCCAGGTGAAACTAGAGCAAATTTATTGTTGCTTATGTTATCACAAATACTTCTGAGAAAAGAATTTGTCTGACATAAGGTTTTTAAATGCTAATATATATTTAGCATTATATAAACTAAGTCCTCTTTAATGTCAAACATATTTCTTAGTGACTGATGAACCTGTTAGAAGGGTGCAAGATTGAGATACTGGTTGAATTTTATGCTGTGCTGTAACTGGAGGGAAATATGTATTGTATTACATCTCCCAAATTTATTAAACTGTATTTCCCTCTGAACATCAGAAAACGCTTTTTCACTGTGAGGGTGACCAAGCACTGGCACAGGTTCCCTGGGGAGATTGTGGAAACTCCATCCTTGGAGATATTTAAAAGCTGTCTGCACACAGTCTGCTTGAAGAGCTCTAGATGGTCCTACCATCTAGACTTGGACTTGGGGGCTTGGACCAGATGACCTCCAGAGGTCCCTTCCAACCCCAACCATTCTGTGATCCTCTGATAAGTAAAGCAAAGTTAAGAAAAGCATCATTAAGTTCTCCGGCAGGATACACTCAGTTGCTTCGTAATGAAGATATATATGCTGCCTGCATGAGTACGAAAGACATCCAGGCAGGGAGCTTCAGGACCAGATGCTTGACCAGCCACATTGCTTAATTGTTGGTTTATTTCTTACGCTAGACAGGATCACTCCAACTAGCAAGGCCTGGGACAAAGCCCAGAGTTTGGATAAGTTTCTCTTGACACTGCTCTCCAGAGGCAGTGGAGAAAAGATGGAACGAGGGTGTTCTGTTAAACCACACAGTTTAGGGCCCCCTGCCGGCTCACCCTCACACCCCTCCACACAGCAGCTCAGGCAGTGTCACTTATCCCCCATTCTCATTTTATAGGAAAACCACTCTAGTGGGATACAGCACAATCCTGTCATTATTCCAGAGAGTTCAGGACAAAAAGCACACAATAGTAATGATGATGCAGGAAGCAGGGAGAACAAGTGCTCTGATGGACCCTCAACAGCATGGGTGAGTCAGGCTCCCTGTGGTCTGCTGTGGGGGCCTGGACTCTGGGAAAGGTGGCGGGAGCCCAGGTGAGCTGGTGGTATCCTCCAGTCTCAGTAGCAGCCAGTCATAGCCATTGGATCAACCACTCCTAGTCCACATGGGGCTGTATATCTTATCACAGCCATCCAGTCCTCTGTTAGCTTACCTACATTTAATTCTGTGTTAATCACTCTTTAAAGCTGCAGCTGTCAATATAACATTTATAACACTTCTAAGATGAACCATAATGCAAGCAGTTAGTAATGCATTTTCAGCGAAGATTTGCTGATAGGTTACTCTGCCTTCAGAGAAAAGGAGCAGATCCAGCCAACTGACCTGCCAGTTGCCCTCTGCATACTTAACCATCAGTTCTTTATGTATCACGTGTACTGTAATCTTGTTTTCTCTGCCATTTCTCAGATGCACTAATCCTTTCATCTGGTGAGATCAAATCTGAACCCTCATTGAATTTATGCTAAGACAACCTATGGCCCCTTAGACAGTAACTTCTGTTCCCTGACTGTAGTTAGTCAGTTGTGGTTTCTGTCTATTTTCTCAATGTAAAAGTACATTTTACTGATTAATTCACCTACTGACTCAAACATGCTGTTTCACATCTGTTTCAACCTATTAGCCTACATGTAGTTATTCTGAATGTATGCTAAAGTAAATCACATTACTAGAGGGATATACTTTCTTACATCAGAGGGCTAAAAGGAAGGCTGTGCTGCCAGTCCTGTCACTGGAGGATGTATCCCCATAAATACTTTGTGAACTAGACAGGAGAACAAGAGACTGGTGTGGATAACGTAGTGTGTTGTGCCTATCCATCACCGACAAAGGAAAAGTATCTTCCAGTTCCAACAAGAGCTGAGATTCTTCACAGGCAGAATAAATTAAAGAGCAAAATACATTTTGTAGTCCACAGGAACATATAACTATTGACAAGGCACTAACAAAATATTTCTAGTCAGGTACAACTGATATAGCCTTCAGCATTCTTTTTCTTTTGTATACAGCAATGTTCCCCAGTTCCCTCTGTTAATGGATGCGAAAAAGCTTTAGAAGTAGGTAGAAAAGGTGGCTGGTTTTCTAAAATGCTTATTGGAGATTTTAGGGAAGCAAGTTCCTATCAACAATATTTATGAAAAAAAATTGTAAAGGAATTGATTTTGTGGAATTTCACAAAATTGTACAACACTTAATCCCATGAGTAGTCCCAGGAAAGTAGATTGTGCTTCTCACATATCCTGGTTTTAATTTCTAACAGGTATAATTGGGCCACATATTACACTGAATTTGTAGAAATGGGGTATTTTCTTACTGGTATCTACTTGATATCTCTAGCGGCTCTGAAAATTTGTCACAGTATACTATTCATTTGTCTTTTATTTGTCTTTTTTTTTTTTTTTCTGCAGCTTTCTCTTCTCAGTTCACCACAGCCCTCTCTTTTTCTCATGTTTTATCTCCATGGTATTTTTGAACCATGATGTATTAGATATAAAAATGATCTGCAACTGCCAGCCACTGAAATAAAATATCTTATGTGTATCAGGATATGATTCTCTCTTGTTGTTGTAGATTTATATATATACTCCCCACCTAGTCAATGAGATGCATGTGTCTCTGGTGTTTGGGTACTTTCTGAACATGTAGTAAATATTATTCCTGGCACGTGTGTTACTGATTGTTTCCAGAATGAACAAAACATGAGGCAGCATCATTATGTCTGGTAGATGCAGACCACACTCTCAACAGTGGTCTTGTTTCTATAAATTAGTTAAATGGTTTCCAGAGAATGATGTGCTGAACTATTTGGGACACATTTCTTTTAAGAAAATGATGAAAGGATTTCTGAGTAGTTCCAAATGGTCCAAATTTGCCTTGTTTAACATTCAGGCATACTAGTCACCTGGAAAGTATCTATAAAAGATTGAGGCTGTGACAGAGTCATTTACTTTCATTTAATCTTTACTTTGATTCTAAGCACTGCATTTGTACCTAATAAGACATTACCATATTAATAAGGATTTAATATAAAGTCATGAGTAGAATAATTTTGTTTATAGCTTAAATCTGTATGAACTGTTTCTTTACATATATTTGCATTTTAAAGAACTGCTCACCTTATGTTCAGAGATAAAATTGTTGCCTCATTCTGGCAGAGAATACAGGATATTTTTTTGCAAAATGGTAAATCTCAGACTTCATCTGAATAAAAAGTAAAGCTCTCTAACGGATGTTATTTTTTTTTCTGCTGACGGCATAAAGAAGCTAACAGAAAGCATCTGATTACTCCAAATTGCTTTACTTCCCACCAGTTTATAAAAGGAATAAGAACAAAGTGATAGAAATATTACAAAATTATCCAGGTTCACAGGATTGCCTAGGGCAACATATCAAATAGAGAAAAAACATAGCCTTTGTTTTCATCTTTAGTTTTGTATCCTGGAAATTATTTCTCTGCAAGATACCTCCAGAATGAATGTTTCTTGTCCTGAAGGAAACTGGTTTTTGCTGCATTTGCGATATCTGATTGGGTGACTTTGAGATCTGTCATTATTTCAAATTATTATAATGGTCTCTATTGCAATCTGAAGAACAAACCAAAAAGAGAATTCTTTCAGCAGCAGGAGATGAGCAGCACTTAACTCTGTCCACATAGAAACAGATTTTTTGTGTTGATAGGAAGCTGTATGCTTTCCTGTAAAAGAAAATATGAATGTTCCAAAAGCTAACTTTTTGCTTTAACATGACCAGATGGAATGAGACAATGACAAATATCTTTTTCTAATGTTCATTCCCTAGTTTCTGATGATCTGGAATTTCTCATTATCCTTAAATTAGGGATTCCCTAGTGTTTCCTAGATATACAGAGAATATACAGAAATGTATCTCTTGTGAATTAGTGCATCCCATCTAAATTCTGAAATTAGTTTATGCAAGTTTAATTCATTTTCAACACCTGTTTTTTCAATATGTATTTGTTTAGACAGCTGCATAAAATGTTAACCTAAGAAAACATAGAAAACAGAAGGAAAAAATTGCTGATTCTGGGTGTGATTTGCTTCATTGTTCTCATGAACTGCTTCACAAATATTAATGGTTATTGTCTTGATAAAATCTGTACCTGGTAACTCAGACCTTAACCTTTAACAAGCTCACTGATTGCCAAATATTTCATATATGTCTAAGCTAAGAAGTGACAAAACTAAAAAATCCATTTTCAGTGAGAAGAAAGTCAACAGTTCATTCAAATTCCAAAGAGAAAACAAAATACTGGAGAATCAGGAAATGGATTGAGACAAGTCTCCAGGAATCAACACTTTCTTTTGAAACTCCTTTTCAAGAGAAGATTGCCAAATGTCTCAGAGCTACATCTTGAACCTGCTTTGGGATTATTTTGTTCTGTGCTTTTGCAAAGAATAAGATGCATTTTTTCCCACTTCACAGGTGAACTGGCTGTTGTTCAAAGTCCTACTTTCAGGTACAAGCTCAGCATAAAGCACAGTCAGCAATTTGCATTACCGGAGTTATGTTGCTTTTGTTGCCATTGCAAACAACATGGACTTTCATTATAAACCTGCTTCATAAGACAAACTTTTTCTTCCCCAACTGCTAATCCCATAGCCTTTCATTAAAATCCTCCGTTAAAAGTGCAACACTGAAATAATAATGATCAGCAATGCCAGAGACTGACTTAATCTCTAAACAGTGCCAGCAGCTTTCAGAACAGCTCAATGTTCTAATTACTTCATACACTTTTCACAATATGGTCTTTCATGTCTGTATTTTTCTACAGTGGAATCCTATCATTTTAGTTTGCAATGACTATTTCTTTCTGCTTTATGTACTATAATTTTAAAAGAACTGAAGAACTTGCAAGCTGAGAAAGGTAAACTGGTGGAAAGGAAGCCTACAGAAGGGTTTTGTTTCATTTTACCATGACAATAATGGTTAACGAAACACAGCCTTTGCAATCAGTAAATGTCTCTCTGAACCTGTAAATTTTCTAAAGGAGTAAAAAGAGAATCTAAATGTGTTGAACTTTTATAAACAAGTATATATGTTTAAAATAAAATCAAAAGGAAGCATCATTTATTGGGGTGGTGGGGGCAGAAGGGTTACTTTGTTAATAACTGAGGATCAGGTAGTTTATATGAAACTTGCTTGTACATCCAGAACCACCTTGGACAGCCAACGTAGTTATTCCACCTTAGTTTATGTTCAAAGAGACAATTAGTCTCTTGGCTACCTGGAGAGGAAGAAGAGCTTTACTACCTTATCATGTCAGTGCTTGCTCAGAAAGTTCTTATGTCTCTGGTCAAGCGAGTCCTAGAAGCTAGACTACTTTTGCCCAATATTTAAAATTATTAGATTAAATCCCCCTTAAAAACTTATCCTTGGTTCTATATGAGCCTTGACTAACCGAAGAATAGATTCTGCTTTCCCCATTCCCCTACAGTACAACCTCAAGCAGAGTGGATAAGTGGCAAACTGACAGAGAGGTTTTCTTCATCTGACTTCCTATGCTTCATGTAGTCAGATAATTTATTGTACAGAGAGAGAAATTATATTGCTATTAACACTTCTGAGTCAATGCTTTCAATACTGAGGTCAGAGTATACTGAGATCAGCCATCTTGGCCATTTGTCCCATGTAATCTGAACATGGATCCCAGAATTGACATTTAATTTTAACATAAAAAGGCTGGATTATTCAGAATTTCACTGAATAGATGAGTTTGGATTGTGTAGTGTCAGAATTATCTAGTCCAGCCTTCCTGCTCAAGCAGAGTAAATTACAGCAGGTTTCTCTGCGCTGTGTCCAGACGGGTTTTGAGTATCTCCAAAGATGGAGACTCCACAAACTCCCTGGAAAGCCTGTTACAGTGCTGAGTCACCCTCACAGTAAAAAAGTCTCCTGATGTTTATAGATTCATGTTCATGTGTTGTGGTGAGCCATGGCCAGAGCCATGGTCAGCAGGACCAAGCAGACCAACAGGCCCAGTGGTTTGATGCCTCCACAGCACAAGGACAGTGAGCACACAAAAGGCTGTGTGGAGCACGCTGATCATTGGCTGCTGCCACCCCTCCTCATTATAATTCATATTTGGTAATTTCTCTGGAAAGGTCTATGTTCCTCGGTTGGTAATTGGCCCATGTTAATCCTCTACTCCCACTCCTTCTCCCATTTCCCTGATCCCTTCTCCCCCCTTTTGTAAGACCCCATAACTGCTATTTTATTGGTTACTGTATGTTCTCCATGCCTGTTATGTAGGGGTACAAAACCCCATGCCCGCCTAATTTTATCAGCTCTCCTCGTGGCTTCTACCTGAAATAAACCCTTCCCTGTCCCACGAGGAAGTCCCTCTGCCTTTTCATCCCTCCTTCGCACACAGCCATCGGTAGGCAAGGTGAACCCGTGCTTCACCTGCACTCCAGCACCGCGATCGGCTTCCATCGCCCCGCCGGGGGCAGGTACAACATTGCCCGGTGCCTGGGCAGCGTGCCAGCCGGAACAGCACCGTGGCATTCATGCTCTTGTCCTCTCAGTGAATACTACTGAGAAGTGTCTGTCTCACTCTTGTTTATTTTCCCCATTATGCAATGGGGAAAATAATTTATGTTCATGGATAAGATCCTCCCTGGACCTTCTCTTCTCCAGGCTGAATAGTTCCAGCTCTCTCAGTCTCTCACTGTGTATAAGACATTCCATTCATTTAATCCCCTTTGTGGTCCTTTGCTGCACTCATTCCACTCTGTCTATTTTGTTATGGGAAGCCCAGAACTGATCCCAGCACTCCAGACAAGTCTCACCAGTGTTGAGCAAGGAGGAAGGATCACTTTCTTAGACCTGCTGGCAATGTTTTGCCTAATGCAGTCTAGGCTGTTACTGTCTTTCATTGCCACAAGGGCACACTACAGGCTCATGGTCAACACGTTGTCCCCCTGGAATGAAAGGTCTTCCTTTGTCAGGCTTCTTTCCAGCCACTTAGCAATCAGCCTGTACAAGTACAGGGCTTATTCCTCCTCAGATGGCCTCCTCAGGTGTAGGACTTTGCTTTTCCCTTTGCTGAACTTCATGCATTCTTCTCTGTTCCTTTCTCCATCCTTGTGAAGTTCCTCTGAATGGTGGCACAGCCATCTGGTGTATGAAGCTTTCCTCCCAGTTTTGAATCCTCTGCAAACTTGCTGAGGGTGCACATTGTCCCATCATTCAGATCATTAATAGAGATGCTGAACACTATAGGAGCCAGCAGTGATCCCTGAGGTAGAGTCCTAACAATAGGATTAGGATTTTTCAGTGCTAGAAAATGGATAACTCTTCCATTCAAAAGAAGAAAAAAAAATCCTTTTTGGGATCTGACATGGATATGGATAGAGTCAGTCATACTCTTTTGAAGTACTTGATGTTTATTTAGATAATTTGTAGTGCATACATGTACTGCAGACCATCTTAATTATTTACTCTTGTAGATGCCTGTGAGTCTAGAGATTCACTTGAGAAAAACAGTCTTTCTGCTATTTTTCTTAGGGATTCTTATCATATATAATTTTCACCAGACTCAATTCTGGGGTAGGAAAGAGAGGCATTAACAGAGAACTGTTCTGAAATGGAATTAACTGGGAACCTGTAAATCTGTTCATTCCCAGACATTTCTGTCCCTAGGTGCTCACACCTTTTCCGTCAGAGTAAAGGAGTTCCTATTTAAGTTAGAATCAGTCTTACAACAGAACAATAGGAAGAAAAATTTAGGGACACTTACAAGAAACCATGACTTTTTGGCACATTAAAAACTGAGCTGGGAAGCAACTTTTGCAGTTCATGTAAGTAACAAAATTTTTAAAATATATTTTTCTCCTTCCATGATATTAAAGAGTTTTTCAATATGCAAACTTATTTAATTTTCAAATTGTATTGAGTGGGCTATGTTGAGATCCTGCAAGCACAAATAGTGATCTGTTGTCATACCGTGACATTGCAATGTGTTAAAATGAACTTGTCTCTTGAGCCTCCTACCTGCTCTATGCTACCCCTGTGCCTTAGATTAGTTGGAATGAGTTTCAAGAGTTAACAGAGAGGGAATTTCAGTTTCTTCAGCAGATTGGCCTGTCTGGAATGGTCAGGTTATCAGCATTACAGGTGTTACCATAGAGGATGACTGGATAAATCCCAGTTTTTGAGAGATTCAGATAAAATAATTTTTCTGAGGAAATAAGGCTGGGCATTCAATTTACGCCCTGCAACACCACAGTTTGCAGTACATAAAGAACCTGACCTCCAAACACAAAGGCTTACAAAGGGCAAGATTGTCACATTTAAAATCCTAGGGACCTTAGAGGTTTATCAGTCTTAATGTGTTGAAAGGGATGGATTATGTCATGCACTTCTGCACTAGAAAGAAGCAAAGAAAAATAGGAAAGATAAGCCTAGCAATAATCAGATAAGTGGGAAGAGCTAATGACTCAATTAGGATGCTCTAGATAACTGAGTAAGATTTATATTTGGCAAAGGCTCAGCAGAAAATTGTTTTGTAAGTTTTGCAGTGGAAGAATAATTATGCTGTGTTTATAGCCAAGGCATGTTAGACCTTATCCTGGGTAGTCTTTTTTGCTTACTAGAACTGTTCCTTGATTTCAGTGTGACTTCAGGTCCTTAGCAAGTGAGAACTATTAACTTCAGAAGGAGATATGCTGCTCAGATTATGGCACGATTGCTATACTCACTAAGCTCGTCTCTGCCTAGATTGTCGTAAAGAGCTGTGGAACAGGTGCCATTTATTTCATCATGCACCTCTCCCTGGTACATAGGGAGAGGTGACCCACAAGCATGTCAAAGGAGCTTTGTGTCCTCCCACAGCAGAACATTTTCCCAAGCAGACTGTGCTCCTGAAACGTCAACACGGGTGTCACTGCATACTGTTTACCTTTCAGGAACCATCCCCCTCCCCAACACACCAACACTCTTCCCCTGCCAAAAAACCCCTAAAGATGCTGTTCACAGTGCATTTCCTAGCAAGCTTGATAGGCAACACAGATCTGTGGGATTTTATGGGGGCTTACATATGACATCTTTACAGTGGCCTGGATTGTGCAAACTCTAAGAAAAAACAGTTTTATCCTGGGATCTCAAATCACTGCCTAAGCAGATAGAAGTATTACTGTCACAAATGGAGAAATAGGAAAACAGAGGTTTTCTTTCCAAGATTTTACAGTGGGCTTTTGCTCCACTGGGTATTCCAAATGGATGCAAGTCTGTAAGTAAAAAGGAGAATTAAGCCACTAAGCACATAAAGCATTAGCATGTAATGGGCAAGTGGACTGGTGTTTTTAACAGGCTACAACAAACTGAAATATAAGGCTTGATCATACCGAGTTTGCAAAAGATCAACATTTTCGTGTTATAAATCATACTATCCTTAGCGCTTTTAGTTTTGGCTTCCTTAAGAATCCTTGCAGAGTGATCGCAATCACAGGGCTGTGAGGAGGCCAGTTCATTAAATTGCTGACTCGGCTGCCTGCAGATGTTTCAGGCAGGTGTTCTGTGCAGACCAGGGAGTTTGCTTTCTTCTGCAGTGTGTTGCACGGCGGGTCAGAGGTGACACCTCAATGGCAAGGTATCAACTGCATGGCAAGTCTCAGAGGTGTTTGTTGAGGGAGAAAAAGAATTCAGTCTCCTTAAAATTTATGTACTGCAAAAGATAACTGCACCTGCAGACTGCTGCTCTTATTGGAAACACATGGTGGCTGTTGGAATAAATATTAAATGCTACTCTGTAGTTCCTGTTGAGAATATGCAGTAACTCCAAATGATCAGTATTAGACCAGAGATACCTGAATGATTCACGATTCCAATAGTACACAGTTCTGGTACTAAGTGTATGTTTTTGTCATATGCTTAGGGATTCGTGCAAATCCACATGTGTTTAAAAATTGACTGTGGCCAGTGTTGTATTACCATCCAACAGTTGCCTTGCGTAATATAATGTATGCCAGCAGGCATTCCCAATGACCCAGCTAGTTCATAATTAGAAAAGGTTAGTCCAGTCTTTCCTGGCCACCTGTATGTTGGCTTTGTAACTTTCCAAATGGAAAGAACAAAGATAGATTCTTCTAGATGCTGGAAATCCTGTAAAATGGACCACCCGTATTAGGGAATCTTCTGCCTAAGAACACCACAGTAGGTTTACAGGGCAAAAAAATATTTTGTTCTTGCTAGAAAGACCCTCCCGCAAACAAGAAGTTTTGGTCAGTTCATATTACGTTAGTCAGGTAGAAGCACCAGAATCATAGAATTATTTGTGTTGGAAGGGACATTACAGGTCTTCCAGCAAACATACATGGGCATATCCAGAAATCCATTTTAAGTACTAGTAATGAGGTAACTATTTTCAACTGGCAATTAATAGGGCCAATAATGCTGGCTGGCAAATTTGGCAAGAAAAACAACAACAAAGAGTTTATATAATTGGAATGATGTTTTTCAGAACACTTAATATTTGCTGCAGCTGCATTCTGTTCTCGCAAATTATGACTTACTGCCAACCACAAAGCCGTGATGGAGAAACAACACTGAACAGCATTTCAACCAGTTCTTTATGAAATATTTTTATACCCATCAGACAGTTGAAGGTTATCAAGACCTCTACAGTCATATTTACCAAAGGACAACAAGGATCCCTATGAGGCTCGACATTATCTGCAAAGTCTCTGATGGAGGAAAAAATCCTGCACAAATATTATCTCTAAGTAAAGTATGAGGGCAATGTGGTGCAGATCAGGATTCAGAACTGGCAGCATGGTGACTGAGGAGCCATCTAAACTAAACCATCAGCAAACATTAAGAATAGGAGATGTTTTTCAACCCAATTTTTTTTCTTAACTTCTCTTTTGAGTTTATAACACTGAACCTTCTCCCACACTGGGAACACTTTTAAAAATTAAGCAATATTGAGGGCTTTTATAAATAGCATTTTTTAAAAACTTTCCAACAAGAATAGAGAGGAGGAGTTTAGGTTTTTTTACTGTATATTTGTAGCATTCATCTAGGATTTGGGAAACTCAATTTTAGTACCTTTTCTATCTGAAAAAAATCACTCCCACATTTTTCACTATCATTCTCATTTGTTTTGTGTTTTAAAATAAGTGTTGCTTTATGGATTTGAGTAATTTCAATGGCTGTGAGTGACAGCAGGTTTAGCCAGTCTCATATTTTTCCTCTGGTGAATATCTCTCCACTGTGTTAACAGTGGTGAATGTACCCAGTTTCAGTTCTGACAAGCCACTTTTTCTGTTGAAACTCTGTTTTATCAAAGCAATTATAGCCACCTGTTTCCTCAAATCCTCCATTACATACAAGCCTGATATGGAACACGAGCAGAGTAGAAAATCAGTTTTTTAGATTTATAATCTGAAAACAGTCAGAATGGATAAACAGGACAAGACAGAGATAAAATGGAGTGTTCTGCCACTAAGGTGAGACAGCTAACACACACTTAGACCACATCTGCATTCCTTGCATTAAAGAACAAGGTATTAACTCATCCTGTTAAAAGGCAAAGCTGGAAAATTGTGTTCACAATTTCAAAATTAGACATGTGGGACACATTTGCAAGCATACATTCTACAGCTAGCTTGCTAGGTTCTGTTTATTATTGTTATTATGAGGCTTATGTTTTACTGTGGATCATATAAAGTCTCTTTTAGGGAACATTTTATATGTTGCCCATCTTGTGTACTTTGCTCAGATTGCTCAATCATTTGAGTCTTATATTAGGACAAGCAAATAGAAGCCCAAGTATAAATCTGTCATCACTTTGCAGTATGAATTTGAGTGTTTTAAAGATTTTCTTTTTCTTTAGTTGTGATATTCATTGTCTGACCATTATTCCAGGCCAAGCTTCCAGGCAACAAATGAATCCCTAATTTACTTGGAGCATGATCTATTTTCCATTTAAACCAAAGGTAGCTGGGGGAAGCTATTGATGAGAACAACATTCTAAAGACGCAACAATTTTAGGTTTCTTCCTGAACACTCCTCTTAGACTCTGCCAACATTAGATAGCTTTCAGCAACTATAAGCAAGTCATCTGGACTGAAATAAAGGAACACAAACACCACCAGATGATTTCTGCTTGAAGCTCTATGCTGTTGTGTTTCTGCAGCTGAAGGACAGAATTCAGGTTTCATACATTAGAATCTATTAGTTTGCTTCACATAAGAGTCCAATGATCTGTCCTGAAGTGTAAATGTGCTTGCTCTGAATGCAGTTCAGAACAGCTTGATTTATTGGTATGAGGCTCTATAAAGGTGATAAGGATGGACATGGGACCTTTAAGAAATTTTGAGCCATAGATAGTTGCTTGTTCTAAAA